>WBMV01000649.1:1705208-1877510 GCA_013396655.1 Campylorhamphus procurvoides
CTTCCCTTCCCCTCTCTCTGTATTGCTCACAGAATACAATGCCAAAGTTTGAAATGAGAAAAGACATGAAGAAACTCAAATAGTGATAGACCAAAAAGATTTATTAAATGTCTAGACCCAAGAGTAGTATAATAGTGAAAATCATATTCTTGCCCGGTGTGCTTTATCTATGCATATGTGTTTGTCTACTAATAATGCATATATAGCCATCACTTTTTGTGCTTTTTATCTGCTGTATTATTTGGTCAATTTCCAGCTTTTGCACCTAGAAATCCTAATACAAGGATTTTTTAATGTCTGTTCAAGTTGTTGTATTGGTTAGCAGTCAGCATAGTAGCCCTAGTGAGGATTTAGACTTCCTTAGCCACTATTGAGGAGCTGCTCTTCATGTCAATCAAGATTGTTTCAAAATGGGCACCTTTGTGAGTTTTCTTAATATTAATTCTGCATTGGGCATATAATGTTATCTGAAAACACAAAAAAGGGGTGTCTTCAGGAATATAGTCTTCTCCTCCTCCTATCCCTCCTCCTAAAAAAAACCCCAAAAAACTATGTGAAAACTATCAGCAGTTTTACCAACTTCCTTTGTAAGTATTTTTATGGTCTTCAAATATGGTAATCACTTTATTTTGTGGAGTGTCATATAGAAATTTGCCACAGGAAGTATTTAGTTTCTCAGACTGGTACCTGCGGAATGCTTATCTACTGAAAAATATTGAACTGAAGAACAAATGTTTCTCGTTTTCATGTAATTGGGCAAATAAGGCAAACCCCTCCACAAGTTTAAATCTTGTGTATATATCAAACACTGTAATTTTCAAAAATGAAATATCTAAGTTGAAAAATTGCTATAATCAGGATTTATTCAAAGTGTCCTTTTGCTCAGTGAAAACCAAAGCTTTGTGGACAAGGAAGTAAGAACCTCAGAGAATTTTAAAACTAAAAAGAAGTTACATGCCTGAGGCCTTGCTGTGAGAAGAACAACAGTAAGAGGGGATACATCAAGGAATAGAAGTGAAAGGTATATTAATGTGGCAATTAAGAGTCGAGCAGATGAAATAGCTGGTAAGAATGAAAGTGAGACTGGATGAATCCTGGCTAGGCAAAACAAGTTGAAGGGCTTTGGCTAACTGAAATCATGAGTGTGAAACTTTGGCAAGTGTAAGCTCAAGAAGTGTTTGACGTGCGACCATTGATAGGTCATGAAGAGATGATAAAGGAAAGTAGCATATAACTATGAAAGTAAATGGTTTACTAGAAAGAAAGAACAGAAATATTTCCAGACTGTATGATTTAGTAGTAATCATAAAAAAGGCAAAGTAAGAAAAACCCCTAGTCATTACAGATGTGCTTCAAATTATTGCAACCACCAGTAAATAATTGTCAGACTGGTACCTGCTGAATATTTGATGACATACACCATCGTTTTCAGCTGTACTTCTTTAGTTAGACAGTATATCCACAGACAATTCAAAATACAAGTATCATTATACACTAACATAATGTGTGCAAGACAGTGGAAGCTGGTGTAAGAATCACACATAGGTCTTGAGTGTTATTCTTCTCTAAACACATATATTACTATTTATTTCTAATGACCAAAACATTTATATGTCTTTAAGCAAACATACATGTAAACACATCTCTTTTCACAATATTAAGAGTAAAAATACATATACATTTCTTAATCATTTAGTTACAATTGTGTTCAAGGGCCTGTGCAACTCCACAAACACAATATCTTATAAAACCTACTTAAAAAGTGCCTGTATACTTGCTACCTTAGACACCTAACAGATCTTGGCAGAAGTTATTAGCAGCATATTTTATGTACCTATGTCTCACCACCGGTTACAGAAGAGTTTAGGTTACTTACAGCCCTGACTTCTTCAACTACTTGCCTTAAGATAGGCAGAGTGATTTGGAGCCCCGAGGCAGTATTAGCATTCTTCAGCCACTCACATATTTACCAAATCTCCTGCTGTGCTCTTGCACAATTTGAGTATAGGCTGAATTTTCCCAGGGGCTGTTGCTAAGTAAATAGGACAGTTGCATGTGTGTGCACCTTAAATACACTTCTTTTGGGTTGCAGAGTCTGGGTTTTGCTGACCTGAAGATTGTAAAGAAAGCTGCTGTCTTTTTTCCAGCTAGTAAAGGCAGTTTGTTATTAGCCAACTTTTATAGTTTCTATTCTTCATGTGGAATGTAAAAAGCATAGACTGGAATACCAGAATTGCCTTCACTTAATTATTTTTTCTATATTGTCATATCCTCTGTTATTAATCTTTCCTTTAAATTACTTTAAATATCAGCCTGTTTCATTTATCTCAACTGTAATTTTATATTTCCAATCCCTTTTGTCATTCACTTTGAAATCCATGTGTTATCACACACCTTTCTGAAATATACTAACCAGAAATTAATACACTAGTCATTGTGAGTGCATAAAATTGAGTTTTATAATCCTTAGTTATGTTTTCTACTTTTTTCTTATCTATCTATCTGATTTTCGATTACCAATACATGTTAGGCAAATGTTTACTTTGGGGGTGCACATGATATTTTTTAAATATTCTGGTGTTCTATATCTTATTTAGACCTAGAATAAATGAGGAGTTTGCTTGTTTTGTTGTTATATGTATGATTTTTGCATGGTTTGCATGATTTTTTTCCTTCTGTCTCAGTTCAAGGGGAGAACTAAGATATGTTCTATGTTGGCCAAGAAATAATCTGTCTCCTTTAAATTTAGAAAAGTATGTATATATGGAAAGGATAACAGTTCTTAACCAGTATATATATATATATGAAACGGATAACAGTTCTTAACCAGTATATATATATATATCCAGAAAGAACCAAACAACAACTGTTTGTAATAAACCCTTTAAACGACAAGGAAAACAGTCAAGAGGGCTCTTGGCTACCCGCCCCCCCACCTAAAAAAAATAAAAAAGGGGGAAATGCAGTTATATTTACGGACAGCAGGTGGCGATGTCACACCCAGCTGGCTGCCCTCTCTCCAAGGGATGCAGTAGCACAGTCACCAAGTCAACTCCAGTGGCGTCAACGGTGAGAGCAACAGAAAAACCTATCTCCGTAGTGCAGGAAACAGGTGTGCTCTCTCTGTTCACCATGGCAGCTCCCGCAATGCCGATAGTCGCCCACGGATGATACGGTCGAGTTAGGGAGGGGAAGACAGAGTCTTGGCTATCCAGTGATGCGAGACCCTTGTGTGCCTCCAATTCGCTCAGTCCACCAACAGCCCCGAGACTCCTGAGCCTACACAGAAAAAACCCCACAGAAACCCTGGCGACTTCCGCCCCCCTCCCCGAGCCATCCTCCCTCCTCCTACCGGCCTGGGGAGAGACCAGAACAAAAGGCCCTGGCTAAGCGATTAAGATCAGGATATGAATATTCATCATACCTTTTGTTAACCATCTCTATAGACACTAAGGCTTTGACTGCAGGCTTTTTTGGAAGGAATTCCAAGGAGTATTGAAACTATAACACATTCTAAGCCATATTCTCTGAACTTTGGAATCTTTATAGAATTAAAATCACATGAGCTACCAAACAAGGCTCTGAGAACTCACTTATTGTTTTTAAATTATCTTTTGCAACCTTGATTAAACTACAGTTGTGAAGAAGGAACAGGTTCAGAAATATTTATTTATACATACAAACGCATTGACTTTCGCTCCTTTGCTCACTGACTTCAGCCATGGCTTAAAATGTTCCCTTAGGTTAGGTCTTCATCACACAGTTAGCACCACCTGAATGTGGGAGAACAAGACAGTAGCACACAAACACACTTTGGTATCAAGGACTGTTTTGCCAGTATACAGTTGTCTGTTAAAAAGTTGTAACACTCCCCATTTATGGTTTTCTCCATGGTTATTTCCCTGTGCACCCCTCAGGTTGATTCCCAACATGGCAGATCCCTTGTTTTTTTATCCCCAATTCCCACCATGTTGTTTCCTTCCCCCTCACAGTTTTCCTGCCTTTGCCCTGGACCTGCTTTCCTATTGGTCCATTTTCCTGCCTTTGGCAAGTTGCCCCTGATTGGCTGTTTGGTTGCCTGGTTACACACTCCGCCCCCTGTTCCTGTCCAATCACATCCCAGTTCCAGAACCTTCCCTGGGAGCCCTATAAAAGTCCGAGCCGAGGTGAATAAATACTTTTTCTGTGTTTACCCTCAACCTCTGTAGTGTGCAGAAGGTCATTGGTCAGCAGCTCATCACCTGAACACAGAAAGCTTATCTGTAGGTACTAAACTTCACATAAGAATAGTAGTTCAGTCCTAATGGTTGTGGAAAGACTATATTCTCTGGTTAAAATCCTTGCTGTGCAGGTTTTCTGCAAGGGTTTGTCTGTTCAGATAACCTGAGAGATTAGCAAGATGTGTTCAGTTCTGAAGCAAGATTGATTACTGCTGTGTCTTGTTTTCTGTCCTTTATTCTATATTTATTAAAAAGAATAATAAACCTTATTTTGACTAATGAGCAACCTTCTAAAAACTAAGGTACTATCTGAATATAATTTATTCCTCAGTGTAAACAATGAAGACTCAGACTCTAAAGGATCTAAAAGATCCAAATAATATCAAGTCTTCACTCTTCATGTGCCCTAGACTATTATTATATTCTGAATAAAATGCAGAATAAAACAATGACCAGAGGTACATAATCATACATGAAGCGTAACTTTTTTTTTGGTTTTTAGTCACTCAATGACTGATCCCTCAAGGAGTCCTTAATTGAATGCAGACTATTTTATGAGGTTTGGCTTTTAGGTTGTTGCATTTTTTGGTTTTGTTTTTTAAATACTTTTCCTTGCTTACAACATAAAAAATTTCAATCAGGAGAATCCAGGTGGCAATCAAGCTAGTATGAAATTGTTTTCAGGGAACAATTTCAATGGATGTTACATGATAATTACCACTCTAACATTAGCATTAACAGCAGGAATAATTGAGTGAAGTCACTGGCCTTAGTCCAAGATGACCCTGTCTATTTCCTACCTGAATAAGCAGAACACTAATGCACATTTGTAGCAGTGAGCACTAAAAAAAAGAAAAAAAAAACAACCTGTTTTTAAGATCAAGTCAGAAATAGTGTGAATGGTTTAAAAGTGCTAACTTTCTGCTTACAGGGAAAAAAAAGTTAGCAGAACATTAATTTCCTAAGTTTCTCACAGTAGTTTATTTAGACAGACAACACATTTTAATGAAAATCTTATTCTGGGCCTTGGCCTGTATCTCAGAAAAGAAAGAAAACAGAATGCATCTTTGCATTTCTCTAGTCCTGCAGCAGGACTAGCACTGACCTTCTTTATATATAGTATTTTTAATTTTTTTGCAAACTTCAGTGATCTTTCTAATGTCCATCAGCTGTAAGTGCAAACACGTGTGTTCAGGTGGCTCCATTAAGTTTATTAGGATTCCTCCAGCTGTCATTATTCCTCTGTACTCCTTATGTTTCCTGAAGTGAGTTTTTGATCACAGGATTATGTGATCAAAACATACAGTTCAAATATGAAGACAACTTTTCTTCTGCTGGAAAAAATCATAATTGTCCATGTTCCAGAGAGTTCTTTGCATTAGCCATACCTTTCCTCACACTTGTCAAGAGTTTAAGTTTTTTCTTTATGCAATTTCTTTTTCATCTCCTGTTTGTCGTCTCAGATGCAATGAATGTTGATCACCTTCTTCTCTAATACAATGCCAGATGAAGGAGTAGCATATGGATGAGAGGACATATCCTACAGGTGATATCACCATCATTGTTTCCTGCACCAGGGAGGAAGACCAGGCATTTCCTATAGTAAGAGACTTGGATGGTGGCACCAAGCATCAGAAGACCTTTGTGAGTAGTCACTATCAAAAGACTTGATATGCTAATACCAACTAGGTCTGGGAATCCTGTCCTTTGGTGCATAGTCACCACTTAGGCTTTTTCCTAAACCAGTGCTCACCTTTACTTTACTTTTTCAGTGCGCTGACTGCCATGTTAACTGTGTTTTTCATGCTTATACATGAAAGTTGCATCAGTCTTGGTCACTGGTATCCTCTGGCAACAGATAAGTAGGAAGCCAGCTGTGAGTTTGTTTTGCAAAATTCTCTGCATGGCGGGAAATTTCTCACAGTGTCTGATGGTTTCTGGTCTTGATTCACTCCTACTGTAATCACTGGTACTGCCACACATTGCTTCCTCCCATGCTGCTAGTCTGAAAACTTCTGATAGGACATCAGAGAAGTAAACATTTCCAAAAAAAAAAAAATCCATAAAAAAGACACATTGCTGCTTATGTTTTTTTCCAGTGCAAGTGTTTTAGGTTTGTTTTTGCAGAGTAAGTTTTCCAAGCACTGTCTTCGCTATTAGATGTAACACAATCTATGTTAAAATTTTCTGTCAGCATACCTACACAAGTTAGGACGTTGAAAAAAATCCTACATGTTCATTGATAAACACAATTAATGTTGCTTTGTTGGAAAAATTCTTTGTTGAGGCAGAGAGTTTGTAACTGTACTGGTGCAACAAATCCTGAGCAGCACTGGAATATAATTAGGCATGTTTTGACCCTTTCCTGAGATATATTTATCCTATGTCTACTAGTACTCTCCTGAAAATTCCCAGGAACACATTGTTATTTAAAACCTACAGGGACCACCTCCAATAGGACTTTTCATACAGCCATCAAGGTGTGGAAGCAGAGAAAGTTTATCACCTTAGACGTGGACTGTTCTGTGGCAAATGGTCTCTGTCCAGGAGCATTCTCAAGCATACTTACTAAACTAGCTGCAGCAAAAAAAAAACAAAAAAGGGTTTTTTTGCTGACTTAACTTTCAGGTCTTTGTTTGTTTCCTGTTGATAGGTGCTCTGCCAAAATAGCTAATATGGCAACAGACCCTTTTGAGAGCTATGAAAAATCCATATAAGAAGCTCTTTATGATGTTTCAGCAACCTTTGCAGATACCCACTTTTATGTTTGAAAACATCATCCTTTCTTTGTGTGACAGCAGGGAAGTAGTTTTAGATCTGACAGTTAAAGCCACCAGTAACTATTGAGCTGGTGTTATAACAACAATAAATAAGAGCTTGTGCTAATTGAGTTGTTTGTTTCTAAGACTATGACTTGAGAGCACATTGAGTGCCATGCAACATCTGGCCTTTCTAGTAGATTTGGCAATACTTACAGCTTAAGACTCCATAGGTAAAGTATTTTTTTTACTAATAGTATTGGATTTCTATCTTATATCTGTTTGGTTTGAATCAGACAAATTATTAATCTTTCCTAATTTGCAAAACCACTATAAACATGTGAAAAATAAGACATATCTAAGGAAAAAAAAATCTACTGATAATGAGGAGGCCAGAGTTTTAGCCTCTGTGTTCAGATGTCATAAGCATAATTTCTTTGCTGAAAAGTTTTCAGCATCTGCTAAAATTACTGAAAATAGGCAAAGTAACCATTTTCCTATAAATCAGTGTCTACTCTTAGATATAAGATTTTCCATTTATAATTTTAACCCTTGCCTTTACGAATAGATTGAAACAGCAAAATTATTCTACAATGGGTAAGTAGTTGAATGCAGAATTTCATTTTAACAATAAGTGGATATTATTTCAAAGGGTGGTGTCAAATATCCATTGCATGCAAATGAAGAAACCAAAGCAATCATTAATGTAGGATTATTTGTCCTTAAATTGAAAACACAAAACCAAGAAGTTTCATAAGCTTTTATAAGTGTGTATATATGGAGGTCCTCTAGTTCTTTTAAAAGGTGCCTTTATTAGAAGTATGATAAAAAGATTCAGTTGTTTCCACTAAAATACAAATTATTTGCAAGCAACCTAACTCCTTGTCACTGTCTCCCTTCTGCATGTTCCACTTGCAAGATTTTTTATTTCTGTTGTGAAACAATCTATCAAATTACATACAGAGTCCTTGTTCTAGTTAATCTAAAATCAGCTTATTTATTTTGGTTATGTCATAACTTAGAATGGAATATTTCCATTATTCACAATAAATCTTAATACTAATTTCTTTAGGTCCAGTAGAGAGAAAAACATCTGTGATCAGAAGACACCTTTTCTTTCCAGTTCTTGCTTCACTGCAAGCCTAACTGTGTGGGAAGAAAGAAAAAGCATTACAAGTGCAATAAAACATTTCAATACATAAAAAATAGTAGAACATATGAAACAATACATTAGGAACTGCAGTGGATATATCCTTGGAAATAAGTACAATGGAACAAAACATATTATTGTAAATACAGAGGGGTTTAGTCTAGATCAGGATCTCAGAGTACAATAATAAATAAAAGAAAAAGAAAGTCCCTCTTTCCTCAAGAGAATATGCTTCCTGACTATTCAGATTTTTATGTCAGTTGTAATGGTTTCTAATGTGTTTATAGAGAAAAAATAAGACAATACAGAAGCTGGTGTTCAAATAACTGGATCTCATTAGCAGGAAAAATATCAGATATTAAATTATCACACAAATACAATCGCCCCAAATAGATACAGATGCAAAAATATTTTACCCTTTTCTTTTGGAAGAAAGAAGACAGTGTTCATTTAAGTGTAGCCACACAAGTTTAGAAATGTTTTGCTGTTTATGAGACAGATGCTATTTTTGACACAACCTTTTTATCTCATTAT
The DNA here is from genome assembly GCA_013396655.1 of Campylorhamphus procurvoides. NCBI lineage: Eukaryota > Metazoa > Chordata > Aves > Passeriformes > Dendrocolaptidae > Campylorhamphus > Campylorhamphus procurvoides. The sequence goes on from WBMV01000649.1 coordinate 1,713,872, forward strand.
AAGCAATTATAACAACTTGCTTGTAAGGCAAGACAGACTTCTTCCTGACTAGGAATTTTACACATTAGCAAAAATAGACACATTTTTTGCTGTCCATTCTCACCATTTTATAGAACTATGTACTCAAGTTCTGTAAAGGAAAAAGCGAAACTATTTGCTGACTTAGTTCTAATCAACTCTATTAGCTAACATCACTATAAAATGTTATCCAAAGTAATCATTTACTTTGCTGAATGTTTTAATAAAATTTGACTCAGTCTACAGAACTACTCTTCTGTGTGAGAGAAATATAGAACATGCTGACGTTTTAAGATAAAAAATATAATCCTTTAACCCTTTTATCCCAGCACTTTACAGCCATAGCCTTCAGTGAGGGAAGAAATAGCGAGAGATTGCTTTTATAAAGCTGCATTCTCTTTGTTGCCATGGAAGGAGAACTAAATGTTAGTTTCTTGTGACCTCTCTGTTTATTTTTGGCTGGGGATTTTCCATAAGAAAAATGGATAAAGAAAAATACATAAAGAAAATAAAGAAAATCTCTGACAAAATACCTTCAGGGTGAACTGCTTTCACATAAAGACCTTTGACTCCCTACTGCCCAACTAGTAGCAAATCCTCTACAGAAGTCACACTGCCAAAATACTGAATATGCATTATCTACATAAACCTTATAGAGCTTGCAAAGTTACGCAGTTTATAACTGACTAAATTAATAGTAATTTATAAGCTGTTGTGATTCAGAAGAACACACTGGGTGGTAAGCAATCAAGAAAAGATAGAGTAGATAATCCTGCAAAATGCATCTCAAAACCTTTTGTTATACTTTTCCATCTTTATGTGGTTTTTCTTTTCCTCCCTGGTATTTCTAGACCATATGACAAATTATTTTGAGGCTTTATTGTGAAGTGTTGTCCTGTTTATAAACTTTTATTTACAAATTCGAAAACACAATCTGAAAAAGTTCTGCTGTTAAGACTTCCTGCACACAACTCTGGTATCTCTTATATATAGCATTAGTAATATAATTGTGTGGTGAGTTTTTTTTCCCCAACAGAACCTTGTTTTTTACTTTCCACAGAAAGCTGAAGAAAACCAGAAAAATCTTGAAGAATTAGGCTAGAGCAAGAAAATTTCTACCAAAAGGTAGAGAAAAAAAATCATTATATGTGTCATATCATTTATACACATATATATGATACGTATACCTGATAAGTATTTGGAGCCCAAACCTAATAAGATTTGGAGCCCTGAGTAGAATGCCTAGCTTCCTTATGTGGTTACAATAGCTAAAAATTCAATAGGGTGGCTACAAAATCTAACATTGTGGGTTGTAAGCACTAAAAAATAGCCCAACAGCAATTATGTTGGGGGAAAAAAAAACAAACCTTAAGCACCACTTCTCCCAGTCATCTGACTCTATGTTGGAGATGGGTTTCCAGAGAATTATAACCTTGATACTTTGGAGTTTTGCATGTAGGTAAACTGTCTCTCCCTGTTGCAGCTGCAGACAGATGAGTAACAGTGATTTCTGTAGACTTCTTTTTATTTCAAGACTTATTGGTGAGAATCTGTGTTCAATTATTTCCAAGATTACTGCACAATGAAAGGCTAGAGTGCTTACAGAAAATGTTGCAGAAGAGGCTGAAGTAGTCACCTCCTAAAGCCTTTCAGGACCAGCTGCATACAGACTGACACAGAACAGACCATTAGGCAAATAGTTTCAGGGAAAATTATTGTCCTTGGATATTAATGTCCCTAGGATAAACAGTAGATTCAACAGCCTGACTTTCAATGTGGATTGACTACGGTAGGTAGGATATCTGTTTAAAACTCTCTGTGCATGTGAGCCTTAAGTAAGTGATAGCATTCCCTCACCTATGCCTGTCTCTCCTTTACCACGTGTTTGAAAAGAACACAGCATCATGTAGTTTTTATGTAGCAGCTCATAATTTTTCACATATAACAGGTATTTCTGCCTGCTGTGTATAAAGCTGAATCAAGAAACTTATAGGAAAAATATTTTAGTTATGGCAAATCCTGTTAGAAAGCAAGGACTAGATAAAGTGCATGTGTTGTATCATAACAGATTTCAATTGTTACCTAATCCTAGACAAATTGAATTGCTGTCTAGTTGAATACCAATTTAATATTTTGCTTCATTTTTTTAAAATGGAGTTGATATGTGATACCATTTTGTATACTAAAAAGAAATCTTAGATTTAGTGCAGAATCACAAGCAAATATTGTCACCGTATTAATATAGACATTTCACTGGAGTATCAGAATTACCATTTTAAGACATTGGTGAAAGAAATCCTTCAGTTCTATAAATTGTCAACATTAATATGTAAGAAATAGAGGCATCTGCTCATCAGAATCATAAAATCCTTGATTAAGAGGTCAGACCATTTAGTCAAACCACTCACAAGGAAGGTTAAATATAACTGAACGTTCCTACTCGTCTGTATTGAATATGTCATTTAAAGTAATCCAGGAAATAAATTCTTCTTAATATTTTTATATCTATTATTAAGCGTGAGTTGAGAAGAAATTAAAAATCTTTAATAGGCACTGGATCCCACACTGCATGGAGAACCCTGATTAACCCAGAGAGTCTGATCTATGCAGTTTTCTGATATTAGCATATTCTGTCAGAAAATAAATTAAAAGTTCTAATTTTCTGTATTTCATCAAAGGATGCTTGCAGAAAAAAATACTAATATTTACATTTATTTCTAAGTCTCTAATAGTCGTACAGCTCTATCATAAAGTCACATTAGAAAGGATTAATCTGAGCAGCTGTAAATTTATCCTAAAACTGATGTCTAACGCAAGGTCAGATGAATTGTATCACTAAGTGATTAACTGCCTCCATTAAAAAGGAAGTTTAGGATAACTGCCTCATATGTAGAAGGCTACATCTTAAATGCCAAAAGTTAGGTGAAAGTAATCCTGTTTTGTGGCTTTACATAACGGGATTTAAGCACTTGATTACTGGTTTCATAACTAGATTAAAAAGGTAAGTGACTGTGCAGCCAGTGCGGGTGAGAGTGGACACATGCAAAATTTCTTGTGCTCATATGAAGTAGAGTTTACTTGGGTTACTTTTTTTGTTTTAGTGATCACTGATGACTCCTGCTAGTGCTGGCAGCCTTTTCAGCAATCCATGAATTGGTAATTCCTATGAATAGACTAATTTTCAACCTACAGAGACTACATATGCGTTGATTTTTTTCTGCCTGAGTAGCCATTTGACAAGTTGTGAAATAGAAGCTGAGTACTGTTGAAGGTGAGAATAGTTGTTGCTGAGAAAATGTGTAAGGGACAGTAGGAATATGAGAAAATGGAAAATAAACTTATTGTCACCATGAAACAAAAAAACCTCAAACTACTCTTTATGTCACAGTTGGACATATACTACTTTTAAACCTAGAGCAAAACTTAAAATTGATCCTGGACATAGAGAAAAAAAAAGTCAGCTCTGAATAAGAAGTCTTAACATCTTAAGTTAATGAAGAAAAGGTAGAATTTGGCTTTGGCTAAATTGCAGGAAGTTTCTGATGTACAGGAGTCTTTACATAACCTCTGTCCTGAAAGGATTCAAGACTTGAAATCAAAAAGCTAGAACAGGCCTGAAATTTCAAAATCTTCTGTTGGAGCTGTGGTGAATGTTGCTTTGGAAGTGAACTGACGAACTTGCTGGCCTTTATCAAGGCAGCCATTCATTGTGATTACTGGTAAAACCTGTCAACCTATTCTGTAGCTTTCAAAGTGAAGTTAAATCTGATATTTCCTAGTGCTGCATGAGAGTGAATGGTGTGAGGCATCTTGGATCCTGGATCTTACTGGGAGCATGGAAAAGAATATTTGCCTGAGGAGAGATGCCAGGAGTGATGAGCTCTCAGCCCTCTGTTATAAAGATGCAAGTTCTATTCTGTTTGAAGTTTTAGGATTCAAAAATGGCATTACTTTCAGTATCAGAGATGTTTTCTTTGTACCAAGTATTAAAACATTAGAAACATTAAACTTGTTTTACCTGTTTTTATCCTGCATGCTTGCATTCAAGTGGAAACCAATGAACAGTGGTGTTCCTCATTATGGTGGCGGGTGATATAGTTAGCAAGATGGAGGGCAGCGATGCCATCCAGAGGGACCTTAATAGGTTAAAGAGGTGGGTCGGTATGAAATTGAACAAGGTCAAGTACAAGGTCCTGCCCATGGGCTGGGGCAATCTCAAGCACAAATACAGGCTGGGCAGGGAATGAATGGAGATCAGCCGAGGAGAGATGGACTTGGGTGTGTTGATGGACAAGAACTATCAATGTGTGTCTGCAACCAAGAAGGCTAACTGTATCCTGTGCTATATCAAAAGAAGAGTGCCCAGCAGCTTGAGGGAGGCTACTCTTCCCCTCTACTCTGCTCTTATGAGACCACATCTGGAGTTCCACTCTGGGGCCTCTAACATAAGAAAGATATGGACCCATTGGAGCAGGTCCAGAGAAAGGTCACAAAGATGATCAGAGGGCTGGAGCACTTCTCCTGTGAAGACAGACTGTGAGAGTTGGGGTTGTTCAGCCTGGAGGAGAAGGTTCCAGGGAGACCTTCTACCAGCCTTCCAATATCTAAAGTAGACCTACAAGAAATTCTTCACTATGACAGTGGTGTGACACTGGAACAGGTTGCCCAGAGAAGTTGCAGATGCCTCATCCCTGAAAGTGTTCAAGACAATGTTGAATTGGGCTTTGATTAACCTGGTGAAAGGTCTCTCTGCCCATGACAAAGGGGTGGAAACTAGGTGATCTTTTAAGTCCCTTCCAACCATAAGTCTATGATTCAGTGATTCAGTAGTGATTCAGTAAACACTGAAACAGGAAAGACTCCAAGTCATATTGAAATAAATTTGGGGCAAAAAATAAGTGAGGTGTATCAACACTGAGAATGACAGCATGATCTTCATACACATCACAGTTGCCCTTCCTCCAGATTTTCTCACTTACCTTCTCAGCTGGCTTTTTTTCATGGACATCATGTTAGATGTCCTAAGACAATTTGTATGATGTAATGCAACCCAAAACAGGTGTAACATCTCTACTCTTTAGAGCAAGCTCTTTGAACAGGCATCCTAGGGAAGTGATTGAATCACCATCCCTGGATCTATTTAGGGACATGGTTTAGTGGTGGACTTTGCAGTGTTAAGTTTGCAGTTCTTGACAGTCCAGGAGGTATTCTATGGTTCTATGAAAGTATACCTTAAATGCACCCAACTGCACAAATTAGAACAGCACAGCATGAACATTTTCATCACTGGTGTTTTATTTGGATTTAAAAATAGGAGACACAGAGGCCTTATCTATCTTCAGTCATCCTTCTCAGATGTGTTTACTCCCAAGGGAGATCTGCTTCAAAAAAAAAATTAAAAAAACCCCAATATTTCTTTTCCCTGGGGAGCTTTTGAAGAGAAAGAAACTTTTCACAAAATATTGTTCATAGAACATTGGGGACTATTCCTCTTTTGGTTAAGTGTATACTGCATTTCCTAGTAAAATAAAGTGAATAACCATATAGCTTATTGTGTATTAGGAGAAGAATGCTAAACTTATTTGCTCTCTATGTATAGACACAAACACTTTAACATGCTCTTGCTGAGTTGTCAACTATAGCTTTCTACCCTATTTCAGTTGATCTTGTGGAAGTACAACTTTTACCTCTACCAAGGTAACATTCCGTGTCCTCAGTCCACATTGGAATGACAATGAAAAGCGCTCTGCAAAGAGCTTTTATGAACACTATGCACATTTAATACACTTGTCAAAAGAGAAAACTATCTTTTTGAAGCATTATTCCAGATCTTGCCAACAGTAAGTCCACTGATACCTGCATGCATAAAAGAGATGATGCAATTTTAGAATAATGTATTTTAAACATTTAGAAAACTAATGTGGAATAATGTTTGCACTTTCAAACATGGGTTTTGTACGTGATCAACCCTCACTATACATGCACTTAAAAATAGATAGCTTTAGTAGTTTGGTTTTGACAAAAAAAAAAAAAGTCCAGTTCGAGATTATTATGATGATTATTATTTAATGATTTGAACTGGTTTCAGTACAGACTGAGAAATAAAAAGTATTTCTTTCATAAGAAGACAGAAAATGATCTCTTGGTAGCTTCAGAACATATTTTATTGGCTGTTCAGCTTTGCTGTCCAGGAATAATAGACTTCAACTGCTCGTCTACATTTCTGATTATTAAACTTTAAACAGCCTGACAGTATGAGACATAAGGAATTAATATAATTCTCTATCACTGCTACAAAAGGCTGACATGTTTCTTCCTCTGTTGTATTCAGCCAAATTAGAAACACAAAATTTGTTTCTAGTGGGGAATGATGCAGCACACTCTAAGATTTTGTGTTATGTTATACAAAGAACCTCTGAGGGTGAATAAATGCTGATCCCTTTTGCCATCACACTAGTTTTCAAACCCAGCATGCTTTCCAGCCACACATATAAAAGCAGTTAATAATCTGTGCTGTTATCTTCATAGACTAATGAACTACTTATTATCTTATTATTAAATGAGGTAGTTCATGCTTCCCTTACCCTTTCAAATACAAATAATTGAATATCCAAAGAGCAGAGGAGCTAACATGTCTATACAAAGCATGGGCAAACGTCAGTTACTTTTTATACATATGTGGAGGCAATGTGTTTTTGGAAGAGGCAAACAGATATGAGAACACCCCTTTTCATTTCTTAGAAGGAACTTGAAAATTTTTTTCTAAATTTTTCTGCTTGTATCTGCACACAGCAAATGTAAAATGAACATAATATTGCATCAGATTAGTATTTCACACTCATGCAGTGACTTGCAGTTCATTTATGCCCATATGAAAGACTAACAGTGGATATAGTACCCTTGGCAAGTTATAGTGCCTGCTCAGCAACATCTTGGGCCTTAGCTCTTGGATGATAGCATGATTCATGTGACTGTTAGGTTGGCAGGTGGGCTCCACAGTGGCAGGTGGGCCTAACATAGAGACATCCTCTGCAAGCACCCATCACTTCTTTTTATGGTATCTTCTGTGTGCTGCTGGTACAGTTTCTCATTGCAAACCTTGCTTGTGGATATCTACAGCTGTGTACAGCAGTCTCCTGGTTTACCAGTTCTGTCTTTGTGGAAGCACCAGACATCTCATGGACTTTCTCTGCATAAACACCAGTTTTAACTTGGAGTTAGGTATTCACCATTATGGAAGTGACCTAGATCACTTCCCTGGGATGAGGACCTAAAAACAGAGGACAGGGCCCTTCCCACACACCCTCCTGCTATGCCATGCCATGCTCTGCTTGGCAGCACTCCTGAGCATTAGCACTCCCTTGGGCCATTTAAATGTGCTGCAGTTGCTCCGGAAAAGTTCCTGGCTCCTGGTGGGTTCTTTACCCTAGGTCATGTTTCCTTGGTGTCAGCAAGCCTGTTGTACCCTTCAATGTAGTGCTCAGGCACAGAACTTACCGTTGCAACCACAGCTTGCTGCACCCGTTGAGAGATGTAATACCAAATTGGTACAAATGATTGCACACAATTATGATCAAGTTATTTCTTGAAAAACAAATGTACAAGAGCAACTTCAACATAGTTTAGTGGCCTGCTATGTTGCCATGTATAAATATCTTATTTCCACACATGTATATTTGATAATTTTTTCATAAGTGAATTTGGATGGAAGTTGAGCTGGCCCCTGAGCACACCATGTCTATCCTGATTTTAACTATCATCTATGTAACGTATCGAATGGATATTAGATTTACTGGATGATAGAGATTTCTAGAAAACTAAGCTTGAGAACATGTGCCTCACATAATCATTGTTCAGTTAATTGCTCCCATACTTTTCTGTCTTCTTGAATTGTCTCTCTATTTTATTTTTTTCTTTTTTCTTGTCTCGCCATTGTGGGTTCTGGTTGCCCCAATGTTTTAGGTCTTCAGGGTTTAGAGAAACAACTGCGGAAAGATCATACCATCAAACTTTTTGTAATAAATTGCAGCTAGAATTCATCTCCATTTTTAGGCTTGGCAGACTAATTGTTAATAATCCCATGAGACAGTGCTCACATGAGTGGTCAGAAGGAAAGTTCTAGAAGTCAGAAAACTAATGTTTTATATTAATTTCCAAAGTCAAGCCACATAGGTTTTTATTTTCAAAACATTTTGCTTCAGAGTACCATTATTTAAGGTTTGCAATCTGAAATGATTTAAGGAAGTATTTACATCATGCATTTTATAATATTCTACTAAGCAACTTTGCTTACAGTAAGTTTAGAAGCTTGTTTGCAGTGAAGGGGAACAGGTCAGTAAGAAAGTCAGATGCCTGACCTTAGAATATCCTTCTAGACTCCTCCTCTTTAAAGGTACTGTGTTAGACTGTTTATTAAGTTAGTATTGTATTTCCAGACAAGTGCAGAACATTTAAATACTCTGGCAAATAAAGGTGAAATGTGCTAAGCCAAATATATGAATATGAGGGTAAAAAAATCTGAGATCTGTGTCTTGAAGTCTAGGATGTAAGACCCTGTCATTATCCACTCTATATAGGTTAGACTGCACTTTTTTCCTCTGACAAAATTCCCATGTTAATAGCATTATTTAAGTGCAAAGTGTAATTGCAGCAGTAAGTGGAAGAGAGAGAAATAGAAAAAGTGGCTAAATGTTAACCAATAATAGTGAGAAATATGTATACATTTCATTAAAATGTAATTACATTTAAAGGAGAGAACTTTAGAAGGATATTTAATTAGTTCTGCATTAGAAAAAATTATAATGAAAAAACATGTAGGAACAATAAAAATTAATATTTTCCCAAATGTATTTAATTACATACAAAACAAATGGAATACAGAATATAATTAATACAAATGTGATAAAGCTGGCTGCTTTTTTTTTTATATCCACTTTTAGAAAAAGTTGGCCATAATAATGGGAGTAAAAGTACTACTGTAATTTGCAATCAAGATAGATATTTCGATAAGAAGCCCTCTAAGGGTATATATAAATACCAAGACATAAAAAGGCACAAAGTTATCCTTCATGTTTTGAAACACAAATATAAATAAATTCCTAAAGCAAACTGGTATAGTGATAAATGCATGTGGTTGAATAGCATTTCTGGCTTTATGTTTTTCATAGCTTTATGATTTTCCTCTATTATTTCTAGTGCAGAAAGCAGAATGAGGATTGCAAAGTACTGAAAGGCTCCCATTCCCTTTCTAAGAAGTAGCCCCAAACAGTATTTTTAGCTCCTTTATGTTCTGCACATTGACCTACCTGTCCAAGTAATTTGTGTACTTCTGTTGGCATGGAATTTCGTAATATAAGGATGAAATTCAAGTTTGCCCTACAGCTCTAACTGTTGTTTGGCTGAGTACAAGGGGTATTCTTGTATCCACTCACAGTGCTCTTAGCCATTAGTTCCCTGTGTTGTCTAGAAACTCTCTGGCTAGTCTCTCATAGATGAGACAATGAACCAATTTGAAACAGCACCCTCACCTGAGACAAGGTGATTGACTGAACTCCTAACCACTGCCAAACAAAGCATTTGATTTACTGGTGCAGAAAGTGGGAGTTTTGGACAATTTTGAACATTTCCCCTGGCTATGCATAGAAAAGATTTTAGGAGATATTTGTGCACTTAATTGTGTTGGTCCTCTTGGGTGGGAAAGCTGGCAACATCAGAGACCATACCTGATGCAGTATTGACCAAAAGACGTATAAATAATGTAAAATAATTGTTTCTGCTTATGTAGGTTTGGTCACATAGCAGTCTATTGCATATAGCAAAAAGAGACAAGATGTTTTGTACACAGTTTAAGATACTAAAATGAAAAGTATCAGGAAGTTTATTAAGTGGTCACGTAGGGCTATCTTCATTTTAACAATTCATGAGAATTTTTTCAAAGTCTCAACTGATTTAGGTGAAGATACAGTTGAAAAGGCCCTTGTAACAGGGACCCGCTTCACTATCCAAATAGCAACCAGCTATCCTCTTCAATGGATTTGATTTTTTACGTGATCTTTACTTATTCAAAGATGCCAATAAATCAGATTTTAAACAAAAAACAAGCAAACAAACAACAACAACAAAAAAAACAAAACCAAAAACCTGTCTGTGAATAGTTGTGTAGGGCCTTACATAAACTGTGCTGTTCTTGCCGAATGCCATTTCTAACATCAAGACAATGGAAGCAAAACAAAGCATTTGTATATAGCACAAGAGCATAAAAATCAGTCAGGATAGCAAACTACATTTTTAACCTTGATAATCTAAAGTTAAGAGTGGAAATCAGTACAAGTACAAGCAAAATATAATCTATGACTCTTCTGAAAAGATCAAGTGCAATCAGGGGGCTTAATTCAAGCTGTATGGTTTTAGTTGCAAACTTCTTTAATTGCCCAAGTCAAGTCCTCTCTTTCTACAAAACTTACAGAACAAGCTGAAGCATTGAGATTAGTAGATTGATGATAGGTAGATAGAGAGATGGATTAATTATTTATGTTGCTGAATGGAGGTCAGTTCTCTACTTTCATATTTTGGATCTGGCTTCATATTCAATACTTGTATTAGAAAGATGGCTGGAATGCCAGATGTTAATGTTCCCAATTGTTGATAGATTATGGTCTCTAGGAGGCTCCCAATGTCTCTTCTACCTGAATTATTTATAGCTCAGTAATTATTTAGACCATGCTTATTTTAAAGAACAGGAATTATCTACACACTAATTAAAACTGTCAAAAAGTTTTAATACCATTTAAGAATGCTAAAAAATGTCAATGGTGAGGTTGAATACACAATAGAAATCTGTCTTTTCTTAGTACTACACTGCCCTAAGCTTCAAGTGCAAGTATTATTTTTGAAATCTGAGGTGGGAGTCCTTTGACCAAATGTTAATATCGATATGACAGATACTTTGACCTGCCTGTCTTAACACCTCTTGTAATAGAGACAAATTAGCACTCACAGGACATAATTAGGTTCATTCTGAATCAGAAGTCTAAAACTGATTAGAGAAAGCACGTTTAGGAAGTGCCTAATTTTTTCCTTTATGAAAAAGGAAGTATAGGGTGATCAACTCACATGTGGCCATCTGCCTTTTGGACAGTTGAAGCTGTGATGACTGTTGTCCATAGGGTCATGCAGGATTTATTTTTATACACACTCCGATTGCAGGATCAGATCCAAGTACTCAATAACTGCAGAAAAACAGCTTCTGTATTTGAAAATATGTATTTTTTTTAAAGGAAACATTATGCTACTGATCATCCCTGTGACTACATGTAATACTGAATGCAATTTTGCATCATTATCTACTACTATATAATTATCAATATAATTCCATTAGAATATTTACTGCAGATGACCTAAACGCACTAATTTTGAAAGGTGTATTATAGGCCTGAAAATGTTCCAACTGAAATTAATGGTGCATTTGTCACTGAAGTTTGTAGGTACAAAACCAGGATAAATGCTGAGGGCACTACAAACCTTTCACTGTGTTAAAGACAGGTTAGATGTACAAGGTCAAATTTGGTCCTATAAGCCTGAACATAACCAACATGTTCAACGTTCAGAAAGTATATGGTTTGTAATAATTTATGATAACAACCAAAATGCTTCGAGTGTGTATTGATGTTCAAGAATGGTGTTCAATAGGTCTAGGCAATGGATGGGAAGCCATACTTGCAATGCTCAAAGGAAAGGTAATAGTGAAAGACAGCTTTCTAGAAAAGTTAGACTCAATACAGACTATGGAAAGATTTAATTTCATTGGCTTGAAACTCACAACTGTGATGCATATTCTGAAATTAGAAATTAGTTTTAACATTAAATAGGAATGAATGTTTTTGTTTCAAATGCACTGGTTGGGAAAGACAAAAACAATGCTGAATAAACTATCTTTTGTATTTGCCTGATTTTTACCAAAAGATGTATAATCTAGTGAATATCAGAAATTATTCAACATCTATAACTGACCTATAAATCGCTTGAGTTTTATGTTGCTGAGTGAGACATGCCTATTTTATGTTTATTTATCTTCATGAAGGTACAAATAAAGTCTTTCCGATAAGCAAAACGACAAAAACCACAGGACATCTGGGTGGGGTGGCAAGAGAAAAAAAAACACAAAGTAAGCACTGAGATAAACATAATATCAATCACAGCAGAATACAGGAATGCCATGGACTCCCTGGCTATGCTAATAAATTCAACATCACTGAGGATCTTGGTCATCCATACTGTAGAAGTACTGGAAAGCGCTGTGGCAAGCTCGTGGCTGTTATCCCATTCCCAAACTATTCACAATACTGCTCAAAAATTGTAAGATTCACGACATATATAGCAGACAGCCTGCATGAAACTATATGCTCCTGAGGCCTTGTTTACTAGCATGTGTAGAGGCTATCCCATATTTTCTGGCCTCCATGCCCAAAAATGTTCTCATTCTATTAGATTTGCTAGTACAGAAGAAGACTAGTCAGTGCTTTTCCAATGATTGTATTGCAGTATATCCTGCAATACAATGCTAAGGATATGATGATATATAAACTGATAATTTTGCTTATAAGCAGAAGTGAATCAGTGTGTTGCCATTATATATGTTCAGATAGTAAATGTATTTAATATTTTGTATTAATGTTGGGGTATATTGTAGCCACTTAGTCATAGATGTCTTCAAAAAGTACAGCTGGTACACACTGTATATATGCATTCTAACACTATACATCAGTATGCATTTAAAAGAAGAAGGATCAAAGTTTACCTGGACAAAGTATGATAATATAGTATTTCAGAACACATGAGCTTTCTCTTCCTAACCTTCTAAACAAGCTAAAACCTACATGACCGCAATAACGTGGTGCCAGGTCCAAGTTAACAAAAACTGATAAGAATTTATAAGAATAAGAATTTATAAGAATAAGAATTCATTTATTTGTCCCCCGGGTTATGCTAGGAAGGTCAGAGATCACAGATATCTTTCTAAAATATACTATGTAAACCTACTCTCTACAATAAAATACAGAAAGACAGTTGGGAAATGCATAATTGCTCCAAAACTTGACTTAAATTTTCCTATGCACAAGGGTCAAAATTTATGTTATGTACAAATACTTTTCTAATTAGTCCTCATATCTTAGTATAAATTTATATATATAATATAAATTTCTATATATCATTTAACTGTCACAATTAATATACATTCCTTTGTTCTGTGTCTATAAAGCTCTACTTTTCCTCCCAGTAAGACATACAAAGCAGGAAATACAAACCTAACATATATCAATATGCCAGTGCAATATTAAAACCAGCTTTTTTTTTTTTTTCAATAGAATGTTAAATACAGCATAATTCTACCAGTATTTTGTCAGCAAGATGGCTACCACAAGCAGGAACCTGAGATACACCAATTATAAAGTAAAATTTTATTTCCAAATACTTTTTATTCACACTGAGGAACTCTTTCTCGGTTTCAAACTGCTGGCTAAGCAAAACAGATACAATTTTCTTTTAACTAGTTATTTGTAAATCTCCTATGAGTATTAAACATGCTCATAACGATATGACCGTAAAGAGAACGAGTACAAATCTTATCCTGACATTTGATTTAAGCTGTGTTGGCAAGCTTACTTGACAGATACAGTTTTTCCTCCAAGCTTTGAAATAGAGCAGATTGGAATAAAGATTTCTGCTTAAAGAGAAGACCTGATTTTATAGTGAAGTATGAATATGAATAATACTCTTAATCTCTGCAGATTTTCTTACCTTTCAGTGATATGCTACTATTTAATGTCATCAGCAAAACAAAAGTATGACTCCCATCCTTCCTTAAATGGATACTATTAAGTTATTTTAGTTCAAAGTTTGACCTGTATTAGTATAAGCTCTTGGCAAACGTCCTCTGGAGGGAATAAAGAAAACCATTAATCTGTTACTTGCTTAAATTACTACTCTGGCTCAGCAGAAAGAATAAAATTAAAGTTAAAACATTCCAGATGATATAATGGTTTTACCAAAAAAAAAAGAAAATCTTAATGAAATAGAAAATTCTTATCTTAATTAGGGAATTGCAGAGTGTATACTGCTTTTGAATCATCATCTATGGACTGCAATAATTCGGAGGAAAATTTAGTAGATTTGTATACTTATGATTCCAATTAAACATGGTGATAGTTTGGAAAGTTCTTTTTAGAGCACTTTTTAGGCTGTAGTGCACAGATGAAGAGTATTAAGTCTCCAAGTTTATACAAGATGGAAAAAAATACATATTTTAATGCAAAGTTTCAATAAATGTATAGTTATAAATTGCTATAATTATTAATAAGTATCAGTTTCACAATTTTTTCATGGGTAAGTGTAATTTATTTCCTACAAATAACTTATTCAAAGGAAAGGTAGGGAAATTCTTCAGAGCAGGAGAAAAACAGACATGAACCTTTCCATCCGAAGTTAGCATGGAATGCTTTCTCTGACAAATTAATAACCTTTGCTCATCTTAATTATTACATGTGTTTCGTAGCATGTTACTAAAGTGAGCTGAACTTGTTCTGAGAGACTATTATGATTTGTTTTGGTGATCCAAAGGAACTCTAGGAAAAGTATAGATATAAAATGATGAGCCTGATTAATCAAATCTTTTTCTAACACAGAAATGATGTCTTTATCAGAATACCATCCGTATGAACACAATAAGCTTATGTGTAAAACACATAATACAATTTTTAGTATAAAATAGTATACTGTATATTATATAGTGTTTTTATTGCTTGTATGTAGTGCTTTTATTACTGGATAAAATTCGCACAACTCACACCTATAAGGAAAGAACTATTTTTTTAATAAATTCATGAGAAAACCCAAAAACCTCCTCATCATTTTCTCAAAAGATTAGCACCTGTTGTAATCCTAAAACTGTTCTGAAATAGATGAACAGAGGAAAGAAAGGAAATGTACAAGCTATTTTAAAAGAGCAAGAGAGGGAAAAAAAGCAACCCATCTGTCCATGTGATTTCATACTTGCCACGCATAGCTAAGAGCTCAACAGTTCAAAAGCACTATGGACAGGGCTAAGCTTCACATCAACCGAGTTTAACCACCAAGGTCATAACCGCTTTTAGGAACATCATAGCTTGTGGGCTGAATCACATATAGGCAGTATACATTTCTCTCTCTAATTGTACTGAGAGCCTTAGGAGACAGAGCTCTTAAAAGAGAGGCATGAATCCTAACCAGTGTAGAACACTGGACATCTCTTGTAGATCTTAAGAAATGCTTTACTGTTGACACAGTAATTTCAGGGGAACAGTTTAACTGAGCAGAGCAAAACAAACCCTTCCACTGCAGCTCAGTCAGAAATTGCTGTGCTAGTCTCTCTTACTCAGCTGAAATTATTCATTCCAACTGTCCAACTACAGATAATCAGAAACGGCTTATGACCAGAAAAAAAAAATAAATTCTAACATAATTTCAAGACTTACTATTTATTACTAGTGTTGAGATGTTCAGAGATCAAATCCAGTCTTTTTGAAAAAAGTAGGATAGGATTTAGTACTTATATTCAGAAAAAGTCACATATCTGAAAGATCAGGTTTCTGCATTTATGATTTGGCAGGTTCAAAGGTGTAAACAATATTTTTGACTTTTTTTTGTAGTACATACACATGAAATGTTAGTCGTTCTAATGATTACAATTTTGAACCATTGCATTTGAAAGGATCAGTGTCTGAAAAGTTGGTATTTGTAGCAGCCCTGTGTACTCACTTGTGATTACTATTTCTGATATGTTAAGCACGCCTTTTATAATAACAACTTTCTACAAATGCATTTTATTGCCAAATAACTTTTAACTATTTTCTCTGCAGGTATATTTTCCTATTTGCACAGAGTTTTGTATTATTTCCAGCTGAAAAATTACTTTCTTGTTAAAAGAAGTAGACCTTTCTTGTAAAATTTCCAGGATGTTTGCTTGACTAGGTTTCACAGCAGATGTATATTCCCTGTTTTAGGGAATTATATTGATATTCCTTTGAATACTTCAGTGACATTGCTACCAGCAGTTGATAATAAGCTTCTTTCAAATATTAAAATTTCATTCCTCATATTCAATATTCAGCTATAAGAAATATTTAGGAATATAAATATGGTATGTGTTTCACTTAATACAGAAATAATAATAAAAAAAGCTCTTTGCTGCCATAATACTATATTTTGAAATCTGTAGACTGATAAATCTTCTCTTGTTGAGAGTTATTCTTTCAAAATCAATAAGAGTATTTACATTACTGATTGTCAGATAAATACAAAGGTCATAAATAGAATATGACCGATTTCCAGAATAGTTCATTTAATGTTGTTGTATGATACATACTCAAACTGTCCTTACCACAGTGATATTTTGTTATTCATTATACCATTGAAACAGCAATAGATCAGAGTTTTTCACTTGCACTGTGTTCCTATAAAAGACCTTCAAAAAGAAGATAATAAAAATTATGAAAATTTGGTGGTTTTCTAGAAAATATCAATTTGAAAGACATAGAAGGAATTATATATCTTCTGTGATAAACAATAAGTTATTTCCCCACAAAATAATACTTCCTTTTCTTTTGGAAGGAGCGGGAATTGAGAGCGGGAATTTTTGGAGGGGCGGGAATTGAGATTACTAGAGCAGATGAGTTTACTATAAAGATAAAATATGTATTGGGAAAACAGAATAACCGACCAGGCCAGCAAGCATACTTTCATCTAGAAAGATAGGTCTGCTCTTGAAACTATTGAATCTACCCAGTTGCAGAATCATATGGTTGAGATTGGAAGTGAGCTCTGTAGATCAGCTGGTCCTGCTCATGCAGGGACACCTAGACCCAGTTTTCCAGGACCATGTCTTCTCAGCATTTGAATATCTCCAAGGAGAAACATTCCACAATCTCTCTAGGCAGCCTGGAGGTCCCTCTGGATGGCAGAACAACACTGGTGTATCAGCCACTACTACTCCCAGTTCTGTGTCAGCAACAAACTTGAGGAGGGTACCCTCTGTCCCAGCTTTTAGGACATACCTAGGAAAAAAAAAAGAGTAGAGTGGGGGAGGAGAGGTCATCATCTCACCTACACTTTTAAATTCTAATGATAAGGAGACTCAGCAAGTGCAAAATAGCACAGAATAGAGAAAATCCAACTATCAGCAGAAAGTCAGTGGAACTGTTGCTGGTAAAGCATCACTTAATCAAATAAGTTATTTCAAAAAATTAAGCAGACCAGAACAGAAGCTTAAAAGCTAACACTGACAAAGTACCAATCAATGTTATCAGCAAACACTAAATTGCTTTCCAAAACAGAATCCAGCTGGAAGTTCACTACACTCAAAACGGTTTCCTCACAACAACTTAGCAAGACACATGTGTTCATCAATAAAAATGCTGAACCCCAGGACAGTGATTTTAAGAGTAAGTAATTTTATTCTGATAAAACTATTATCATAATTTTTGTGCTAAAGATTGTATTAAAAGTCAAACCATTCAGTATTAGCATAGTAATCTGTAAAACATTTTTAATAGTCTCAAGAAAAAGAACTTTCCTCAGTATATGTGATGCACAGATGAAGAAAATAACTCATTTACTGTTTAACTTTCAATGTGCTTTTCTTCTTGCAACTATTTTGATTATTATTTTCTTAGTAAGATTTTCTACTATTAGTTGCTCAGAATAACAGAAAAAAGCAGAGAAGTCAGTAGTTTGAGTCTCAGCATGAAGCAGACTCATCTATGCATATATCATTCCTGATAGAAGAATTTTTTATCTTTCTAAACTCCAAATAGATTTCCCTAGAAAAGTAACAATTTCATGTAAATATTATCACAGTATTTGATTTAGTAATTTTTTATCAAATTATAGATTATTAAACCTACTTTGTTTTCTTCTGATTTTATTTTAGCTAGAGCATCAGTGAAACTGAGAAAAGACTATTTATATTTTCCTGAAGTATTAAAAATGGAAAAATTGAGGAAAATTAGTTGTCTAGGAAGAAGGAAAAAAAACCCTTTTGATTGTTATCTCCAGCAAGTTGGAAGCTATCAAGGAACTAGTCGTGTGGTGACATAGCATAGCTAACAGAGTGCCTCATCAAGCAATAGCTAGTTCAATGGTGACAGAATAAATTTTAGTGAGAAATAAAAAATATCTACAAGGATCATATAAATCCTCCTTTCTTGTTTCATCACAGTGGCTTCATTTGTAGTTAGGGAGCCTGATTCCTCTATTAGGACTATTTTTTCTTTCAAGTAATTTAAGCTGTAAATCAGCTATGAAAGAAACAGCTGAAGTGAGAAGTTTAGATTTTTGATGAAGGTTTCTTTGTTGGCTTTTAGTTTGTTGGTTTTTTTGTTTGGTTGGTTTTCTTATTTTTTTCTTTTACAAGAATCTGAATAACATGGCTATAATTTTCCTAGTTAAGAAATACATTTTATTCCTACATTATGCATTTTACTTTTACACTCAATAGGAGCTGATATCAAATCAGGGGAGCCATTTTGATCTGGTGCAAATCACATCTGGGTGTGAAATTACAGCTTCATTTAGGTCACCTGGCTTTTGTGTACAGAAAGCATTCCAGACTTCATACACAAGGAATATGACATGAAATTATCAATATAAATTATGAAAAAGGAGGCAGTGTTCATGCAACATAACTTGATTTAATGTAAGAATACTTTTTTCATGTTTATTCCATATAATCTAGGAAAACATACTCAGAGTAAATGACTAAGGCAGAAGTCTAGTTAATAATATAAATAAGGATAAATATATATAAACCCAAAAAAAAATAAATCCCCCCAACAATAAAAAGAACCAAACCCAAAACTAATAATAAAAAAAAATCTACATCACTTGAAGTGTTGAAATTGCTAACAATTTCTTATCAAACTGAAATGGCATTTTAAGCACAGTCTTAAAAGAATAATTTAATTTATGATGGATGTTTTCACTCAAAATGTGAATGATTTATACAATTAAAAAATTTTCATGTGTCTTAGTGTGGAAGTCAAAATATTAAATACATTAACAAGAAGAGGAATATTTTAAATAAAATAAGTAAATTGGAAACTGAATCTGAAATCAAGGAGGAAAATTTCAGTATAAAACAGATTTTTTAAGCAAGCATATGATATGTTATAAAGGGACTCTACATAAGCTATAGTAGGAATTGCTATTCAGAGAGGATTGTAGACCCCAAAACTGCCCAGTCAGATAAACTAGCAAGAAAATCGGAAAAGCTGACCTTGTAACAAGAAAATATGCTACTGGCATTTAACCCAACTCATAAACTAGATTGAGGCAGTTTGAAGAAGTGTGGATGGGAATGCAAAGCAAAGGTCAGCTGTCTGTAGCAAATGTAATAAAGACTGTGACTGGATGGAAGGAATTCATTGCACATAACACTTAAAAGCCTATAAAGAGTGACTGATGGGTGTAGCAGAGGAAGGAGCAGCATGACAAAAAAAAAGATCCTGACCTGATAACACTAAGGAATAGCACAAAAATCTGAGAAGCAAGAACATTGACCTGATCAAATCCCATTTAAGTGTATTTTTGCTTATTTGCAGTATCTGTAGAGTAAATTTGGCATATTTTGAGAGGCAACATCCTTTACATGACTAGCTAATCCATTTGTTTGTGGTTATAAGTGTCAATACATTGGAATAAATATTTGCCCTCATTGCACACATTGTCTTGTCTTATTCTTTTGGGAGCCAGCTGATGGATGGAAACAAGAAAGGTGTTTTCTATAAGCCCGCCTGACTGGGAAGTGGCAACAGCCTTCAGCTGGTATGCAACATCAAGAGTGGAAATCAAGCACATGATCATGCACACACATGCAATGGAGAGAAACTCTGCAGATAAGGACAAAAGGATATTACATTTAACTGATTTGAACTTGATAACAGTCTCAGGTATTATTTAAGTATCTAAAAGGCAGCTTTGCCTGAAAAAGGTGACTCAGTAAAAGAGAAGTTGAGTTCAGTTTGCTTAAATTTTATACTACCTCAACAAAATTTTAGTTTATGTGTCTTTCTGGACAATCCAGCACACACAGAAAAAATACATTACTTCCTTTCCCTCATACCTTCCCCCTGCCAAGCTGCAGCCACCGCCCTCCCCCCACACACACACCCTTTTTTTTTTTTTTATTTTTCCTTTCTAAGTAGTGGAAAGCTGTTGTGGGCCATTCAAAATCCTTAAATAACACGTCTCTAAGACTCGAAAAAAATCAGCGGATGTTATGAAAGTAAATTTCATTTACTTTCCTTACCTATTTGTTGACAATACCATTACATTAAAGTCAAATTGTTTGAATAGTATCCAGAAAAAAAAAAGAAAAAAAGAGTATCTGGACAACCTCACCTCTACTTACAAACAAACCCAATCCGTGTTTTGTGCATATCTGAAGGCTTTTCTATTAAGGATAATAAATGATCAAAGCAGTGGGCTAGCTCTAATGATCACAAATCACACATAACAACATAGATCTTTAGCACTGCTTCAGAGATGTAAAAAAATTTGCATTAGAATATGACTATATTTGCTCCCCATCAAGTTCCTTTCACATGGATAAAAATAAAACAGAAAACAAACCTGAATGCCAAATTGCTGTTCCAGAACCAGGAAGAAGGAACAACCCCTATAGCTGAGACCTTCTTCTGACAAAATGCAGCAAGGTGTTTCATCCAAGAGAACACCCTATTATCTTTCTAAACTGCAGCTCAGCTGAATGAAACGTAAGAGGGTTCCTAACGTTCTCCCTTCCTGAATGACTGCTTTAAATGTCAAACTGTTATGTAAAAATGTAAAATGTAAAAATGAAAACATATTTATTATTAATTTTAATGTCACAGCTCACTTGGACAGGGACCTAGAACTCTGTTAAAATATGTACCTATCTATACTAATATATCATTTTTGTCCATGTAAGGAGAAACACTGGCAACTGTTCTAACAGTTCTCAAGTTCACTAAAGCAATACCTTCTGAATTTACAAATTCATGAATAGGCAGTCCTGGGAACCACATCTAAAAATCTAGAAAATTCAGTACTAAGAGATGTGTTAACAGCCTCACAGTTCACAATGTGTTATAATATAAAAGAAAATGAATGATAAACTAACTTTTTCTGTCAGAAGAATAAGGAAAAAAAGCCAATTTGCAATAAAGAAGACATACAAAATAGTTGTTTAGAAAAGGTGGGAAACTAAGCTAGGAACTGGGATGAGTGCTGCTGGAGGAATAGCTCAGGGATGCAGAACAGTGGTTTATGCTGTACTAAGCAAACTGAACTTCCAATAACAGCAGTAATAACTAACATCAAAATCCCAACAAGAACAATGAAATCCATTCTTCCAAACACAATTTGCATTCCTCTCCTCTGACTCAAGAGCATTCCATCTTCTGCTTCTGTGTTAAGTTGCAGCAGCAGACAGAACAAAACACCTTATATTCAGGACAGAAAACAATCTGTTTTATCTACTTTGTTGCAAGACCGTGAATCAGCTCTGCTGAATGGATTAATGAAGTTAAAAAACATAACAGAGGTCTACTTACAGATGAAAGAAAAAAATATTCCTTCTAAAGAAAGGAAATTTTATTTTAGTTATTTATTTCATGCTAAGATCTGAACTGTAGACACTCCTACCTCCAGGGCAGAAAAGA
Source organism: Campylorhamphus procurvoides (assembly GCA_013396655.1). Taxonomy (NCBI): domain Eukaryota; kingdom Metazoa; phylum Chordata; class Aves; order Passeriformes; family Dendrocolaptidae; genus Campylorhamphus; species Campylorhamphus procurvoides. The sequence goes on from WBMV01000649.1 coordinate 1,735,621, forward strand.
GAATTATATCTAATTCAGTGCATGAGATAGAAGGAGAAACATGGTGAGATTGCTAGTTGCTATCTGACAGTTACTTTCTACTACAACAGTCCCTGCCCAGCTGTAATGATCTTAAGGAGTCTCAGGTGCAGTCAGCAGGAGAGGCCATTCAAGTCCCTGCTCTAGTACTGGCCTGAAGCAGAAATCTCAGATTCACTTCAGGCCAGAGTCTTAAAGCACTAGGAATAAAAATGAGAACTGTTAGAAACACCTGTGAAATTTGTAGGCATAGTGCACATATGGAGGTGTCTAAGGATATTAGTGTTTAGGTTTTATCAACTTGCAGATAACAATTTATTTTTTTATTATTATTGTTTTAATTTGGTTGATTGGTTGGTTGGTTGGGTTTTGGTTGGTTTTGTTTTTCTGAAAGCTTGGTTGCTAGATGGGTGGGAAGATAATACATCTTGGGAAACAGCACTACAGTATGGTTTTGATAAATTAATGGGGTTGTATTTATCTCTATGTATTTTCTTTAATATCTATCGGTTTTTTTGTTGTCTTTAATTATTATTCAGCAGGTATTTTACATTAATGCTTTCAGTAGACAAAAGTGAGAGTGTGCTCATTATTTGAATGGTATTTTGATGTTTTAATATAAAATGCATATAATAGATGTTTATTAGTTTATTATGATTATTGTTGGGCTGCACAGTTATTTTACTTTTAATTCTTCAGTACAACTTGTGTGAGCAGTAGCTTCAAATAAAGGGTATTTTCTTCTCAGTGCTGATCAATATCTGAAGTAGGGTACTACACCTGCATTTAGCATAGCTATTTTGTTGAACGTTCAAGGTGGATGATTAGTGCCTTGCTGTTTGTGGCAGCTGTATGAGGAATAGTCCTTCATCAGTCAAGTCTCTTATGTAATAACGCATTTCTGTAATGTGTGTTTCATGGTTCTTATCTCTAGGAAAGCTAGGTCTGTGTAAACACTTCAGTTAAGAGTTACAGACTGTACTCTCCTTGCTTTCTGTAGAATTAGAGATAGGATAAAGAAGGTTCAGAATGTGGGTATGTATATGTATAAAATTATATATATATGTGTGTGTATAGATTTTTACAATTTCTTTCAAATGAGAATTGCTATAGGTGCAAGAGACAAGGATGGTCTGACTGTATTATGAATCTCAAGTAGCTGAGACTTTGCAGTCCTGATTGTGTATCTTAAAACCAGAAGGATCTGCTTCCATGGCTACTGTTCTCTGTTATAGGAACTTCCCAAATGTAATGCACAAGTGACTGATATAAAATGAAATGAAATTAAGGAATGGGAATATAATGAGCACTGATATACAGTTTCCTATGTGACACACTTAATTGTCTCACCTAAAGGTTGGAACCTTGCAGGTTTGACTCTCTTCTTCCTAGTTTGTCCAAACTGATGAGGACTCTAGATCCTTGTTATACCATCCTGCATTCAAAAGGGTAGGGGTCGGTGGAAAACGAGGGAGGGGTAGAAAATTTCTTTACTTAGAAAATTAACTGAAGTTAATGAAAATATTTGTGCTCTTGGGGTAATTATGCCCAAACACTAAGAATGGATGTGTGAATACACTCAATTTTTATTAACAAAAATCTTATTTTTGCAGTGTTGCACATGAACCATGGAAGTGGAAAAAATGTACAGTAATAGATGCTCTAGCCCTGCTTCAAGCTAAACAACAACAAAAATCTCTCAATATAACAAAACTACAAATGATTAACCTTTATAAAATTTAGCAATGTGCAGTATGTCTTCCATAGTTTTTTATCCCTGAGAGCTGGGATCTGTTTGGTGAGACAATATTCAACGTGCCTTAACAACATTTATTTCAGTCAAGAGAAAAAGAGACCTATGGATTTTGCTTATGACTTGCAGCTCTCTTCCTCTGTAATAGCACAATGATAGTTGACTCACAGTGGAGTTCTCACATGACCTGTATGATTCCTCACTTTTTAAAACAATTCATTAATGTGCTTTTTTTGTTGTTGTTGTTTTATACACCTATTTATTTCTTGCAATTTTTTCCTTTTTTTGTGGGGGAGAGGTTTCCTTTTCGATGCCATGAACAGTTTGAAAGGTCCTGCAAGTCAAGCCTACCTTCTGAAATTAGGTAAAGTCAAGTACCATCTCCATAGGCTGTGGAGAAGATAACCTATCTGTTGTTGAAACAGAAGTTCAGATTTGGGACTACCTGAGTGGTCTGAATATATATTAAGTTTATAGGATCTGATGACATGCATCCCAGAGTCCTGAGGCAATTAACTGATTTAATTGCCAAGCCACTTTCCACAATATTTGAAAAGTCATGGCAGTCAGGTGAGGTCTCAGGTGACTGGAAATACTTAAACATTGCATCCATGTTTGCCTCTGTCTTCAACACCAATGATGGACTAAGGGGATCTCAGTGCTCTGAGCTGGAGGACCATGACACTGAGAATGATCAACTCCCAGTTGATCCTGAAACTGTTGCTGCTCCAGCTGGATCCCTACAGTTCTATGGGGCCTGATGGGATTAATCCAAGAATCCTCAAAGAGTAAGCGGATGTGATTGCAAAATTTCTCTTGATGATTTTCAAGCAGTCTTGGGAATCTGGAGAGGTGCCAGCCAACTGAAGCTGGTCAATGTTGTCCCAGTTTTTCAGATGGGGAAGGACCCCGGAAACTACATGCCTCACTTTAGTGCATGGTTATGGAGAAGATTATTCTGGAAGGTATTGAGAAAGAGCTGAAAGACAATGCTGTCATTGGTCACAGCCAGCATGGATTCACAGATCACAGAATATACCAAGTTGGAAGGGACCCACAAGGATCATTGAGTCCAGCTCCTGACCCTGACAAGAGTCACACGATGTGTCCTAAGAGTATTGTCCAAATGTTTCTTGAACTCTGTCAGGCTTGGTGCTGTGATCACTTCTTTGTGGAGCTTGTTCAGGTGCCCAACCACCCTGTAGGTGAAGAATTTTTTTTCTAATATCTAGGCTCCATCTTAGGCCCTCTGCTTTTAATGTATTCTTAAATGATTTGGATGCAGGACTGAAAAGGGACACTAAGCAAGTTTGCAGATCATGCAAAACTGGGAGGAGCTGTTGACTCCCTTGAAGGCAGGGAGGCCCTGCAGAGAGACCTCGACTAATCAGGGGGCTGGGCAATCACCAACCATATGATGTCCAACAAGGGAAAATGCCAGATTCTGAACCTGGGATAGGGCAACATTGGGTGTTTGTTCCGACGGGAGAATGCGATGCTGGAAAGTAGTGCCGTGAAAAGGGACCTGGAGGTCCTATTGAGGACAAGCTGCATATGAGTCAGCAATGCCCTGGCAGCCAGAAGGCACATGATGTGGCTCTTGGGGGTGGTTCTGTGCAAGGCTGAGTTGGACTTGATGGTCCTTGTGTGTGTCCCTTCAGATTCAGCCTATTCTTTGATTCTGTAATATAATGGTTACAGCAATAGTTAAGTGTTCCAATACTATAGACATTTTGTAATGCATCTGAGGTTCTGTAGAAAAATGATGTTAAACTATTAAATGGATGCTCAAAAAAAGCTACAGAGCCTAATTTGTGTCCTTAAAATTACAGGGCATACACTTTCGCCTTCACAATATATTTCAGTACAATGTTATATAATAAGAAACTTAAGACTAAGATATTTATCCCTGGACTTTGAAAATAGCAGCATTTTAAATTCTTATAAACTAGCAAAAAAATGTGTTATGATTAAGATAAGTGATACTTGCTGTACATCTGATGTGTGCATTTATATGCTTGTGAGCTGTATATAGATGCCATAGATAAATTATTGCAGCGAGCTGAGGGGTTCGCTCCCCCACTTCCTGTCCCCTCCCGGGCCATGTGGTCTCCAGAGGTTCTGGCAAAGAGACACATACACACACCGGGACCGGAAAGCAGAGAGACCGTTTATTCACCCGGCCAGGCCTTTTATAGGCTTCACAGCCTATAGGATTCAAGGGGAGGGAACTAATAGGGGAAGGGTTAACAACGGACGAACCAGGGGAGGTTTCACACGGCCTGGCCGAGGCTTACATACTAATTAGGAAGGTAAGGGGTTTCCTCCCAGGGGTTCTGGGGATGGAGAAAGGTAATTCAGGGAAAAAGCCAGTTTACAATACAGTAAAAAAGCCTCAGGTTTAAAAGGCACTTTGTTTGGTATCTTCATCTTCACAGGCTTACTCTTACAAATTATATGATTTTTAGAAAATACTTCTAAAACTATGAAATGTTTGATTTTGGCTCACCATAGTTGTACTTCATCCTGCAACCACGTTTGATATATTAGCTAGTATTTTGAAAGATCTTTTTAGAATGGAAGTTCTGTTCATTTCAATAAATATTTAGAACACTATAATAACACAGCCTAATACTGTTCTGTATTAGTCAGAGAAAAGTTATGAGAAAATTCTTATGCAGTAAATTACAACCAAGGGCAAATGTAAAACAGTTGTCCTTGACTGCTTTATATCTAGTGGCCAAAAATAAGCTTTAGTGATTTATGATAAGAGAAATAATGACTTCATTAAAGACTTGTTCAAGCTCATTTTTCAAAATATATAGTACATGTGATTATTTATTAGTGATTTTTAATGCTTCAATTGTACCATGCAACACACATCATTTGCTTATCTCATTAAAATTTTCTCTACATAAAGAAAATATTAGATCATCAACCTAATATTATGAATTCTTTAAGATAGATTAAAAGAGTAATATTGAAATAACAGCATCTTTGATGAAAACTACTGCTAAACTATAAAATATTTCTTATCTTCTTAGTGCCTAAATGTTCAAATGCTTTGGTTGATGCCACCTTTTTGGGATAGTTCTGGAATTTTTGTAGTGATGAACACTGAGTCAAGAGCCGTAGCTCCCTGAAAAATAATTTTAATCTTTTTCCCTTTTTCCACTAACATTTTGGTTTCCATTGCTGTAAGAATATAGTTTAATATTAGGCAGACTTTCTGTGCAATTCTGATTTTACAAATAACATTGTGTTGGCTCAATATACTGATGTGATGTCTCCATCATTTCAAACAAATTGCCATTTATTATTTAACATTAGTGTTTTGACATCTCCCTTTAAAAGAAAGTTCTGTTCTCTTATGCTTGCAGTTGGCCATTCTTAGCACTTTCACTTCCAGAGTGCCCTTGACTTCATCTTTCCATGAATAGTTTGTCCAGTTCTTTGTAGTATTGAAAGTATTCACCTACATGGAGATAGGAATGCTTCAGAATGTATATTCAGGCCTTGATTGTACCTGCAGAAATATATACTCTATGCTTCTGTGCAGCATCTCTGATGTCAGTGGAATTTATCAAGTCCCGCTGTTACTGCAAGATATGACTCAGGCTCATCCAGTATAATTCCAAATATCTATTTATGACACCTCATTTCAGAGACTAAGCATCCCAGGCTTCTGCAGATGGCCCTGTGGTCTCTGTACCTGTAGGTAATCTGCATCTACCTCAATTCATGTCTCTTTTTTACAAATAGTGCAAACAGTGAAAGGCGCTCTTAAACATGTGCTTGAAGCTAATAATGTGAATCCATAATGTTAAAGTATGTTTTGCAGCATGGTTTCTTCAGGTATGTAAAATTAGGAAAAAAGGCAGGTAAAGTACACCAACAGCTGGTTTTATAGAGTTCATACATGTAATAATAGCTAAAGTAAGCATCTTATTGTGAGTGTTTCTGGATGGTCTAAATGTAAACAATCTGGAGACAGCAGAGAAATTAATTATTTGTTAGAGAAAATGTCTTTTATGATTTGTAGAAATGCTGTGTAAATGCATAGAACTATAGACTTATTTTACTATTATAGTGTATTTCAACAGTAATCCTTTTATTTCTGACAAAGAAATATTTTGAATGCCATTTCAAGTAAACCATGTTTCATTCCTCTTCCCTGTCAGAGTGTCAAAGATGCTGATGAGTCTTGATTAAAAACAAAATATGAAATAAAATATAAAAAACTCTTTAGACTTCCTGCTTTGAACATAAATTTATTACAGCCTATCTTGCTTGGGACACTACTGTCTTTAGACACACAAAGAGACATTATTTCTATTCTGAATATCTAAACACACAGAAAAATGTGCTTTACCAGTCATGTCCAACTGAACAAAATGACACATGGAAAAAAATTAATTTTTTAGAGATATCTTGCATATATATTCAGAATTTACAGTCTCATAACGTCCAGCTTTCAGACAATCTTCTCTTTAAGCCATGAGTTGTTTTGTCTGTCAAATAGACATTTGAAAAATCTCCAAAAAAAGAAAAAAGGCAGCTGGAGAAATTTACCAGACAGATAAGGTTATCTAGATGCTGCGATTTGACTGAAATGAAAAGAGTCAGAGTAGGAAAGTTGCTTTGCCTCAGCATTAAATATTAACTACCCATACAGAAAAAAAAAATCCTGTAAAGTCTGAATGATGTGCTGTATTCCAAAGTAATGAAGCAGTAAGCCTTATGGAAATAATGTCTTCACAGTACTCAGCAAGCTCCTTGCCAAAGCTATTTCTATTCAATTTCAAGCCTAGAAACACAGATACAATGCTCTTGGTATCACAGTAGTTATGTAGTTACCAGTGAAAAGGATAATGTACAGTAGTTGTTTCTATTTATCCTGACAAAATAGCTTGCTAGAGTCACTGCAAATAATACATCTCATTAGTTTTGCATTAAAAAAGAACACATTTTAGGCCTCTACATGAATAAGTTAGTCTGAAATACTTTGAAAAAGCCTGTTACGCAAAGCTATGATTAAATCTTTTCCAATAAATTATTTAGCTTTTAAATAAAAGGTGAATATTGGTTTTAAAATGTGTGTTTAACTTAAAGAACTGAGTGCAATTTCTTTCTGTAGAAGTCGAACTAGAAAGTGAAGCTCTCGGGTATGATTAGCTTATTCAAAGAAATACAGATTCTGTTTTGCTATTATTGTTATTATTTTTTTAATAGTACTGTAAGAAAGAAGAGTTCTGGTACATGTGATAGTCCAGAAAGGGGATGAAGTGGACCAGCTGGGTCAGATATGCAGATACTCTGTTCTGAGAGCTTTTATTATATGCTGACATATCAGAAAGTTTCAACTTTTCTTCAGTCTCTGAAATGTCTTTATCTTGTGTTGAGGCAAGTGAAAATGAAATGGAAGAAAAGGCATTACTGGTGTTGCCTCATTGTCAAGAAGTATCCTGCAGAATGTTAAATAACACCTAATGTGTATATTTCTTATATAACACAAATATAAATATATCAGTGTTTTCCTTCTCTCAGGTCTTTCTAATCTGCTTACCATCTGCTGTGATCCTTGGTGCTTGTCTACAAATATGGATGAAAAGGGTATATTAAGGTTGTCAAAGTAACTGCCCAAGACATGCAGACATTTAAATCAAACATCTCTCTATCTCTGTTTTGGTAAAAAAGCCTTCTCTTGACTAGCCTATCTGGCACATGATGTGCACCTATAGAATATAATTCTTCTATGAATCTACAATGTTAGATATGTTAGCAACCTCTTAGATAACATTGTTGTGAGGGATATGTTGGGTAAATTATTGTCTCTCTACAGATGTTTGTGACTGCAATGATTGTCACTTTTAGTGCAAGCTTAATTTTACATAAATTCTGAAAATAAAGAAAATATTGCTGAAAAAAATAGTTTACAGAACAAATACATAATTAACTTAAATGGGAAGGACAACCTGAAGTTGCAGTGACTTAATTCAAATGAAAAATGGAAATGGGTACTAAATACCTGGAGCCAAGATGCACATCACAGGTAGGTAAATAAAATTTTTGAAACTAATCTTTGCAACAAATAGGTTTCAAGTGATTATAACCACAACATAACCGTTACGAAAACAATACATCTATGTTTTTATACTTGCCTACAACCTTCACATGTTTTCTTTTTAACCAGGATGCATCTGATGTGCATCCTTATCCACATCAGATGCATCTAGCTCTGGCCTAAAGTGAAACTTGGTATGTTTCAATACTGGATTTTAACTCACCTTTCTAGGTATGTTCTTAATAAACCTAGAGATGGAGGTTTTTTGTTGTTGTTGGGGTTTTTTTTGTTTGTCTTTTTTTTTAATAGGCGTTATCATTCATTGTTTGAGACATCCCTGTAAAAGCTGAAAACAATGAATAAAGCTAATGCTTTGTTTTCAGAGGAGAGTCATATGTATTGAACCTTTTCCCTCTTGATTGTCAGGAAATTGGATTGTGTTCATAGCTACATCTTGTACTGATTTGTGTGTGCATCACTTTCTGCAGGAAGCACATTTTCAATCGTCAGATCTGGTGCTTATCCACTAACAGAGACATTTCAAATGCTTTCGGACCTAGTGAATGTTGCATCAAGAAAGACTTCACAGTGTCTGGGCTCTCATAGCAGTGTTCTATTGCTGCAAATATACATTTGAAAAGACTGTAGTTATTTAATTGGATCAGAAGGCAGATGTGAACCTCAGAAGCACATAAAAGTCTATCAGATTTTGACAACATTCCCAGATTCACTAGTATCCATATGACTCTATGAAAAACATTTTGGTTGATCAAATACAAAGATAGCACCATGATAAGTTACTTTTGACTCTTATTGAGGGTATATGGTTTTTAATTATTATTGGAATTGAGATTAAAAAGATATAATTTTTTCCTCCTAAATACTGGATGTGAAATCTTTATTCAGGCACTAGAAATATCGAAATGAGTTTAAAAATCTGTTCATTAAAAGCAAGTGGTTTGAAGCAAAGTAATAAATTCAGTGGAGAGAGAAGATATATGATTTTCTTTCACACGATTGTTCCAAAAAGTTTGAATTTTTTTCTTCTGAAGGTCTTGTCTTAAGCAGCTGGATTCCTACATTCTTTCAGTTGTAAACCTTTCTGCTAGTAGTGTCAACAACTGGGATAATTAAAGACAGTCGTGATGATTTCTTTGTAATAAAAATGTCTGTCTTCCAGAAACAGATTCAAAATAACAAGTTCATTATACATTCTCTTTTTTCCAAACATAATGCAATTCCACAAACTCTGTGATACTAAATGTTGATGTGTCATAGCAATGTCAATATTTTTCTACTACTGGGAAGATTACTATTAGATTTACTTGAATAGGGGATGGAGGGAAAAAAACCAACAAAAAAAAACCCCAAGCTTTGACCACAGTGTCATGGTTTAGGCATCACTTACGTAGAATCACACAAGATCACAACCAGATGGCTACAGGAACCACCTCCATTCACATCAGGATGAGTCTCCCTGATTTAGTGAAGTTATGATGGAGTATTTTTATTAATATAACTATAAAGAGTAGAGTGATGTCTAGAACAGGAAGAAAGTGGAACAGAGCTAACCACAGTAAAGAATCAAAGCAAATCACACTACTTGAAAAAATCAAAACCCAAAAATTTAACATCCATAGTTGTTTCGAAAGAGAACAGTTAAGGTGATAATCATAACTTTGGTTACTCTGGTTACTTTGATTACTTTGATGAGCAGCATGGAACAAACAACAAACCAAGAAACTTTATTCATACTGAATAAAGATGCAAAGCAAAGAAAAATAACTAAAGAATAAGTTGTCACGAAAGACTGGGCTAAGGCTTTCAAAAGTGCCTTTTCTTGAGGTGGAGGTTTTGGGGGATTTCAGTGTAAGTTAGAATTTAGCATTTAAGTGTGTGAAGACTACCTCATCAATACTGAACTGAGATTATTTTTTTGAGTGAAGGATTTTAAGTTCTGTTATTATTAAATAAATACCCTTAATAGATTAATTCTATGAAGATTTGTCTTATTTGAAGTAAATAATGTTTGTGTCAGACATATTCGCTCCGTAAAAATTGTCTTCATTGTTCTCAGTTTTGCTCTTAGATCTTTCTCAAGGGGATAAATAAATGAAAAATTTTGAACATCTTAGCTATTAGGTCACACTCATTTATAATGAAAGATTTACCTGGTAAGTGCTCTCCATACTAATTCTCATTGTTTACAAAAAAATCATCTCAAACTCATAAATAATTTATGTTGTTTCTGTTATGCAAGTCAGTGTAAATTGCATCATTAAGAAGCAGCACTTTATGTCAAATCTTAAGACCCTTACAAAAGGTAGTGCTACAGCCCAAAGAAAGAAAAAAAAAATAAACCACAAACCTATCCCATTCTAATAACTTTGCTGTAATTAGATGCTAACACAGTAGTGAGAAATTACTGTACATGCACTCAGTTTCTCTCTGTTTGCAAATACTTTTGGTATACTGAATCACCAATTACTTTAGAATAAGAACATATAAGCAAACAGTCACAAGACTGTAGCATGTGTCTCCAGGAGTGCAAAATAACAGGAGCCTTGAAATTACAGCACCAGGGTAATACCAGAGAACATAGATCAAGATTGACCAAGAAATAATTGCTGTTACAGTGGTGTAAAAAGGCTAATGAAGTTAACATTAGCTGACAGCATAGTGGAGCTGTCTCTAAAGCACATGTAGCTGCCACAAAAACAGCTAGTTGCACAGTAGCTGCTGCTTCATTTTCAGGTGTGCTGTACAGTTCTCTCTGATATCCTACACTGTAGTGCCACAAATCTTAGAGTTATTATCATTAAAGGGAATTGTTTCTTTGCATTTGATCTAAGGTTTCATTGGTTGTGGTTATCTGTCTTGAGAAATGGTTGTTGATTCTGAATGCCACTGTGCTGGCATCAGTATGTTTTCCATCACAAAAATCTCCCCTTATTTCCTTTAGTGTGAGATGGATATTTGTGTCCTCTGAAGGAGAGAGAGGAGATGAAATAGCCCCTAATATGTCAATTATTACAGCCTGGCTTCAGGTGGATCAACTCAGTCTCAGAAGAACTGCACCTCAAGGCCCTGAGCTTTGAATGGCTTATATATTTCATGGAGTTCTAATAGGTTCCTGAAATCTTTTAAACACCTGGAAATGACAGACAGAACTTCTGTTTCCAGGCAGTCAAACTTATGGCCTTTTTCTATGAGAGAACTATCCTAATTAAGAAACTCCTCAGCTGCTCTATTTGGAAGATTTCTCTGCTGCTAAAAGAGATCAAAAAAGATATCATGCATGATAAAAAAGATTTTAGATCTCTAATGTATTCACTCCACATGCGATGTTTTGGTAATAAACAGATACAGAAATTGGGTTCAATATATTGTCAGATAATGGCTTCCCAAAAAATTGCTTTGCATTTAGATTATGTCAGACTGTACAAAGCCAAAAACATGAACATGAGGTTTTGCCTCTTAATGTTGTTTTCATGCAATTATTTCCTGGAAGACAATCCTGAAGGAGCTTTTCAAGTCTTTGAGCATGCATCAGTAACATGATAATGTAAAAAGATCAAGAAATGGAAATTCTTATTTGAGCAAGAAGCATCTGCATAGAAAAAGTATGTTTTAAAAAGGTAGTCAGATATTCATCTGCAGTTATATATAGCTGCAGTCCTGTAAATAATGCCAACAAAAGCTTTTGCTGTTATTCTGAAAGAGAGGGTGTGGTGGGTTGACCTGGCTGGATGTCAGGTGCCCATCAAAGCTGCTCTATCACTTCACTTCTCAACTGGATAGACCAGAGAAAACATGATTCATGGCTCATAGATTGAGATAAGGACTGCAAGAAATCACTCAGCAATTATTATCAAGGATAAAACAGAACTGACTTGGGGAAAAATTAATTAATTTATTACAGTCAAATCAGAGTAGAACGAGAAATAAACCCAAATCTTAACCACCTTTCATCCACTCCTCCCTTCATCCTGGGCTAAATTTTACCCCCCAATTTTCTCTATCCCCTGCCTCCACAGAATTTCAGAGGAATGGGGAATGAGGGTTGAGGTCAGTTCATCACATGTGTCTGCTGCTTCTTCCTCCTTGAGAGGGTGACTCCTTGCACCCTTCTTCTGCTACACAGGAAACAGTCCTCCAAGAACTTATAAAACATGTCCTTCTGATAGGCTTCAGTTCTTCCCTAACTGCTCCAGGGTGAATCCCTTCTATGGTGCACAACCTTCCAGGAACAGACAGCTCCAGAGTGGGTCCCCCACGAGGTCACAGGCTCTGCCAGCAAACCTGCTGGACTCCTCCCTTCACAGGTCCTTTCAGGAGCCTGTGAAAGTTAGCGCCTTCTTTGGGCATCCACCTGCTCCAGCATGGTCTTCCCCATGGGCTGCAGGGGAATTTTTGCTCCCATGCTTGGAGCATGTCCTCTGCCTCCTTTTTCACTGACCTTGGAATCTTGAGGGGCTGTTTATCTCACACAGTCTTATTCCTCTCTTTGGCTGCTGTCACATAGCAGTTTTTTCTCCCTTCTTAAACATATTTTCTGAGAAGCACTACCACTATCGCTGACGGTCTCAGCCTTGGCCAGCAGCAGCTCCCTCTTAGAGGCATCTGGCATTGGCTTTGTTGGACATAGGGGAAGCTTTCTAGCAGCTTGTCAGAGAAGCCACCCCCATAGTCCCCATGTTACCAAAAACCTTGCCACTCTAACCCAATACAGGGAAATTAGGAAGGAAGAAAAATTGAATCTTGATGTTAGATTGATTTAGTTTTGTAAAAAATTTTCTGAATGATATTAGTTGAAATAAAAAATACATTTGACCTGTAAATTGGCTATTAAAATGAAAAAAATGAAAAGAGAAAACATATTCAGCAATGTAATTTTCTTAGAACACAATTTTTTTATTTTTTTTTTTTTTACTCCACTGAGATTCAAAATCAGACACTGAGGGAAAAAAAAACTTTGAAGAAATACTATAAATGTTTCACTATAAATGTTTAACTCGTGTTAAAAGAGGTTTTCTGCTAGCTGGAAGTGATTAAAAGATATTAGTCTCGTTCTTAGGATATTTTTACTTTGCTGAATGTGAGTAAAGAGAGACATAATGCTTCCAACAGTCTGAAGAACCTTACCCTTATATTAGAAAAAATGCATTCAGAGTTCTAGCTAGAGCATAACTCTAGAACTATGCAATCATGTACCTGAACCAGATTAACAATGTTTGTAATGGCTCAGAAGAGAAATGGAAATCAAAACTATAAACTAAGAAGAGGATTTTTGCTTGATTAGTTAAAATTCACCACCATGAAATGCTTCAATAGGAATTTACTTGATAGACTGTTATGACTCCTTAAGACTTGCTATAGTCTAGTGGTTAACTAATATACATATTTAAAAATTGAGATCATTTTTCTTCTCACATCAGAAGAGATTTATGTACATAACTACTATTAGCAATAATGGGAATTATACAAGTCACTGGTGGCAGAATTACATGTCTTATTAGACATCATATTAGCATTTAAAAAAAAAAAGACAAAACTTTAAAAAGTATTTTTTTCTCTAAAAATCTTGACACCAGTCAAGTAAAAAATTAATTTCCCTAAGCGGTGTCATCAGGGTTTTTTTGGTTTGGTTGTGGTTGGTTTTTTAGTGTTTTATTTGTTGGCTTTTTTTTCTTTTTGTCTGTCAGTCTTTGCCACTTTCCTATTTTTGTTTACACATTTCAAAAATAAACATGTTGAAAACACATTTTTGAACTTGTACTTACATCATTGTTTTTCACTGTCATAAATTAAAACCAAGAATGTTCAATATATATTTCTGCTTTAAAAAAAATCAGTGTACCACAATTTTATGGTTTCAAGTAAATAATTGCTTCCACTCCAACTCAGAAATTATTGTCATAAGACTTATGTTTATATTATATATAATAGAGGCAGAAATATGCAGAGTTTAATACAGTGGGCTTATTTGGACGCTGCCTAAAGGAAAAGTGTATTGCATTCACAGCTTGCCAAATGAGAGAAAAAAGAGAAAGGAAAAAAACAGAAAACAACGTGGACAGAAGTAAAAAAGTAATGAGTACAGGAAAGATTTTTACTGCCTCAGACAAGATCTGTCACCTATCATGGATTATCACTGAATTGAAAGTTTTATTCTGACATAGAGTTAAGGTTGTCATTGGTTCAAAAGAGCCTGATCATGACACTTAAGGAGCAGCAGACCTTTTTTCTTCACTATTTGCTATCACCAGCTCTATCATTTGAAGTGTCAGTTGACTAAGAACTAATGCCAGTTCAGTTATGCTTCAATTACATCTTATAATGATTTTTGTTTAGTTCTACTTTTCCAAGACTTTCTGTAATTCCCTTATATTTATTATTTACATTGTTTTCCTCTATTATTACACCAAGCTACAAAATAACAATTATAATATGTCAGTGAGAACTGATTCCTGTTAGTAAATGATCAATACAGATATGGTTTTATATGAGAAAAAGTTATCTTGTCTGTCCTGATTACTTTTTATTACTTTTTCTAGTCTACCTTGAGATGTCACTGGAGAATGAGCATGGAAACAAATTTGTATTTTTGGAGATGGCAATAAAAGAATTAGGAAGATTCAGACACTTAGTCACCAGCTGGGGTTAAACAGCACCATCATTCAATATTTAAAGGAAGCTTTCAAGAAAGATGGAGGAAGATATTTTAACAAGGCCTATAAGGACAGGGCAATGGGGAATAGTCTTAAACTGATAAAGATTGGATTTAGATTGGACATAAGAAAAGTATTTTTTACAACCAGGATGGTGAGTCACTCAACTGGGTCCAGAGAAATTGTGGATGCCCCATCACTGGAAGTATTCAAGGTCGGGCTGAATGAGGCTTTGAGCAACCTGATCTACTGCATCATTTCCCTGCCCAAGGCAGAGGGGTTAGACTAAATGATCTCTAAAATTTCCTTCCAATCCAAACCATTCCACAACTCTATGAATCTATCACTCTGTGAATCTATGGTTCTGATTCTATAATTGTGGTCCCTGTTAACTCCTTGAGTAATATATAAGAATGTGTGTTGAAATTTGACTTCAGTCAAATTTCCTTGACCAGTTTTTTTCACTTAATAGCAAGTCTGTATTCAGTTCAAGACTGGGAGTCCAACAAAAAAATGCTCAGATATTTTTACTCTGGATTACTTTTAATCACTGGATTCTATTTCCAGAGCTGGATTATCTGCTTCTTTTTATGACATCTCTTTGAAGTCACTGCAAGGAACATAGAAACCTTTCATCATAGTTCACAGAAGAAAAGTAGTATCAATTATTTTATTTCAATATATCAAATAAAATCACAAAGCATGCAGTTTGAAGTGCTTTGTTTCTAAATGAGAAAGAAATACAAATTGAATTCTGCATAGATTGAAATATGTTGATTGTATAGAGTGGCAAGGATAAGGTGAACATTATGTTTTTTAAAGCATCTCAACACTGCAAAATTTTTAACTGTTTTAGTTTGGTTTTGTTTTGGGTTTTTTTGTTGTGCTTTTTTGTGTTGGGAGTTTTGTGGGGGTTTATTTGTTGTTGTTGTTTGATTTGGGGTTTTTTGTTTGTTTTGTTTTGTTTTGGGGTTTTTTACTTTCAGCACAGTGACTATCTAAGTAAAAGAAATCAATGATTCTTATTGCTCTTTTGGTTTCCATATAATATCTGATCTGTTTCTGCATATTTTCAAAAGGAAAGCAACTTGGTCTTGCAAAGAAAATAAATATCTAGGCACTCCGAGCCAAAGATAAGCACCAAAATGGTGGCCCTTCAGTATTGTTTAATGTCATTTATGCCTTAGCAACAATGCCACATCAAATGTCAGAGAAATCACTGTCCAGTTTTAGGTCAGTAGTTGGAAGGAAATTATACTTGTAATTCTCACATGTACATATTCATTATTCATAATAACAAGATTTATCAATGGAATTTTAAATGTAGTACAGTTAATATTTCAGAGATAATGTAACAGAACTCGTTTGCTTACTACACAAAAACTGAGCTGCAATTCACAACAGTTTTTTATTCCTGAAATATTCTTAAGAATCATGATTGATCTGTTTAATACAGAGGAACATTTTATGTATTTGATACTATCCAGAAACTGTCTATTTTCCCATAGCTAGTCTTCCTTTTTTTCTTGGTGAAAAATTCACAAATGAGACACAGTCATGTTACTTCCTGCCATCTAAAGTATTTCCAGAAGGTTCCAGTTCAGTACACATGCAATTTAGATTTACAATTTACTCTAAGTAGCAAGACTAGCAAGTGCTGAGATCACTTAGAGAAAGAGTCTGTAAGCTTTCGTTTTTACTTTGGAACAGAGATTTATATGTTTTTAAATCAAGCTGTCTTCTAAACTGTCTGTCCTCTTTAGGATTTTAGTGTTTTGACTCCCTCCCTCTCCCCGACCCAGTTAATATAAAAAGTACATTTATATTAGCAAGCTTAAAAATCTGCTGAGGTTTCATGACCTGAACATTTTTAAAAGCAGCACTTTTAAGAAAAGCATAAGGCAGAGGTAGAAGTTCCTATAAAAATGTTTCAGCTTTAGATTTTCATGAGGAAACATTTTTTTTTTTTCAGAATGCATCTACAGAACTATTTTTGTGATTTTTATTTAAATTAAGTTTTTTTAGTTTGCCATTTGGAATAATATGCAGAACAAGGATCCAGAAGGAAAGCTGTTATTTATTCAGATGACTCATATTGACTTGATTTGGTCTTTATTTTCTGGATTACTATAATAACACAAAAAGTAAAAGATGAAACATAAGAACTTCATAATCCATGGGAAAATCAGTTATTTGTGAAACAGATTCTTGATTTTTATAATCTAAGTTGTTAAAACTTAAGTTTCTGAGTTACACTTTTTAAAATTTCCTTCTGGAATTAATTGAGTCTGTTAAATTAGTCTTTAGGTTATTGTTCCAGCAGTTAATGATTTCTAACATATTAAGGATATTGTTTCAGCAGTTACTCCTTTCTGACACATCAAGGAAATTCTAGACTTGTCTGCATGCATTTATAAAGATTTAATAGAAACCTCCTCCTACCTGGCTTTAACTTCTGGTATTTTTTTTCTTGTAAGATAAAGTTCAAAGAATACATATGATACTTTCTAACTGTCTATAAGAATTCCTGTTTTCTTTATGGAAAACTTTTAAGAGAAGTATTTGGTTATAGGTTGTAAATTTAAATCTATGACAGTTTACAAGGAAAAAAACATTTGATCAAGAGTTATACAATGAACAGACATGTCTTCTCAAAGGACAAGACACAGTGTGCCTGACACTAACTTATTTTCATGATATGAACTCTTCAAAAGCTTATCTAACAAGATGACACCTGCAACAGATAAAGATATTTCGATTATGAAAGTGAAATACTGAAATGTCTTTTTATAGTAAGAAGAGGCAAAAATTATAAGAAAAGCATGTACTTTTCAAAATTAAATCCAGTCTCATAATTGCAATCTTTTAAGAGCTGTCCACATCTTACATACTTCTTTATTAATATATATCTTCCTTTTTTTTTTTTTTTACATCTTTCTACCCTACATATTTAGGTGAAAAATAGTCCCGCTTAATGACAGCAACTGCTTTTCGTGTTTCCATATTCTCAGAGATACCTTTTTTTCCAGAATAATATTTCAAAACAGGAGTAACTTCTCTAGATTAGCACTAGAAAATATGTCTATACCATTTCTTATTTTTCTTATTTTTCTAGGCTACAGTATGCAAAATTTTTAAATTTGAGGTTGTTTGGAATATGATGACTTCTCTTCTCATACCTCAAAACTGATAACCAATAAGAACAAAATATTAATGGAAAATAAGCACTGAGAAATATTTTATGAGCAGAGAAGCACTCACTAGATATTTCACAGACAGAATTTACAAACTCTGTACTGTAAGGTACACGTTCAAACAATATACTAAAGAAATAGTACTGTAAAAGTCCACCCATGACAGTGAAAGTAATTAAGTGGTACAACCTGCTTCCAAGAGATATACTGGATTCTCTACTAAATCTTTTAAAACTAGGAATTGTGTCTGTATTGGCACAGCTGAGGTATTTCCTCTTACAAAATCTTACAGTCATTTGTTGAAAGCAGAATTATGTTTTTCCCCCAAAATTTTTACCAAACCTTGTGAGGATTCTTCATGAAGCTTTCCTTGAACTAATGCCGACCTGACTCAAACTTTAGGAATAAGGTTTTTGTTGCTTGAACCTGAATGTTCATAACTGAATTGTCCAGACTTTCCAGATGTATCTCAACAGATTGCCTCAGAATTGATGACAACTAAAGAAAGGGTTTCAGAGACAGCAACCCTGGGATGTCTGGAGAACTAAATGTTTGAAAGTTCTGTATCTAACAGGTCTTGGGTTCATGCAACCCCAGGTCCAATGAGAAGCAGGAGATAAGAATGGAGGACACTGTAAAAAAATATTGGCACGTTTTTGTTTTTCACTGATGCTATAGATTACTTGCTGAATAAAAATTTTTATAGTATCAATATCATGGAGCAGCCAAAAGTCTGCAGGGCCACCTCATATTGGAGAAACCACTGCATGATTTTTTTTTAAACAAAACATGGGTTTGGGTTGTTTGTTTGTTTTTGTTTGTTTAATTTTGCTTTTACCTGATCGAGAATTAAAACTACAATAAATAAATAACTAAATAAATAAATAAATAAAACTGAACTTCTAAATGATTTGACTTCTTATCCTGCATTCATTGCTTCATCTTGGAAAAGAAAAGGTTGGAGTGACATAATCATCTTGTTCCTTGCTTTACAAAGATTCATTCTGCTGATGAGATTCCTTCTCAGACTTTCCAAAATAATTGTGCCTAGGATGGAAGAACGTATAAGGAGCAAATGTGCATCACCCATAAAGATACTATTCCTTAACACATTCTGAAGAAGTTTTACGGCCAAATTAAGGAATGTGTTTTTATACTTTCAGGATTCCTTCTAGCCTGCTGAAAGTACTAAACTATCCATATTGGGACTGGCTGAGATGGAGTTATCTTTTCCTATGGCAGCCTTTAATAGTGTAGTTCCTATTTGTATCTAGAATGGTATTGATAACACACGGATGCTCTGGCTATTGTGCAACAGTTGCCTGCACAGTATCAAGGCTGTCTCTCCAACCAAGCTCTCTCCCACCCTCTGGCAAAAGGAGTAAACTGGGAGCGAGCAAGAGGCTGTGAGAGCAAATCGCTGGGACAGCTGACCCCAACAGACCACAGTGACATTCCATATAATGGAATCATAGAGTCATTTAGGTCAGAAAAGACCCTTAAGATCATTAAGTCCAACCATAAACCTGAAACTACTTAACCACTATCATCTGACATTGTGCCCAGCAATAAAAGACAAGAGAAGGAAGGAGCAAGGGGAGGAGGGCATTCATTATTAAGATGCTTGTCTTCTGAAGTAACTGCAGTGTGTACTGGGGCTTTACTTCCCAGGAAGTGCATGAACATCAACTGCTGATGGGAAGTAGAGAATGAATCTTTTTGTTCTGCTTTGCTTTCACACAATCTTTGCTTTTCTTCAATTAACTGATTTTATATTGTCCCTCAAGTTTTTAATGTTTTCTCCTGTATCATACTGAGGGGAGGAGTGATAGAGCAGCTTTGGGAGCACTTGGTGGCCAGCTGAGGTCAACTCACCAGTATCTTTTCTCTTGAGGAATACTCTAACCCCATAGGATTTGTGACTTTGCTATGTGTATTCCTTCTGACTTTAACATTTATGGCTCTACTCTTCCACAATTATGCCAAACTTTTTTTTCCCAATTACATCAAACTTTCCCCCCCAGTTATCAGGAATAGAATCTGACCCAATTAAATGGTTGTGCCTTAGGTTAACTTTTCACTTCCTCTTTTCTCCTCTTTATCCTTTGTGTGGTGCCTCTTTGCATTTTTTGTTCTCTCTCTTATTTCAACACTTTTCATCTAAGGAATTGAGCAAAGCTACTGTTATCAGAACTACTCAATGCATCCTTTCTCATTAGAAGTGTAGCAAAGCAGGGAAAATATTTATGTCTAAATGGTCTAATGGAGGAAATGAGAAGAAAGCATTTTCCATGGGTTGGTTTGCTTTTTGGTTTTGTTGTTGTTGTTGTTTTTTTACATGACTTCACAATTTTGTTTTCTCTGTGCCATGATTTCAAATTCTTTTCAGATCTTCACAATTTTTCTTTTTGAACTTGGGAGACTAGAACAAAGCTGGTATCTATTTTTACTGCAAACGGCTTGGAAATTTTCAGTGGAAGAACTTAGAAGAGAATGTTCTATTATAGCTAATCAGAATAAGGAGTTTCACATATTTACACTACATGTATTTTTTTTAAATAACTAGTTAGTGATTATTTTCATAGATTGTTAAAAATACAGCTTCCTAATTGTTATGCAAAACTGTGAGTGGTTAGCAAAGCCTGACAATTAATCAGTTGTACTACTAGACTAAATGTTTACAATTAAATAACTATTTCCTGATTGTGTTGATCAGGCCTCATTATCAAACTGAAGGAAAGCTCTTTTACTAGAATCTCCTCACAGTTTCAATATTAATTTACAGTTTAGTACACAGTTGCACACTTACACAATTACAAAATTAATTTCAGTAATACTGAATTAACCTCATGAATGAATTTCGGTCCTTCAATATCTAAACTATCAGTTTCTGTAATGCCTAATAACTTATAAATCAGATACATTTTGTCCATGATCCCATGCAAATAACTAAATTGCAAACAATTACAATATTAATGAATGTATTTAAATTAGACTTGTTAAGATATAGCCTTAGGCTTGGAAACAAATTTGCATTAGTTATAACAATTGCAATTTTATAATACAAGTCACAAAATACTAAGGATGCCTAGATACCTGGGATTTTTATTTTTTTTGTGGGGGGGAAGGGCAGAAAAAGGGAGTAGGTCCTTAGCCCAAGAGGAATTTGGAAGCACTTTTAGGTCCTAGGATTCCCACACTTTACCCAGAATAAGATATTCAGATGAAGATTTATTTTCACATTGAAAATTAAGAATCAGGTCTATCCTTCTCAACATTAAAAGTAAATCACATAGGTTATAAATTAGAATTAATTTGAGCCTTGGTTTATCTTAATGTATTCAAAATCACATCAACAGCAGAAATATATCAGGCAGTAAAACTGTTCCTCTCTTTGCCATTATATTTAGGTAGTTAGTATACATTTCTGTATGTCTTTTTGAGAAAGTCTATCTTCAGTATTGCAGATTGACTTTACCTTTTGTGTTTAGTTTTAATGGTAATCCAGTGGAAACTGTTGGGAAATAGTGGCAATTTTACATGTTACAAAGATTAATTTATTATTTTTTCAAACATATTACAAAATCTACTTTTTATTTAGAAAAGAAAAGTGACATTCTCTGCTTTTGAAAACTGTAAAAAGTTTTGGCATTCATAATTCCAGCTGATGTGTATGTAAAAGTATAAAACAATAGTTTCTGCTCTGATTTTTGCATATTTTTAATTCATGTTTGCTGCAGACCAGGGAAAAATATAAATTTCACTATATGAAATAAAATACCAGGTATACAATTGACATCTTTTTCTCGTTATTTAAAGAACCAAATAAAATAAGCTCATTTCACTTTTAATTTTAGCATGCAACATAGTAAGAGGGATTTTAAGGTGGCTGGTACAAGTTTTCAAGATAATTCAACATAATTTTAATAAAATTTGCAAGAGGTTTTCAGGTCAAAACAGAGGGTTTTTTTTTGTTTTCTTGACTTAATGGACATAATTTCAATATATGAGAAACAGAATAGAAAAAAAGGCAGATGAAGTCCTGAGTCTGAGTGTCTTATACCATATCTTCAGATAGAGAGTGTGCCTGCTGTTCCCCCCTGGCGATGGGCCAGGAACAGCACAGGCTATGTCCCATAGAGGATGTGTGCTCTGATACAGGTGCTGTGGTGTTAGATAGAGGATATGCAGGAAATTATAAACACATATTTTTGCAGCCAGGACGAGAACAGAAGATAAGCAACATCTGCGAAAAGGGTTAGGAGAGGCAGTGGCCTGAGTTCTATAACAGTGGGAAGGATGCTAAAACAACACAGAAACAAGAAGATAGCAAAAGTTCTCAGGAGGGTGGCAGCAACATTATCAACAACTGGAATAACATGTCACATTCTGCATTGTGGAAATTGTTGCATTTGTTATAAATTTCTCAAACCCCTCATTTTCTATTGCTTTAGAAAGGCATGATATTCTCATATTTTATATTTGAATAAAACAGAAAATAAAGCATAATAGAAGGATGTTAACGAAGAAGTTTCAATAAGTCACTCAACTGAATTCTCTGAACCATCTCCAAAGTTCACATATGTTTTGTGCTACTGAGCCTCTCTTTAACTTCTTATTCATAAACAATGCAGATTTATGTTTCCACCTGGAAGTTGTTATTTCTCATGCTTTTAATATATTTACAAATTTTACATATTTTAAAGTGGTGTAAAATCACATCCCTATGTTGTGAAAATTCTTGAAACCTATAAAAAGTTCTTCCAGTAATATCAGAATAATGGTAAAAGTACAGGCTACAAGATTGTTGTAATCTCTCAGTTTTCAGTCTGTAAGTTTAATCATGAACTGAACACTTTGGAGCCAGAAAACCGAGAAAAAGTAGTTCTGCAGGAGATCTACACAAACTACACTCAGTTTTAATAATTTTAAAAGGTTCCTTAAGTACTTAAGTATTTAACCTGTCCTATGATCCAATATCTTGTTTCATATAATTTTGTATCTCTCTAATTTGTTGATTAACAAAGTTAAATGATAGGTCAATGTCCCCCTCATATGTGTTTCATGTAATGTTAACAAGAAAATGCAAGTTTTATATTTTAGAGCTCAGCAGGACATTTTGTGGCTGGTTCATCAGAGAAATAAGGCAACTAGCTGCACTAGTTGCACTTAGTTGACATTTGCCTATTGATTCTGTTTAATAGTTATAAGTCCTTGTGTACTAATTGAAAAATATATAAATGTGTTTATCTAGGATTTAATGTGCCTCATGCATCAGCATGAATATAAAGGTAGAAAACATTATCTTCTATCATCTTAATTTTTTAATTCTCACTGGGAAAAATCAAATTATTAAAATTAAAAGGAGGCTTAAAAAACCCAAGCAGTAGATTATCTGTCTTTGTCTCATGGTAGCATTAGTTGTTCTGAATCTCTGTTACGATGGGAAGAAAACAACTTGCTAACTATTATAATGTCACCCTATCTGCATAACTTTGCCTGTTGTAATAACTGCCAGAAAATAAAATCCTCAGCTCTCGTGCTCTCAGCATTCTTGAACTAAGACCCAACATTACTGAGGTTCCACATTAACAGCCAACAGGATGCCATTTTTGTCACCTGCAACAGCTAGTCCAATACTATCTTGCCAGTCTATAAGCTGCGTTCTAAGCATGTTTTAATTATTCATTACTTCAGCAGAAGGAACTCTCCTGATGTCTGTACCTACAGGCAAGCACAAACACAACTCTTAGCATCCTTTGCTACTGCACCTCTTCCCTTCTAAAAGAGACACTGAATTCTCCACTTTCTGAATCAATTGATGTTCTACTTCAGCTTTTTCTTCCACTGAAAAGCCAGTTCCCTGATTTTCTGAGTCTGAAAAAAGACAGACTGCATTCTTCCTTGCTTCAGATGCTTATGGTGGAGAAATTGCTATTCATTTCAAATCTCAGAAGTTTTATTTGATGAAACTTCTGTAATTAATGAAAACCATATCAACTGAAAATTGGAAGCATCTTTTTGCAAAAGCAAAAAGCAACAACAAAACATACAAAAACCCAACATTTTTTCTTTTTTTTTTTAATTCTTTGAATTTTCCCCATGCAAAACAACAATAATTTTTAACATCCATTTCTATTTTTTTGAATATGCTAACTTGGTGTCTTAAAAACCACCATGTTCATAACATATGGATATCAAGTATTGTTGATGTGAGAAATTTTTTGCATATCTCTATGAGGGCCAGTTCTAAAGAAGAGGTACAAAACAGATACTACCTGAAATTACAGTACTATCTGAAATCTTGAAGTCTTATGGCTGTAGTATTTTAAACTATAGGGAGAAGTGAAAAGGCCTAAAATCTGCTGATCAGCTTCTACATAGCTTTTCTATTTTGATGACAATCATCTAAGTCTTGTTCTTTGAAGTTCTCTTTCTTTAATGTGTTTAATCGAAATTATATGCAATATTTTAATGTAATCTGTAATGTCACTAGTTTCCTCAATTCTGTTGATAATGTTGACTGATACACCATGAACTATGTATATCTTTTTATGACAACACTGTATTAATGATTCTATGATTCATCTATTGATGCTAGCCCATAAAAGAAAAAGAACCCCACAATAAGGGGTAGAGGTAAAAAACCCCAAAATCACCATGTATCATTGTGACCTACTGAATGCAAGGTAGCTCTAAATAATAACAAAAAAAGCCCCACAACCAAACAAAAAACAACAAAAAAACCCCCAAAACAAAACAAACAACCCCTCCCAAAAAAACCCAAAAAAACCAAAAATATGTGTATGTATGATACTGAGCTGATAATTCTTGCTGTAACGACAAGCACGTTATTCCATGAACCAGTCTGGGCTGAGAGAGAAAACAGGATGTTGACTACAAGTGGCTTGTATTAGGAATTATTAGGAGTCTGCACTTGGGTGTGATTGAAGTACATGCAAAATTTCCTAATGCCCACATGAAAAAGATCAAACAAATATTATGATAATACATAATCCTGTCTTTCAGTATCTTCAAATACTTCCTTGTGTTTCTCTTCAAATATCTCCTTATTTTTCTCAATAAACAGGCAAAAGATCTTGATTAATCCATTGCCAAATGATCCTGATTTTTTTAGATCTTTCTTAGCTACTATTTCTATAATGTAAGTTATAGCAATTCTTCCTCCATAATGCTCTTATTTTCCCTTGTTTTTAAAATTGCTTTAATCTTGTGTCATCAGAAAAAGCCCTTGGGCTTTTTTCCAGGTTAATTAAGTAATAATAAAGATTGTCAAATTTATTTGAAATCTCTCCTTAATGGTAGGATATCCTTCACTGTTACTCTACATTTGTTTGTTGCTCTTCTGTTTTCCTAACTACAGTTATGATACTTTTCCCTATAATTTCCACTGCTTACAATTTGTAGTATAGGCATGTATCACATGCTTAAGTTCAAATAAATTAAATTTACTGAACTTTATTTAACCAGGGGAAAAAGCAAACCCTCTTCCCCCCACTCCCTCCAAAAAAAAAAAAAAAAGCCAAGTAAAAGCTCAAAATGAAGCTCAGTCTTTACTATGCAGGTGCTGTCTACTAAAATACTACATTTATGAAGATTTGCCCTTTCAAAGAACTGGAGCTGCATCCCTACATTTGTTATGGCTGGCCTTTTACATGAATCAAGTCACAGTTCTACACTTTTCAATTGATTTCCATTTTCCTGAAAATTTGTTTTTTCTTCAATACCTGTATTTCAACTGTAACTTCTACATTACTTGTTTTTACATTTTGTAATACTCAAATACCGATCAAGTAGTTTTAGATTTTGTGAATGTCCTTTCAACACAGTAGACATTTGGAGGGTTTCTTTAGTGTGTATGTGCATACTGCATTACTTTGGAAAAAAAAATAAAATAAAAAACAACTAAAAAAATTACCCCAAATCTTTAGGAGCAGTATGATACTTTATAGTATTTATTTTAAGAAAGAAGTATGTTTAGATTTTACAACACCAGAAAGTTTGTTTTTAAAGGTCTACAAAAGCTGGTTCTCTGTTACAGAGACTGTTCTATTACATACTTTTATGAATAGGAATACCCACGCATTTAAAGTCACAGGACAGTTTAGAAACCTTGGCAAGGAAATACAAGGCTCATAGACACAAGGCACTAATTATAACCCTTAAGCTGTACTACACTTACGTTTTTCAGAAGTATAAGGCAAATTTATCTTCAGGCTCTTGCCTAATTAGCAGGCCCTACTGAAAGAAAGTCTTTGGAATTTGAAATGAGAATTGAATAGAAAGAAAAGAAACAGATGCTGAAGTTGTCTTGATAGTCAGGGTTTAAAAACAGTCTGAAAGACTTGGCCAAGAGAGTGAAACAAAGTCTAGTTGTAGGCTAGGGACTAGCAGTGTACCTGAGGAGTCAATAGTGTCAGGCCAATCCTGTTTAACATCATCACTAAAGATCTGGATAATGGGGCAGACAGCCAGCTGAACATGAGTGACCAGTATGCCCAAGAAGGCCAGTGGCATCCTGGCCTGTATCAGGAATAGTGTGGCCAGCAGGACCAGGGATTGTTCCCCTGTACTCAGCATTGATGAAGCCACATCTAAGTCCTATGTCCAGTTCTGGGCCCCCGAATACAGGAAGGACTTTGAGGTGCAGGAGCAAGTTCACAGAAGGGCAGTGAAGCTGGGGAAGGGTTTAGAGAGTATGTCCTATGAGGAGCAGATGAGAGAGCTGGGGTCGTTTAGCCTAGAGAAAAGGAAGCTCAGGGGAGACCTCATCACTCTACAACTGTCCAAAAAGAGGTTGTAGCCGGGTGGGGTTGGTCTCTTTTCCTAGGTAACAAGAGGAAATGACCTCAAGCTGTATCAGGAGTGGTTTGAGTTGGACATGAAGAAGAATTTCTTCACTGAAAGAGTAGTCAAGCATTGGAATGGATTGTACATGGAGCTGGTGGAGTCACCACCCCTGGAAGTGCTCAAGAAATGACTGGACATGACATGTGGAAATGCAAAGTTCATGCATTTTTAAGAGATCTTGTTTTTGAGATTTGGAATTGTTGATAGTTTTGTGCATTGAAGAATGACCTTAACCAATTGTGGTCTCCTGCTGATTTTCAATCACTGTACAAGGATATAGAAATTCCTTGTTTCTTTGCCTGAATAAATTTAATTACACACTCAGATTCACTCAGTCAATCTCAGTTGAGAATCTTCAAGTAAGAGATACTGGCATTCTATCCTTATTAAGAATTACACATTGTTGTTGTGAATTAACTACATTCATATTCCAAGTGCTTAGGAGGGAAAGTTCATCTGTTGTGTCGTGAAAATCTTGTTTGTATTTGAGGTTCAGATGACCCTCTGAATATTACTGTACTGAGGCTTAGAAAATGCCCTAAAGAGCCTTACAATTTATTTCATCTCACATGCATTTTTCTAGTGTTTTTATAAAAATTTGGATCACTTCATCAGAATAAAAAGACCCTTACAAATGTACTAAGCAAAAATGCTCTTTATTGTTTTACTTAGAATTTATTTAACAATTTAAAACTTGATTACATGTATATTTAATTCTGAATGTTCAAACTAGGCAACAAATTACCACAAAAAGAACCCCCAAAATATCCAGAAAACATTTCAAAATTTCAGCCTAAAATCTACAACACCCTTCTTTGTCTGAACGTACAACAGAGATTTATAAAACAGATAATTTCAAACTAAATAAATATCATTAATTTAGCCAAGTCTAGAAGTCAGGATTATGAGGTCCTAGTGTTCCAGCTAATTATCTGATTTAAAAATACATGGATAGACATTCAGTGATAGAGGCTTTTATGTGTATTTAACTGAATAAAGGACAAGAAAAAAATTGAAATCAACCAAATGATTACTTGAGCTGTACTTGAGCATATGTAGAAATGTTCATCTTCAAAGTATTGTCCACACTTTCTAATGAACTAGCAAAATTAATTAGCTAAAAATTAAGGAAAATTAAACAGACTGTGAAAAATCACTCAAAACTCCTTTGATTTTTTTTAAGCATAGAGAAGCATAAAGTTTCTTCCATCATTTACTTTATATTGTGGTGTGCTGCTCCTTAGCAAAGCCAACTTTTTACCTCAAGGAACATATCCTTAATGACATAGTGCAATTAGGCCACAAAGTAACATTAAGTTGGAGATGTATTTTTTATTTACTTCTCTTTTCCATCAGCTTCCTACAAATAATGCAAGCAAGGAAAATTAGGAGGGGGAAAAAAACCTCAAAACATTTCAAGTAGCACGAGACAAAAAAAGCAGCAAGAAAAGAGTGTATAATTGCTTAATATAGAAAAAAGCCCAGATCTACTTCCACTTGGAAAAGTTATGGGGATGTTTCACTATATTCGTAGATTGGGTGAGTATGAAAAGGTGATCTGTGATGAGGTGCACAACACAGTTAAGCTTCACAAGCTGGAGTTCAGGGGAGGAAAAAAGAAAGTGCACATAGAAAAATCACATTAAAGGAGGTATTGGTATGGCATCTTGGCTCTGCTCCTAGGGGCCCAATGAAATAATTCACCAGAGCATGCCAAAGGACATAGGGGGAAGTCACTTAGAATCACATCAGTATCTCTAAGAACTCGAGAGAATAGATGGAGGTCACGTAGGACTGCGATATTGTATACATTTGTCTATCATGTTTGGCAGGGGATGAAGATTTATTCTTTTTTCTTATGGACTGTAGGAGTAGACATGACATATCAAAACCACAGAAGAATGATTGACTCTGTCCCACAGAACATCTCATAAATAAACTAAAGTCTAGTCATTGTAGTCATTCAAGGTGGTTGGAAAATGATTCTTGATAATAGCTATCAATGGTTTGGTGTACAATTATAAAACTTCTTAAACTGAAAAAGGGTTTCTCTTAAAGTCAGTTTTTCACTAGTGATGTGATAGAAAAAAGAGTGTAACTTCTAAAATTGGCTGATGACATGCAGCTGAAAGAAGAGTCAGTTTGATAAAGAGGCTCAGACTTCAGAATGGTCCTGACAAATTTGTGCAGAATCTGAAATCAGAAAGATGAAATTCAACTAATACAAAATTAAAATGCTTTATTTCTCAATGGGAACAATACTAGTGGGAAACATCTGGGTAGGCATCAGTATAGCAGAGAGGAGTTCTAATAGTAACCATGTTATCATACACACAATAAGTACAGTGTGACACAGCAAAATAAGCAAAGCTTGTTTGGGAATATAATAATGAGCATTTTTACTTTAGAGACATTCTAGGTCTGGAAAACAGACTGAGAATAAACTTATCTCCCAGTTAGCTGTGAAAATTATTTATCTCCCAGAATCCAGCTCAATTTAGGTAGTGAAAGAATGAGAGAGTTTTAGGACTAAGATATCTGACCTTGAACTTCCTTCTTGATTTTGTTTGAAGTCAAATAAAAACCTAAAGAATAAATCCAGAACAGCATGCAACCATTTTTATATTGAGGGCAAACCAACTACTTTTTAGATGTCTGTCTAAAAATAAATTTCACAGTTAAATGCCAAATTGTCCATGGAGAAAATTTAAAGTGTTTTTCACAGCTGTGGACAACTAGCAAAAGGAAGGCTACTAGAGTTAGCTAGTAAGAAATGTTCAACAGCTACAGAAAGTTGTCTGGATTTCTCTTTGTAACAGTGTTTGAAAGGTGTAACTCAAGATCAAAGGAAATTATTTACATACACACTCAGATCTAGAGTCCCAAAATGTCTCCTGGAGAGCAGGACTCATTATTATACATTAAAATCTACCAAGGGAAAAGTTGATGGTAAGATTAGCAGTAGTAGTAATAGTAGCAGTAGTAGTAGTAGTATTTTTAGTATTAGTAGTATTTCAAATATTTATATTTATTATTCTTTCAAATATTTCAAATGCTTACCCAGAATGAGAAGGGTTTTGAAACCTCCTCTGTTAAGTATAATGAATTAAACAGAAAGAGGTTTGACTCCTTTCCCTCTATGCAGTATTTCAAAGTTAATGAAAGCTTAATGAGCTTTTCATCAATTCAGGTTGAAAAATATGTGTCAGAATGAAAATTTGGGCAGGCCTAAAAAACCTAGAAGAACAAAAAAGTCAGCAGTAATTAGGGGGAAAAAAAAACAAATAAGGGATAATCTGCTATTCATTACAAGTACATTACAGGAGGAAGGTGTGAAAGTGTTTGTGACAAAGTGCCAATTACTTTTGAGGTCCCAATACTATAACATCAGGATCTGAATCATGTATTTCAGGTTCAAAAAATTGCTTTTAATATTGTCAGCATCTGAGAAACATACTTCAGTACAAAAACTGAACAATGAAATTAATACAATAAATTGACTGCTTAAAAACATTGACCATTCTATACTTGCCTTATATCAATATTCCAAAAACATTGACTCACCAGATTGTTCTCCTTATATTTCATCCTTCTCTCCTACTGTAAGGACTTATCCCCATCAATGGCACATAGTCATTCCACAATGATTTCATTGTAGGTATCCAGTGTTTTCTTGATGGACTGTATCATGCATTATAAATAGGGATTTACTTTGAAATTACAGATTATTGGATTTATTTCTCAATAGACGTCACTTGCACACTCAGACTAGGACACCGTTGCAGAGAATACCATAGAAGATATTTAGACCCTTTCCTATGAAGAAGGTAGTGGTCCCCAAAATAACAGAAAGATCCAAAATGTAAAGATCTAAGGCAAACCATCTTTCTACTGTTCTCAGAATCTGATTTGTACGTATGAATAGAACAGAGATTACATTTCGTATGGGAGAACATATCTTCTGATAAGATCTTACTCTGTATGACCACTGTTACTTTCTTTATGGAAAAAGCAAAATCATATCCATATGAGTAAAATCATGTATACAAAAAAAAAATATTCAGAGTTATTATCCAGTCTCTTAAAGAAATCATCTTGTTGCAAAATCTGCTGTGGGCCTATTTATACCAAGCGTAAAGAATATATTCATCACACTACACCCAAAGGCATATCATATCTACTAAATGTATATACACACAGTAATAAGGTTACAGTACCTCAAAGCAACTTCAGATATCCACACTGCCAAACTTCCTTTATGTAGAAATCTGTGTATCACTGTTTATGGTGGAAAATACAATTAGTTTTTCTATAAAATGAAAGTAGGACCAACAATGCTAATATTTCTTGAGCTACAAGTCATAGACTTCTTTCATTTTCTAGTTGATTTGGAAATACTTAGTCAAAACAGACAATGCCGGCATTCCAGGGCTTGTTCAAAACAGCTAGTCCTGCATATTTTATCTTTTTGCACAGAATTCGCATTTGACCTTTGTCTAACATAAAAAATAATTGCTGTTGATATGTATAAGGCATTAAAGATCCACCAGAAAATTTAGGCTTTGACACATCCTGGTTCTTAACTGGGTGGAATAAAAGTAGTGTGGAATAAATCATATTTGTTTGATTTGTTTTAATTCATTTTTTATCTACTGTGTTTACATGATTTTGGAAAGAAAGATCATATAATTTGGCTAGCTCCAGCTGTGCTGTGCTATGGGAAAATAGCTCATACTGAAAATACTGCAAACTTCTATTTTTCTCTTTTTTGCAATATAAATGTTGTAGCGGTGGGCCTGTGAGGAAAGTGAAGAGACCAGCCAGGGTGCCTTGAAGGTTTAGGCTTTTACTGTATTGTAAAATGGAGTCTTTGCCTTTATTCCCTGAATCACCTTTCTCCTGCCCAAGACCCCTTGAGAGAAAACTTTTATCTTCCTAATTAGCATCCAAGAATTTGCCTTGGTCAGGTGATGTGAAAACCCCCCTTATTGGTCCATTGTTAACCCTTTCCCAATTGGTTCTTAACCCTTGATTTTAATTGGTTGTGACCAACATACCCGAAAGCCCCTTAAATACTACTGACCATGTGAATAAACCCTCTCTCTGCTTCCCCCTCCTGTGGTCTCTGTGCGTTCCTTTGCTGGGACATCTCGGGACCATGTGGCTGGGGGGGGACGGGAAAGGAGGAGCGATTCCACTCAGCTGTTGCAAAATGTAACACAAAATTCCACCAAATGAAGGTGTAATATTTCAAAGTACCTGATTAAGCAATGGAATATATTGCATAAAAAGGTGAACTTCAGCTGATCTTATTTCAGACATCTGCAATGTAGACAGCTACAGGAGTCTAAATTTTAGTTTAGACTCTTTCTGTACTCAAGAAAGAGACATTTTCAGGGTCAAGATCGTGTCAGTTCAGAATGGGTAAAATCATGCTTTGGACCCGATTGTAAATATTAACTAGATCTTACTAGAAAACTTGAATTATTGTCTCAAACACAAACATCTGATGTTGGTTAACTGAATAACACAGTATTATTGAAGTCATGAGTTCTCTTCTTGGTGTGTCTAGCGATCACAGATTATGATAAATCACCAAAGAAACATAAGGGAAACCACTCAAGGGAAATGTAAGTTTAGGATTACATCAAATGTTCTATTTTTTTAGGGCAAGAGAAATATTAGTGCCAGCATACAAAGAAATATGTGGAGTGTGTGAAGGGAAGAACACCCAAAGTGGCCAGAGGCATAGAGATTTAAATTGGCTAAGAAAGTTTGGTTTATAAGTTATTCATCTGTATTATTATTATTAGAATTTAAAGAAATGTTTCTAGTTGCAGAAATGTTGGTATTTTCTCAACCCGGTAGTATCATGTCTGACAAAAAGTCATTCTAAACTTGGACTGACTACTGGATGATAAAAAGATTATCTGATGTGCATGTTAATATTGATTTTTTTCTTTTTATTAACAGCAGTGTTAATTTCCAAATACATGTATTTAACATTCAATATTGCACAAAAATTCTAATAGAAATATTTTTATTCCAAAAAAGAGTAACTGCACCTAGAAAAACATCTTGTTATTGTCAATGGAGATTTTGTTTAACATCTACCACTTCTATTTTACCACATTTTGTTGAGGGTTACTGTTTGGTTTTTGTTTTTGTTTTTTTTAAGTTTCACTGTTTATATTACATAAAACTGTTTGCTAAAGTATTAATATTAATATTTGCTGCTTATTTTTTGCTATTCAATTGTTTAAAAATCAATATATTAACTATTAAAATTTAACAACACCCCGTAGGTTTCTTTATTAAGAAGTAAGCTTAGTCCATAATCATTTGCAGTAAAACACACCTATCATTTTTCTTACTTGATCATTCTAAACCTACTAAGAAGCAAAGTAGCTTAACAGCAAGCTGTAGATCTGTTTTATAGATGTCTTATCAGTCCTTGCAAAATACTTTGTTCACTTGTTCACAAAATAATCTTGTTCACTTATATGTGACTTTTATTACCTGAAATTGCTTCCTGTTCTCAAAATCCATCTTAATGCATTTTTTATTTGTTTTCTTCTCTCTTGATTCATCATGGCTAATAAGGTTTTTCTAACAATCTTTACTTCACTAATCTAACTCTTCTTAAACTCAAGTATTATTTAGGTAGTCAATCTTCCTTCAAACCTTTTCCTTATAATTACAGGTTTTCTCTCTCCCGTCTCTTCTGCAGTTTTGACTGATTACATTTTATCAGGAGAGTATCCTTCTCTTTTCATCTTCCTCTTTGGGTTTCTAAGGTAGTCCATCCTTCAGAAAATTTTCATACTCAAGTGTGTCATTGCCAGTTTAATATCTACTTTGATTTTTCAAAGACTTAGGTATGGTTCTAAATCAGAATATGATCTTGATTTCTTCAATGATTTCACATCTCAGTCTGCTTCTGACATTGTTTAGCTCTATTACTTATAACTGAATATGACCAAAAAGGTTTCCTCAGAGTGAATAATTTTATGACAGTCAATGGACATTGAAACAATATGAGAAGAAAATAAAGCATAAATCAAGATGAAAAAAATCCAGAATGTTTTTAAAGTACCTGTGTTTATCACATTAGTATATATCACTTTATTACAATACTTAGAGTGAGAAAGACTGCAAATATTGTTGTGAATAATTTAATGTTCGCATCAGTCAGTTTTTAGATTGGCTAAATAAGTTCATAGTATTGGACAAAAGCTTGTGTTTAATTAATCATAGAATCCTTCATCAATAAAAGTGTTCAAGGTCAAGTTGGATGGGGCTTTGAGCCCCCCAATCTAGTCAAACATGTATGGGCTCACAGCAAGGAGGGTGACCTAAATTATTTTTCAAGGTCCCTTCCAACCCAAACCATTCCTTGACTCTGAGATTCTTAAATATTGGACAGTATTTGTCCCAGTTCAGACTCCTGAGGGACATCACCTGTTACTGCTTTTCCCTTGGACACTGAGCAAGGTAATTTTTGTACAGTCATCTAGCCAATTCTTATCCATCTGAACAGTCTATCCATCATTCATATCTCTTAAATTTAGAGGGAAGAATATTGTGGAAGGCCATATCAAGGACACTACAGAAGTTCAGGTAGATAGTATCAGTAACCATTCCTTGTCCACTGATGCAGTTACTCCATCATAGAAGGGCATTTCACTAGTCAGGCACAATTTGCCCTTGGCAAAACTGTGTCTAATCACTTCCCTGTCTTCCAAATGTTTTGATATATCTTCCATGGCAATCTGTTTCATGATCTTTCTGGTCACAAGTTGAAGCTGCCTTTTTGTAGTTCTCAAGGTCCTCCTTTTTACTCTTCTTAAAAATTGTTGTAATGTTCCCCTTTTTTCAGTTGCTGGGGGTTTTGCCTCACTGACATGAGTTGACATGATTGACTTATTTAGTGAGGATTATGACAACAACAAGGAGGTTAAGATGAGTCACTTCTTGAACAAATTAAAAAAAAAATAAAGTGTTCCTCAAAATTAAGAAAGACAGATGCGGTTTATTGGGATTACAGTAAGATCTAGTCAGCTTGCTACTGATTTAAAAGACAGTCAAGAAAAGGAAGTAAATTTAAACACAAAAACAAGTCCAGATGCAACAATATTTTTATGAAATATTTGTACCTATTAAAACTGCAAAAGTATCTCAGGCTGAAAAAAATTGTAGCCACTGTAGTCACAATGCAAAACTTCTAGATGGGACTCCATTTTAGTTTAGAAGAGTGGAATTCATTCTGATTCTTCATTTGAAGACTCTGAAGTTAACTACTGTGCCAGGGAGAGAATAAACTCACCACTAGTCACTTAACAAGGTCCAAACAGACGCCTCCACTTGAATGTTCTTCTTCAGATTTTTTTGGTTTTGATTCCTGCATTTATATCCCTTTGTCTTTTCTATCTTAAAAACCCATCACAGTTTCTTGTTAACGGTGTTGTTTTCTTTAAAAAGTAAAATTATCATTCAAATATTTAGTGTATAAGAAGAATACAAGTATTTGAGTTTGGAAGCTGAGTGATATATTTCCATATAAATCAGGAAACCTTTTAAATAAGTAGGTATTAAGTTTACATTTCTGTAATGATAAGACTATTAAAGCATAGATACAGTGCTTCTTTAACAGTTTATATACTCTCTTTATTTCATAACCCCCAGACTCAAAATTTCAATCACATGGTGGATGCTCTGTCAGGAAAATGACAGCAAACTTGCAGGAAACCAGACAGGGGAACCTCTGTGAATATAAGAGCTATGTTATTCAAAAAGAGGCCCTCAATAATCTGCCTTTCCATTATACTGCATAAGGCTTCCACAGGACTTCAGCATTCATAATGCTAATTTCTCTTATTTGTCAGTGGATTTGGACTATACAGCAGAAGAGCTGTTATTCCAATGTGA
The DNA here is from genome assembly GCA_013396655.1 of Campylorhamphus procurvoides. Classification (NCBI taxonomy): domain Eukaryota; kingdom Metazoa; phylum Chordata; class Aves; order Passeriformes; family Dendrocolaptidae; genus Campylorhamphus; species Campylorhamphus procurvoides. Next base: position 1,771,120 of record WBMV01000649.1, read on the forward strand.
AACATCAGACAATATTTTTTTGCAGAAGAATTGTAGGTCAAATTTTATTTATTTGTTTGTTTCAATTTAGCTGAATACACTGTAAAGTGTTAAAATTTTCATAATTTCTTGTCTGTTTCAGTTTATGTCACTAATTTACAATTTCTTTCTGTTGTTTTTTTCCCTCAGGGTTTGTGTTGGTCATTTTTAGACACTAATCTCTAATTAGTAAATATATAATAATATAATGCAAATAGCAATTTCAATTGCTTCAAAACCCTAAATGTTCATTACCAGTGAGTATGTATAACACTTTTGCATTATCAGAAGATAACACAGTTGCTTGCTAGGGCAACTTTTAATTCCTGGTTTCTATTGTTACTAGCAGAAAAAAAAATCTACAGGCTGTTACTACATGCCATGGAACAAAAAGGGCACAACATTGCAGTGGCTGAATAGATAACATGTGTCAACAGTGAGAAGTACAGTGATTCACTTTAATAAAACATTTGAAGTTGCTCTGAGTCACTTATCAGTGCCCAGCAGCTTATTTCATTAACATTTTCACATTTCCTTATGTTTTGAAAATCAGTCTAAACAAACAGTAAAAAGTTCATGTGTAATTTACTCCAGTGCATTTTGTGGGATGTATTTTTTAGAGAAAAAAGCAAAATTAATACTCTGTTGAGCTATAAGCTGACTCACATCAAAAGTATAGTACAAGTCTAACATCAATGTTTTAGCCATATTGTCTGAAGTATATTTTAAACTATAGCTTTCAAAATCTGCAAGACATTTCCAAAAAGTTCATTTTGGTGAACTTGGCACAAAACTAATGGGCACTGAAAAATCAGAACAACAGAAGTATAACAAAATATTTACGGTTTAATAAGAATATTGGAAGCATTCTGATCATCCATGAAACAGCTAAAGTGCTCCTTGAAGAACAGAAGGTTCAAGAATAGATCTCACATTATGCAAAAAAGACCCTTAGTATTTGCAAAGTAGAAAATAATACAAAACAAACCAGCTTTTAAGCAAGATTATCTTCATATTTTATTTGTAAGAACAATTTTGCATTTTATTTTGTATAGTAAATTACAGTTAAGAATTAAATTGTGCCAAGTCGTGTCAGGTTCACTGTGCTTTTAGCCATTATTGTTATTATTATCATCATCATTATCATTTTTCTGTATGGTATACAGTCTGTACTCATAGTATCATTCTTTGTGTCAAATATGTTTTGAGAAAAACAAATTTTTTCTGTTCTTCTGGACCCTTAAAATTTCCTGCTTCTAGTTTCATCTATTGTTTCAGTCTGATTTCACTGTAATCTCTATTACTAATATTGCTGTGATTGGATCTGTCTTGTAGTTTTATAGTAAACTACATGCACACACACAAAAAAAAAATCCACAATATAGGAGAGCCTGAAGTAATCAGTGAAGTTAATATTTGGAATCCCCAAGTCAGAAGTCTTAGTTTTATCTTTCTTTTAATCAAGCCTAATGTCCACTGACAAATGCATTTTGATTAATCTAATTGTTATACAGCACAAAATAAGATGTATCTTGCTTTTTTGCTGTTTTTTTTTTTAATTTTATTTATGAGGAGTACTTCATTAGAGATAGCAGATAACAAAATTGCAAATGCATGTTAAAATCAATCTTTTCTGGTTATTTAGTGTACTGAGTTTGGCTGGAATATGGTCAATTTCTTCACATGTGTGGTGTCCTGTTTTGAATTTGTTCTGTAAAACATCCTTGATAACATAGAGATGTTTTTGTTATTGTTGAATGGGTCAAAACCTTTTTTGCTTCTCACTCCACCCCATCAGTGAGAAGGCTGGGGTTGCTCAAGAAGTTGGGACATAGCAGGGACAGCTGACCCTTACTAACCATAAAGATATCTCATACCTTAAGGTAACATGCTTAGCATATAAAGCCGAGAGAAGGGGGGAACCTTCCGAGTTATGTCATTTGTCTTCCCAGTCACTTTTACATGTGATGGAGCTCTGCTTTCCTCGGGATGGATAAACACCTGCCTGCCCATGGGAAGTGGTGAATGAATTCCTTGTTTTGTTTTGCAGCTTTTGCTTTACCTACCAAACTGTATTTATCTCAACCCAAGAGTTGTTTCTCAGTGTTATCCTTCTAACTATCTCTCTCATACCACTGGATTGGAGCGAACAAGTGGCTGCATGGGGCTGTGCTGCCTACTGGGCAACATCTAGTCATGGCAGTTAACCAACCTTTAATCCAAAAACCCTGAAAATAAAATGTATTCAAACTACTACATTTACCATAAAAAAGTTAGCAGACAAATTTATTTTTGAAGAAATATCAATGAAAATGACTTCTTCCTAGCAATATATTACTAAGGTTATAAGGTTTCAAATATAAACAGCATATTCTTGAAAAAGAAATAAAAGCGTCTCTACCTTTGAATTAGAGTTTTCAGTATGACCATCAGTGTAACACACTGGTTTGCCAGATTGAGATGTTGGGTAACAAAAACATAACCTCTACTCAGGTTTGAATTCACATTTCTAGCTTTTGAAGTATTCTAAGACAGGTATCTTATAATGTATTTTTTCTTTAAGTTGCCACTGCTTGTATATTTGTTTGTTGTGGCTGACCCGTTACAATTTTGTCTTAATAAATGCAGGAATTGATTTTTGTAATTTTAAGATCTTACTGTGAAAATCCAGAACATATCACTGATTCTAGAGTGCAGCTGATGCAACAACAAACACAGGATATAAATCTGTTTGTGATCAAGTATATCAGCTTGGGCAAAATCTGACTCTCTCACAGCCGCACACATGCTGCTTTTCCTGAGACTATTTTATGAAAAGGCATAATTATGTTTACTGAAGAGTAGAAAACTCAATGTATTACCTACAGAATACGTAGTACATAATATATTGGACTTAATTTGGTTAGACAAAATATTGCATTTTGTTGTTTTCTAATAACTGAACTATAATCACATTTCAGAAAATAGTATTGTCTTTCTGTTAAATCTGCATTTTAGATACTTTCAATATTCATACCTTGCACAAGTCTCCTAAGAGTAGTATGCCATGTCCTGAAATAAATTGATAATACATTCGGCCTTGGTGTCTGAATCAAATATTTATATGGTAATAAAATTCATAACGCAAATAACAGTAGAACACTTAAAAACCCCGATATATCTGAGGTATAGAATCTATGCCTTTTCTTCCAGTAAACATATAAGTAAAATAGTTCTAATGAAGTAATAAACTAGATAGTGAAATTAATTTCTCGTCTTGTTTGATTCATTTATTACTACCAGTTGGAATTTAATACAGGGCAAAATCTGTACAATTATTTTCCTTAAACATAGTTCCTGGTGATGAAAAACATTTTTGTTGCTGCCATTACTTTATAACAGGGAAGTATTATATTATTTTTAGAACAAATCCTTTAATTCTTTCTCTTACATTAATCACATACAAATCCAAATCTGTGGATAGAAGCAATATCTCCTACCTCAAAAGCAGTTCACTGTTACAATGGAAATGAAATGAAGAGCAAATAGAAAGGCTTCAGTTATTCAAGAATTCTGTGCTATAGCTCACAAGGCACATGTCATTTGATTCTGAAGATTAAGGCAATTAATTTTTTTATTGTTTTCCATACCTGACAATTCAATCAGACAATGATTTAATCAGTAACACAAAAGGTTTAATTTAACTCACAATAAACAAGACTTAATTATTGCACTCTCCCTATAGGGAGTGCACTCTAGGCAACTAAACCATAAGGCAGATTAATTTTGTCTCATCATATTTTGTGTTTCTGTAGAAATTTCTATAGCAACTGAATTAAATTATATGTGGTGTTAATAGCTACAGACTTTTATAAATTAATAATACTAAAAAATTGGTTTGTCTGGAGATAGAACAGCCTTCCTCAATATCCAGAGAATGTTGAAATAAGAGCAGTAAAGATATAGAAACAGTATAAATTTAAAGCACATGAAACTTGTCTACACAAGCACTTTTACTATAGTCCTGGTCTTCTCTGCACTGTTCTTTTAAAATACAGTACACTGAATTGTGCAAATATAGTTAAGTATGAGCTTGTTTCTGATCACATTGCTTCTGCTATGAAAATTTCATTGTATATATACATGACTGAAAGGTGTCTATGGAGAAAAACTACTCATTACAGTCTGATCTGTGTCCTATGGGAGTTTAAGAGCACCATGCAATCCTTGTGGAAAGATAAAAATCAAAGGTGCTATGCCTACTGTAACTCTTATAAAGCTATGCCTCCCATTGAACCTGTAGGGGTGGCTGTCATGGTGTGCTCTTGGTATGACTTGCTGTAAGAGCTGGCATTGCGAAGGGACTTATGGAGGACTCAGATGAGTTACTTCTATTTTAGCTTCTTAAGAGTAAATTCTACACACCTGAATTTTCTCATGGAAGTCCCTCAAAATAAAAGTATGACAGTGAAAGTACCTTCCCTTTCATCTTGAAGTTGCTTAGAGGTCTAAAATTCTGTTTATGAGAAAGGTAAAATGGTTTGTTGTTAATATTTCAGTGTAACTGTGATTCCTCCCTGTTCACCATCAGAACAAAGTCAGTTTCCTATCAAGAAATTTTAGAGAGGACTTTAAAAATACTTTAAAAGCTGAAAACAGGATGCCTTAAAAAATAACAGCTCAGGTTGGTGTATGGACAACAGATTTATCTTTCAAAATGAGATATTATGAGAATTTAATATAAATAATAGTGAGGATGTAGTAAAAGTAGATACCATAAGGCATGCATGTGATGTAGTGTTTTTGGAACACATGAATAACAAGACTAGAATGCTATCAGTGTTGTAAAAGCTAAATGGAGTGAAACCTGACTCACCACTGATTTCAAAATTGGGATTATCTATAGATAATGCCTGCAAGTGCATAAAAGGTATTTCCTGAGTCTTGTCTTGTGCTAGTATCAGTGATATGCAAGAAAGGATAATTTTTTTTACAATGAAAATTGAAAAGAACAATGAAAGAGGCAAAATAACAAATGAGACTGTTTGCTATTATTGGGGTGACCAATTGTAAAAACAGTAATGAATACCAATTATTGAGGTCAGAGGTTAAGTCATATATTCCCACTGAGAATATAGTCTCATCAGTATTGTGGCAGTTGGTCTAAAATACTTCAAAAATTTCAGAAAAGAGAATAGCAAATAAAAGTAAAGAATTACAATGAGAGTGATGGCAATAATCTGCTGTGCTTGCAAGCTGTCATGGAGAATTCATCACTAAAATGTGCGCTCTATTGGAAATGTTATTCTAGTTCAGAATCAGGTTAATTCAAAGAATTAATCTGTGGCTTGTGTTGTACTGAAGTCAAGCTAGATAATTAGTGCCTCCTTGAGGTTTTATAATCTGTGGATTTGTTTATTACAACAGGTGGTCAAACCACAGACCGGAATAAAAGTGCTGGGTAAAGAAAATGACAGAATCTTGATTACAAACTCTAAAGTCAAATTTCTTGCTAATCCCATAATTTTCAAGGAAGAAACAATTACTCAGGCTTTCTTTAATAGATGAATTTTGCTGCTAATCTAAAATCAAGCTCTTTATCAAATATATGGACAGAAAGCACAAAAACTGAAGTGGCGAGATACTGATCAATTTATAAGCTGTACTGACAATTGACTTCGTAGATTCCTTCAGAACATTAGATCCTGTTTGAAATACTGTACAGAAATTTCATGGGAGAAACTGCCCCACCATTTGGATGTTTTGGGTTTTTAAGTAGTTCTGGATCTTACTGCTGAATAACACTTCCTCATCAAAATGGATGTAATCCAGAATCTAGCAATTTTCTTGAGTGAATTTGGACTTAAAACTTCTAAATATATTCAGAAACCTGTGACAACCCCTTAAAACTTTTCCTTAAGATCAGACTTCAGTGTTATTAAGATGATTAAATAACTGTACCATCCGATATATGGGAGTGGCTGAAAGAAATGTGATTATTCAGACTGGAGAAGAGAAGGCTCCAGAGGGTCTTATTAATGTGTGCAAAAATCTGATGCAACCAGACTTTTCTTGCTGGCACTCACTAACAGGACAAGATACAATTGTTGTACAGTAGAAAAAACATAAATACCACCAAAATAATAAAACACTTTTTCAGTGTGATTGTGGTCAAACGGTGGAAGAGTTACAACCCTGAGTGGTTGTAAAGCTTCCATATTTAGAGATATTCAAAACTTGTCTGGATGGTTCTGAGCAATGTGTTATAGCTGTCAGTGTCCTGAGCTGGGGCACTTGAGTAGAAATCCCCCAGCACAAGGCATCAGGCAGGTCTGCGAGGATGTGACTGGGACAAGGACAGACCTGGTGAAGAGAAGCAGAGTCAGTCACAAAGCTGGGAAGGCCAGGCAGTGGTTCAGGGACTAGGAGAGGTTGTATTGGGATGAGGGAATGTGAGTGGGACAGGCTTGGCAAGGCCAGTGGATGAGCAGGGCTGGCAGGAACTGGAGCACTATCCTGCTGCAGCATCTCTGGGGCGCAGGCTGAGGGCCCTGGGCACTAAAATTGTGTCCTGAGACATTTAAGCCCATTTGTGCACTTAGGTCCCTTTCAGGTACTTGTGGGATATTCTCCTGTGATGTAAAGGATCACCTCTGGAAAGCAATTAACTCATAAGGAAACAGAATAAGGCATCAATTTTCCACTGCTTTTCTAGTAAATATAATGGGATCCATGAGATCCTAGAAATCTAGTTTGCATTTAGTCTTAGGCAGATTTGTCTTAATGCCTATAGTTTTTAGCTTACCTAAATTTAACTTGAATTTTCAATTCAGAAAGTCAGTTCTAATCTCAAAACTATGGGGTAAACACATTTTCTTTTAGTTGGAATGTCTATTTATGTAAAAATAAAAGCAAACTTTTAATCAATATTAAAGGCTTGTCTATACCATTTAGAATTTGATACTACAATGATACCTTGACTTGCAAGATTTAGCCTTTTTTTTTTAATATATACTAATATTCTGTCTGCACTCCTACTTTGTCTTAGAAGTTTCAATAAGCAGTCAAATATTCTTGCCTGTAGCATTACACTTCCACATACCTCTGATACAAAAATCTTTTAAAAACTGCTTTAGATGTTTTTAACTGGTGCTCAGTTATTAAAATTAGATATGTAGACACTGTGAAACAAGACCACAATCATATGTAGTTTCAGAGCTCAGTCCTGAATCTTGGAAAAAGGGAATGTTGGTTCAGGCCCTTGAGCTTAGCTGCTCTGCCCCGTTGGTTGTGGAATGGATGAAGTCTATTCCTCCACTGGCAACTTTCGTTTTGAAAACCTTTTTTTCCATGTGTTGTTAGACAGATCCTCAAAAGAAACATGCTCTTTAAAATACCATTGCAACTAAGCAAAATGAAGAAAACAATGTTTCATTTCCAAAAGAGAGTAAAAAGTCTTTTTTCCTCACTCTTCCAAATTCTCTTCTGCTGATGAATTGAGAAATAACTAAATTATCCCACAATTTTCATGAATATATTAATTAAATGTCAAACCATGTTCATAGATGATCATTTTAAAGGTTAAATTTTAATAAAAGCACTCCAGGATGAAGGATATTGTTTATATAGTTGTGGTCAAAAAGACACCACAATGCCACAATTCAGTTTTCATCTTCTACTTAGCTCACAGGCATGGCTAGTACTAGAGCTTTGAAAGTGGAAAAAAAGTAGTCATTTTTTCTGATTCTAATACTATTTCTAATTTTTTTCTATTGTTGTTACCAGTACTGTATATATTATTTTTATGATTAATGTTATTCATAGACCTCTTTTTTTTTTGTAATATTAGCATAAATATTCTTACAGAAGCCTCTGACTTTGATATTTTCCAGTAACAGTGTTTAAAAACTGTTACAATTCTCTAGCTGAATGATGGATATTCTTTTATGTGGTTATTTAAAACTTGAAATTTAATAGCACAAAGAAATGCTCTCTAGAGGTATTTCAACTAGATGATTGCAGGTAGTCCTTCAGTGAAAACTGTAAGTAATGCAACAGGGGTATTTTTGCCATAATATAATCATATCCCTAAGGCTGTAAAAGATACAAGATTTAGCAGAATATCTATAATTCCCAAGGAGGGTGATTATCTCTTGACAACTACCCACTAGATACGCCTTGTCGCTTTTACATGAAGTATGCATTGTGTGAGATAATGCAGCTTAATTTTCTAGAAGATCAATTTCAGTATGTTTCACATGAAATAATCTGTCTTTTTGAAATAATATAACATTTAGAATGTTCTTTAGCTATTGAGAGCCCTCCCCCAATTCAGTGATCCAGTGTAGTAATAAAGATGAGCAAAGTGATGTGTCCAGCAATCTAAGGATATTGGGAAATTACAATAAAAATGGGGAAATATTATAGAAATTTTACTGTCTGTAGAAAGTTGTAAGGTTTTTGTTTGTTTTTTTGGTTGGTTTTTGTTTTGTTTTGGGTTTTTTGGGGGGGAGGGGGAGGGTTGTGGTTGGTTGTCTGGTTCTTCTTTTTTTTTTCCCGAATATTTTAATAAGTTGAGTTCAATACTGTTTTCCCAAGAGTACAGATGAAACTGCGCTGCCTTTAATCTAGCTTTTTGGATAACAGTGAATGACATAACACCTCCTAACTTAACAATGCCAAATGTAATTTGTTTCCTGGTCTGATTTTGAAGTTCTTTCTGAGAAGTCACTGCTAGAAAACTGCTGTAATCCATTAAGGTTAATGTACTGTGTCCCAGTAACTCTTCATTATGACAGATTCAGTTGGTAAAAATCTATGTAGAACGAAGGATGACATACCTACGCTAAGTGGCATATTGAAAATTAGATAATAACTAATTATCTAAACTCATCCCTTCACAATTAACAGGGAAAAAAACCCCAACTTCTCCAGAAAGTAAATCTTATTCTCCACTTAAGTCAAATTTAGTAGATCATTTATTGATTTTTTCCCCCCCAACGTACAACATTCATCTATTAGGAAACATATTTTTGTTCTAATAGTCCTTTAGGCTCTAAACTCTGCAAATCTCCATTGAAGTTAGCTTTTTCTATAAGAATAAATAATCAAAAAGTAACATGTAACAAAATGCACTATCAGTTCTTACTACACATTGACGCAATAGATTATTCTGATACCTAGTGTCACAGTGCCATATTTAATTGAACAATGTATGTGTTAGAAAAACCTGGAAAAAACCCAACACCACCTAGTGATTTAATTCACACCCAGAAGACAAGATAGCAAAAATAATAAAAAGAGTTTCAAATTTACAGAATTCCATAGACCATTAAATTTAAATGACACAGAATCTACTACTTCTTTCCAAATACGCACTTTTGAAAGAAATAATAAGAACAGTGATTACAAAAATAAGTAACAGGATTTGCTAGCAGATGTAAGTTTGTGTCTTTTTATGTCTTTATGCTGAATATTTTAGTTAGAATCACAAAACATGAAAATGCATTAATCCTTATTCATACTAGCACATCATTTTTATTGGCTCAACAGGCTGAACTGGGCTGAATATCAATGTTAGAAATTACTTTGAACAATGTTAGTTGGAATCAGTGAAAGTACTAGTAGGATATTGGATTATCGGAAAGTTGGAGGGACAGAATAATGCTAAGTAAATATGAATATTTGTTGACTCTTTTAAAAATACGTTTTCCTTGGCAAGATTCGTGGTTTTTCTCTCTTCTTCATTGATGTTCATAGCAATTGAGTTTTACATGCACAAATCTCAGAGAAACTAAATTCATCTCATATGCAAGTAACATTAGTAGAAATACATTTTCTCTTTGTTCAGCCAGAGAATAAAAACCACAGTGTACAACTTACCTGAATGAGCAGATCTTAAAAAAACCCCACAAATACAGCTAGGAAAAAAAAAAAGACATTATAAAGAAAGGCAGGTGGGGAAGAAAAACAGCAATCACTTTAGAATAACTTTGATCAAATTAAATAGAAGGAAGACACCATGATGTCCTTGCCTTAGCCTTTAAAAAAAAGAGAAAAATCAAAAGGTGGAAGACTAGCTCCTAAAAGGTATTGATACTAATGCTCCATTTAATTATGAACATTAAAGAAATCCCTTTCATGGAAAAGGTCAGAATTGTTCATCCTTAACATTTAGTCGTACGGGCTTAGAACAGGTAATTTTAGAAGACTGGACTTATTAAGTCAGTTTATCAGCCTTGAGAAACAAAGAGTTGAGAAAAAGAAAAGGACAAGGTGATTTTAATCTCTAAGATGGTACTGGAAACTTAATGGCTTCATGGACTGGGCACTTTATATTGCATGCATTGCATATATTTATAGTAAGTTCAACAAACCAGATTTTCTTCCACACGTGCAGATCACCCATGCAAGACATATACATTTGAACTAGTACAAACATTTTAGACACAGTAAATTCCCTTTCAGGCCCTGTTTCAAACCAAATCTTGCATGTAAGCACCTCAGACTGCCACAAGACATGCAACTGGAAGATGTAATGGCAGAAATACTAGAAAAAAAAAATCATGGGACTCAAGATTTTGAAGTTTGAAACTGAAAATGTTGTGTTTCATGGTCCTTTGCATCAAAAAATCTACCAGTATTTCTGAGAATCTTAAAAGACCCTGAAGTCAAGTCAAGTTTAGCTTGATTCCAGCTGAGTTAAAAATGATGGATCTCAGCCCTGCTGAACTTCCTAATTGCTTTCTGGAAAACCAAAATTGTATGCAAGATCGATAAAGAATATTTTTCAATAAATTTGTTATTTTATGAAAGTTAAGGTTTTTCAAAACCATATCCCCAACCATGAAAATGTAAAGTGATTTTAAGCAATTTGTAATCCAGATGGAGATAAGGTAGGAACCACCTTCAATTCCTTCAGTAGCCTGGCTAATTAATGATCTATTTATGAACATCTTTTACTTCTGAGCCTTTGGCATTGTTTGACAGTATTATTTATGTGAACTTATTTCCCCAAACAATATTCTTTCTCATAAGAATAATTATACCTTTTTACACAGCACTGTGTGTGCACAGACAGAAACAATATCTCACAGTTCAAAATTCTTGTGATTTACCTCCTGTAGTCCTGAAACATGGGCTTGCAGTTTGGCAATTTAATAATGTGGAGAAGTGATTTAAAAAAAAAAACAAACAACAAAACAAACAAAAAACCCACAGAAAATAAATAATATTTTGGTAAATTAATTACATTTAAAGAATGATTTAAGAGAAGAAAGCCTAGACTCAGGTGAACTGGAAGGGGATATGTTCACCTCTTTTCAACACAGGTCAGGCATATTTTGAATTTGTAGATAGCATTTCTGAAGTAGTATGAAGGATTATAATCAATGTGTATTGTTATATAAGTTATGAGAAGGCATAACCTAAGATTTCACCTAAGATTTTGTCAGAGTTCACTTTAAAATCACAAGTCACAGTTTCTTAATTAAAGGCAGCACTATTATGTAGAATTATTTCTAAATAGATATCTTTGAAGGTTATGCTTTAGAAGTATGACAAGTTTAATATTAAGACAAGTAGAATCACTAAACAGGAATCAGTTATTGGAGAGCATAACATGACTCTGAAGCTCTTGTTTTGCAACTTTCTTTAGTAATAAAATTTTGCCATGAAAACACTTTAGATTTTAACACAGTTGAGAAATTGGTACATTCTGTTTGCTAGAGGGATACTAACCTAGGCACTTGTGATGTGGAAGAAATTTGAATACTCATAGTCATAAAAAGCAAATTCAGAAGGAAAATATGCCTGATATTATGACTAAACATTTCAAACTGGAACCATAAATAGCTTTATAATCAAAATGAAACTACAGTAAAGCATAGTGGATCAGTTTGAATTACCCAGATGTAAGCTCTGTATGGGTCTCTAGATCTTGGCAAGCTTTTATGCATTTCTATTTTTTTCTTACTGAAAATAATGCCAATAATAGTAATAGCAGTTTACATCTTGTCTATCCTTGGATCTTGTCTGAACTCAGATCCTTAAGTGGTGTAGACTGTACACTGTTACTAGCACATTTTTAAAGGGAAGTGAAAATGTAGAATATTTTTATTATGGGCAATCTATCAGGGTGACATATTTAAAAAAATTTTAAAAAAAAGCTGAAAATGTTTTCTTATGTATCCTTCTGTTAAGTACTAATACTAATTTGAAAAAAAAGTTGAAACAGTTATGAAAATGGGGTCCTAACTTATTCTGACTCAATTATTTTGTCTTTTTTATTTTAATAGTAACTTAATTTTACATTGAATACCACTTTTAAAAATGGGACTGAAACAATTTGCTTTAATGTTCTGGAAAATCTTTTATCAAAATGTATCTACAACAAATATATGCATGGTAGGTAAATGTATAAATTTGATAAACATAAATTTACATTAAAAATACAAAAGAAAATCCTCAGTAAGACCTTAACAGGGAAACTATCTCAAGATTGTTACTGTATTTCAGTGAAAAAACATTGTTGGCTTGGGTAAAATACAGAGGAAGCATATAAACGGGTGCATAGTTAGAAAATGTGACTTCCAGGCAAGGTGGAAAGATGTCAAACTGTACTATTTAAAGACAAGAGAGCTGGGGATCTAAATTCGTAAAGTAGAACACCAGAGAGAAGATGGTATGCTGCCCATGTCCACTATTATTACAAAGGTTTAGATTAACTGTCAGAGTAAATTTTCAAATTCATTTAATTTACCAAGGTTGTGCAGTAAATCTTTGGAGGACTTCAAGAGAAGTTTAAACAATCTTTAAACTTTGATACTATGGGTTATATATGGACATTCCAAACTGGGGTGATGAAGTGAGTTAGATCTGGATGCTACTTCTTTTTCAATTTTTATCATTACAACTTTTTTATTGCAAATGTATTGTAAATGTACAAACAAATACAACTAATGTCTACTTGTATGGCTTTATTTAAGGCACTTAATATGTCTCTAATTATATAATTAGTATATTTCAATGCCAGTATTGTGATACCAATATCACAATGTATAGTTTGTTCCTGTAATTTCTAGCTGCCAGAGGTATGTGAAAAAAAAAATAAAAATGCGGTTATGAGACAAAAGTGGTAAAAGTAATAAACAATTTACTTGTTATCCTGACTTGATTTCTTGTGGTGGTCTAGATTTTTAAAATATATTTTGTAGTCTTATAAGCAGATTTGCAAAAAAACCCCACGCATTTCATTCTTACCTTTCTGAGTGTTGCATTTTGTGCAATGATTCCACAAAATCAAGGGTGACAAATTAGCAGATAAAATGCTTAACATCCATCTCTGATGAAATACGTTCCATCAGTGCATACACTTACACCTTATGCATATAAGCTAAGGACAAAAACTGTCCTTTACTGGTTCACAAAATCTGAGAATGTCACATATACAAACATAGATATTGTTCATAAATGTTAGAAAAAGTATCTTTATTTGAAGAACAGTCCCCAAGTGAATTGTAGAAACTAAATGTTTATGTGTTGGTATCCATGTATGTTTTGAAAAAGAGTGAAGCTAAGGAGTGTGATTGCTCTGCAAGTATTTTAAACAGCAAAAAGGCAGCATATACTTTTAAAGTACTAGGATATGCCACTTAAAATATGTCTATATAGGGTGCTCAGAACTAATTCTGCAACCAATCAGGTTAATGAGAAATTATCCACTGTTTTCAAATGGATTTGGATTGAGTTTAGAATCAGATTAAGAAAATAAATATAGAAAAGTATTCCTGATTTATTTCAAAAGTATCCAAATGAAGTTCACTCAGTGTGACTCCAAAAACTCAGCACAGTATCAAAAAAAGCTGTGTAATTTGATGCCAAATTAATCCACCTAGACCAATTAACCCAGAAAAGGCTTCCAGACTCAGCTATGTAATATCAACAGAAATAAATTAATAAAGGAGAAAAAGGTTGAGTGAAGAAAACTTCGTTTTATGATACTTGTCATTCACTGATGCAGTAAAAGAAGTTGGCAAAATACTGTAACTATTGAAATATTTTCTTTGCTTTGGTATTGAGGGGGGAAGAAGAACAATTTCTGCTAACATTTTTTTTGCATTGAATAGGCTAAAATTAATTAGAACAGTTGCATCTATGAAGGACTACAATGTTACTAATGCATAACAAAGAAAATGTATGACTACTGGAACAAGAATTGTATATTTATACAAGTGTTTATATATTCTGTTGCTTACTGGAACCCCATCTCCTTTCATTTTTTAGCTATTAAAATGATGACAAAAGATAAACATAGAAAACCAGAAAATCTTGTATTTTCCTTGAAGCAACCTGAAACCTGGTTAAATTCTCATATTAGTAAAAGCAGCATCTCAGGTAGTTAATAGATTATCCATCAGAGACCAAGTTCTGTGAAGAGAAGGAGAAGAAATACAGGATATCTTGACCAGTTAGGGAGTGGTACATGCTAGCCTGTGAGGAAATTGGAGGTAACAGTTCTAAAGTAATGCCCTAAAGCTGTTAATACATAAACTGACTGGATGGCATCTTCAATTCTCTTGCTTTTTTTCTATTTTTCTGTTGCCCTTTTCCTTTTTCACTTTTCTTATTTTTTTCTTTTTCCCCTCTCTCATTTTTTCTTTTTTCGAAAGGTTCCCTAATTTTAGTGTACTATAGATTTTCCATTTTGAGTATCAGCAACTTCACACTTAACATAGTTCCCACTGTTTGTTGGCAATGCCCATTCTCCCTGCTTATAGAAAGATAATGACAAATGTAAATACTTTCAGATGCTTTCCATATTAAGTGTAAACTACGTAAAAATTTCAGCTCACTATGAATTGGAATAGAAATTTAAACTCAGAAAGTAGAAATAGCATTTCATGTGATGCAAAGCAGAACTTTTTACTGTCTTTCCCTGGGCTCATTATAATAGGCTCATTATTGTGTCATCTATACACAGAATTAATGTGGCTAAATCTTCATTTCATCATGATTTTTAAGTGCATTAATTTGTGTGATGCAGGAATAGTAACTGTAATCTCCTTTCCTTGAGCAGATTCATCAATATTTTGGACTTTGTAAGTGAAACCAAAAAAGAACAAAGTAAGGAGACAAACAGTTCTACTGTAATTCAATATTAATAAGAAATTGTCAATTCCTAAGAAAGTCTTTTCCGGTCTACTTTCTATGTCTGTAGAGCATACTAGAAGTTAAAAATATATTTTCAATGATTTGTTCCATGATGTTTCCTTTAATAGAAATGAAATAATAATTTAGTATCCAATGTTCATAGCAAATATTCAGTGGCAGATAACTGATAGCTTAATGTTGAAGGATGGAAGGACCTAGAACTAGAAGGCTGAATGTGTAACTCATTATGGGATCATTATGGGTTTTGTAATATCGTTGGCTTTATAATATCTCATAGTTCATAGATGTAGTTACAAGTAAGGAAATTCAGACATAATAACTTTTGAGTAGATTTGAAGCTGTCCATTTCATAGTATATTTGTAATTAAGATTTAATTAGGTCTGGTTCTCCTTAAATTTCATTCAGGACAAGTAGACACCCAAAATGAATTTGATGCAGTTCAACAGTTTTGATTTGGTTTGGCTTGATGTGAAATTTGCAGCACCTATGGCACAGATTTAATAAAAAAGCTAAGCATTCTTTTGTATATTTACTTACTATCACTGCTGTTGGGAGAGGAATGCAGTATTTTAAAATCTCATCCAAGTGTTTCACTCTAGGACATTTTATGGAACTTTTAATGCAGCCAGTAATTGTAATCCATTGCAGAGAATCCTGGGGAGGAACTGAGGAAGTTTGGTGCTCTTCCACTGAAAAGCCTCATCTTTTGTACTTGCATAAAAACATAGTCCACAGACTGTTCAATATCCATTACAATTAATTGCCAAACAAGTTGAGGTCTACTAATAATTCCTTTAAACATAATGAATAAAAAAAATTCGTTCAAAAGGGCATTATGAAGATGTTTTTTGAAAGCCATTACTTCCCCCTCAAGGGAAAAATGAAGAAAAATCTTATCTCAGGAGAAGACATTGAGTTATCGATCTTACATTAGATGTTAACATTAATGAAACCTTGCTTTATTCCTAAGGCAACCATCTATCTAAGGATAAGTTAGGGCTATGATCTTTCTCTTACAACTGTTTTGAACTACACAGTTTTAATAACTATAAGTTACAGGAAGTTTCAGAAGAAGGATCACAAAGAGAGGAGTAGTCCAAAAAGCCAGAAGAGCTGTTCAGCTCAGCCTAAAATGGACATCAAAGGCAAGATTCAGTTGCCTATCTAGTGGTGTTTACTATCATATTAGTCACTATGAAGCCTCTAACACCTGTTCTGGATGTATTTTGTTCTCAGAGTTCTAAGTCCAGAGTCATATATATCAGGCTTCCACATATACCCTAATTCCACTATGGCATGTGAAATTGCGCCAAATTATGTTAGTATACAACCACGTCAAGTCCTAGAGCTCATTTCAACGTAAGAGAGATTTAGAAATCTGCCTCACACCTCCTTGTAGATATTACCTCAAGGATCTTAATCTTAAAATACCATCCAATGTTTTTTGCTGAGTTACTACAGCAAGATTTTGTTCTTAAACATAGGCATCTTGTGTAATTTTGGGCTCCATGGAGTACCTTGACTTATTCCAGTAAACATTCCAGAAAGAAACTTACCTCATCTATGACCAACAATATAGTCGACAGCCTAAGATGGGTTCACAAAGGGGTGGTCCAGTTTAACTAATTTGATCGCTTTCTCTGACAAGGTGTAAAGCCCCAGGTCAAGCCACATGCTTCCCAGGTTGTTTATTTACATTGAAGACTCTTAAGAGCTCCCAGAGCTATTGGTTATTTTGCAGAGCTATTGGTTCTTAAATATCTTGAATTCAACTAAAGGAGAAAAGCCACTGACTTCTTTCCAAGAGACTTCTTTTAATTTAATGAGAAAATAAGCATTTTGGAGTAACGTAAAACCAAGGACAGGATTCCACAAAAATACTCAGCTCATGACAACCACAACTTTTAAGTTACCCACAAGAGCAAGAAAAGAGTAAAGGAAAAAAAGAGGTTAGGTGAAGAGAAAAAGAAAAAAAGCAATTAGGAGTAAAGTAAAGAAAGAGAAAAGAAGAGAGAAAAATAGTTACCACCAAGAGTCACAGAGTGGCAAGTCCCTAGAAAGAAAGCCCAAACAAAAGAAAGCTCCTCTGATCCCATATTTATATGCCCCAGCCACAGTGGCCACTCCTCCCAGGCAGGACAACCAATCCATTGACCACTCAGTGCTCTCCAGACCAGAGTGAGGAGGGAGTCAGACAATCACAGGCTCCTGGGGGCATGGTGTGGGCAGGCAGCCAGGTGGATCTTTTTCATTGATAGGCTTTGGCCAAATGGTTCCTATGCCATGAGCCTTCCAAGCTGCCATGTTGGCTGCAGACCATGTGCCTTCTGACATTGGAGGCCTGGCCCCCTCCCCCAACACACACACAGACAGAGAATTTGGTTGATTCCACTCAATTAATAAGTAGCCTAGTGAGATACGAATCCTGTCTCTCAAATAAGGTCTCACAGCCAGTGGATGAAGTGAAGGCAGTAGAACCATAGAATGTCCTGGGACTTAGAAGGATCAGTGCAACTTCTGGCCCCGCACAGGACCATCCCCAAGAATCACACCATATGCCTGAGAGCATTGTGCAAGCACTCTGTGAACTCTGACAGGCTTGGTGCTGTGACCACTTCCATAGCAAGACTGTTTCAATGCCCAACTACCCTCAAGATAAGATTCTTTTCCTAAATTATAGCATAAATCTCCCCTGACAGTCTCAGGGCCTAACTTTCTGCAAGAGATACTGTAGGAAGCAATATCTATGCTAGACTTATTCATGCAATATTCATCAGCTTGCCTCTTCCTCCACTCACAATATTTTACATCTACTTTTTAAAATTGCATACAATATGTAGAGAAATAGCTATTTGGTAGCATCTAATAATGCAATCAGGCTAGTTTTCTTTGGGCAAAATTAAATGTCATCGTATCTCAAGCTAGAGCATAACTTATCCATGTGTTCCTTCAACAACAATAAGGAGCAGTTCACAGTCATTGCTGTAAAGATTTAATAAGATATTACAGAATTTTCACATTGTTGATTCTAAATACAGTAATTAAACTCAGTTACAATAAGCTTGCAATAAAACAATAAAGATGCCAGATGCATTTAAAAATGTTACAATGTAATTGAACAAAAAGCTGAAATAATCAACATATGTAACATGTACAGAGTTGACTGGAATAACTCAATCAGAATATGTTTTACAGAAAAAATATGTATCCTAAAACAACAAAAAAAATGTAATCATTATAATTTCACTTTTACTGCTTTACAGGGTATTTTCACCAGAAGTCTTCTGATTTACAGGCTGAAGAAGTAGAACTTTCTTACATCTTTATTCTGCATTTTTAGTTCCTTTTTAGTACTGTCACAGTCCATTCTAAAATGTATGCTGCTATCTGTAACTTCTGGCTCATGGAATCCCACACAGAACTCCAGCTTGTGGATCATGAATTTGTCACTGACATAAAATAGCTGGATTGTTACGTTTCAGGCCATAATGAAAGTATTTCTGTACTTATCATCCCTCAAGGCTCTCTACTATTTGACTAATAGAAATGATAATTTGAATGGATGAAGAACACATTCTTTACAAAAAGGGCCTGCACTTTTTAACTGGAGTGTATTAAAATCCATGACGACTCAAGAAAGTGCTTCAAAGGCATCCTAAAGGCATGCGTGATAGAATATAATTTACTAATCCACTCTTGAGGTCTTAGGTGCAAACAGGAAACAATAGAATGCCAAGGTGATAAAAACACCTAGGACCCTTTAAGCAGAAACAGAATGCTTTTACTGAAAAATGTGTATGATGATACATCAGCAACAGTAGGACCAGACAAGGTTACTTCCTGCATAGGACTACAGAGTGATTGATAAAAAAATTGCTGAATACACTCAGACTTTTACAGTATTTCTCATACTTCCTTTGCATCATCACTGAGTGTCACAATGACACAATCATTTTCTGTCATGAGAGGCTCATAATGGTGACAAGAATTTCTGTCATATGTATTAAAAATGTCTACTACTTCTATAAAGAAGGAAACAAAGATTTTCCTTTATAAGACACTGAATCCTAACATATTTATCTAATGTATAACATCAACTATGAATAAATTAAAGTAATCTTAACGTCTTTTCCTGCTTTCCTTCACTTGTGGTCTTTCTCACTAGTTCTTTACCTTTTCTTTATGACAGTGCACTATAAATTAGTAGTTAAAGAAACATTCAAATTCAATATCCTGCCTCAATATCAACAGTGAATTTATGTTCATTTTACTTTTCATCTGCCTGTCTGTCATGTTTCATTCTTTCCAGACCTATTTATATAAAGTGTTCAGCTGATGGTGTGTGGGTTTTAGTTTCATTTTTCCAATAGCAATGCAGTGAAACCTTTTTTTCCACCCTTAATTTTGTACCATAACTTCAAACAATGACATTATTAATAGTGGAAAAAGTCAAAGTAGGAAGAATCCCCATTATCTTTGAATTAAGCAAGAGAAGGGAGAATACACGGACTCATTTTCACAGAGTACAAAAACATTGCTTCTAGCCATGACTCAGTTAAACGGAAAACCTCAAACGTAGCCATTATTTTTTATTGCTAGTGCAAAGCAGTGTTTATCTACTATACCTCTTATCTTTATGACTATTCCATATCTAATTTGCATAGAAAATTTCAAAATGAAAAATGGCGCATCTGATGGTAATTACACCTGGCTAACATTCAGAATATAGTTAAGTAAATTTATTTTGCTTTATAATAACTTGCAAGAGATTTTATGTTATGCATTTGCATGTAAACACCTTAAAATGTTAACATAGTTTGCCAGTGCAGATAAAAATAATTCCTGAGGGTCAAGAGGAAAATATAGCTGCTTTGAATGAAATGAAATTATTTCAAGTAGTCATAATCATTCTTATTATTGTAAGTGACTAGAATGGTTGACTGATGTATCTGATACAGTCTGACCTCTTTCTGGAAAGGGAGCAGCAAAAAACCCACCATGGAGATTTCATGATTCACTGCACATTGACATAGGTATCTGTTAAAACATAGAATGAGTGAGTTGCACTCAGGATGAGCACCAACATCCCACTTGGGACCCTATTTGAATTATCTTTTTTCGGTGATTAGGGAGAATTAATCTCCTGGTGATGTTCTTTTGAAAAAGATACAGCACCAAGAGAAATCAGTAAGAGAATTAGGGGCAGAGGGGGTGGGGAATATTTTTCTCTCAGTCTGAATTTTACTGGTAAATAAGCAAACTATGTTTTCTTTATAAGTCTTCATTATATTAGTGATCATATTAGTAAAATTTGAATTATACATCTTTACTTGTTAAAATAAATCACTTGCAAAATATGTCAGACTAGATCTTTAGTGGCCTAGATTAAGAAAATTCTGATGTGAATATATTAATTCTATGACAATTTTTAATTATGCCTCATGTGAATATTGGTATCAATAATGGCTTTATTTACATTATCATATATATTTTGGCCTTGATGATCTGTAGTGGCATAAATCTTCATGTCTGGATTCTTCTTTGGGTTTAGCTTCAAACATAATAGGGCAATGTCATGTCATACTGCTAAACAGATAATACCCTGAGACACAAAACCAGAATACCTTTCTGTAGCTGTCACAGAAAGTAAAAGCTTTCTGTGTAAAAGCTTTTAATCTCATCTGTACCAAATGACCATTTATGATAATGACTTTATCTGTGTCATGTAACTTTAAGAAACTCTACTAGAAACTCTACTAGAAATACTGCTGGATGAATTTAATACAGGAAACATATATCAATGAAAACTAAACAGCTTATTTATGTTTTAATCATTATCTGAAGTAATACATTCTACAGGAATACAACAGGTTTTATGTAATTGAAAGGTGTTTTAATTAAACAAAGACCCCTGATACATACATCTATAAAATCATGTATTAGATACTTACGAGATACACCAAATGACATATACACAAAAACTGTAAAAGTTGTACATAGATATGTAGTTATGTATTCATAGATTAAAATATTAAACATTAAATGATCTAAACATAAATGCATTTTGATTTATATACTGAAAAAATCTTTCCCCAGAAATTTCCATTTTTATATGAAAATTCATGTGTTACTTTAACTAAAGTTGTTAACAATTATGTATACAGGTAATTGAAAACACTGCTTACCTCCCAAGTTATCCTTAAAGCCAGAGTTATCTGTGATTGAGATACTGTCTTCAGTAATAAAAGTCAGGATAATATTTCACTTGGAGTTGTACAGTACAGTTACTTTTCTTGCACAAGAGAATTCATTTAAAGCAATGAATATATTTCTCCAATAGGTTTCTTGTTTAACAAATAAAATTATAAAAAATTGAATGTATGTAAAATTGTGTAACAAGAATTTGAATGATATTTATGTTCTAAATAGATTCTTGTTACTATGGTACAGTTTCTGTAGAATACCACTGCATATGTTAACTGTATTGATTACTATTTTTGTAATTGAAGCTTATTTTCCTTATTAACAAAGTAAGATGTGAATTATTTCAGTCTCAATAAGTAATGAATATGCAAAAACATAAAGGAATTTAGGTGGAACAAGTTTTGGAATTTTGTTTTTAGCATAGCAGAACTGGCAAAGGTACAAAAGACTGAAATATAAGCTTGCATAATTTTCTGTTATCAAACAAAAATCAAACTCTCTTTCAATATGGCTAGCAGAAAGTTTTTGTGTGATATAAAAATATTCTCCTGATCTAGGAAGATGCTATAGTGAAACATTAGACATTCTAAAGCAAAAGGAAATACGCACTTTAAAACTTAATGCCGTTAAAACATGTCAATGTGTTACAACTAACGAGATCTACAGTCACTTTTTGCCTGTAATCACAAGGATCTTTACTACCTCCAGTTACCTTGGTTTTCATTAGTGCCACCAAAAACCTTAAAATACTTTTGGATATGATTATTACAGAAATTAAACCTTAATTGGAACTTAATCTCGGTAATTATGCATAATTACCCATGTTTATTACTCCTACGATGAGCACACATTTTTCTTTAGCTGTAAGGCAAAATGAGTTAAAGCTTCTAAAGGCACTGGATAACATGATTTGTATGCACTTCACTGACTTTATTAGGCTGTATAGTTTTAAAATTCAATTAAAAATGTATTTTCACTCTTTGGCCTTTGGTAAGGAGCATGAATAGAGAAAAGTACAAGTCTTGATGGCAAGTGACGGCCATTCATTTCTTTTATTCTTTGAAACATGGGCCAAAAATGATGGAGTACTGTCCCTTGCCTGACTTCTTTCCTTTCTGAAATCCACAGATGAACCAATGTACAAACACAAGGGAAAAGAAGGGCACGTTTAATCTAGTTGTATTATTTTTCAAAGATAAATATGATTAAATCAGACTCAGCCTCAGTCTTTAGCTGAGTCTATTGAAACTACAAGTCATGTTAGGTGTCACCCCAGGGAGTAGATTTGTGATAACATGGCACAGTCATTTGTAAAACTACCCTTCATAAGTAATGCAGCTTGCTTGGATGAGTTTCACCATTTGTAAAGAAACAGCTAACATGCTGTGACTTCTGTTTGTGCATATTAAGTATTCTGAGCTCAATCTTTTAAAATTCGATGGCTGTGTCAGCAGTATTTGTATTCAGTGGCCACCAACATCATCAATTTTGTGAAATCATTTATGAGGTTATATCCATTTACTTCTATAGTTGCAGCCATCACTGCACCTGCCTCAGAGTTACTTACAGATACTTACAGAACCTGTGTTGTCCTGGGGATAAGGAAATACTACGGCTGTGAAAAATGTATAATACACTATTATTCTGATTTGGTGGTATAATTTTATATAAGAAAGAATTGAGATACGGTCCAAAACTATTTTGCTGAGTTCAGTTTTTCTTGTTTAAGAAAGTACTGTGTCATTTCTTAAAATTAAGCAAATGGTAGCACTAATGAGAGATAGAAAGTCAATGTTGTTTTATTTTACATGTTCCTAAAAATCAATTACTGATTACCATTAGAAAATGAAGCCTAGTTTAATATATGTTATGTGTCATGATGAAAGGTGACAGTCATCAAACTGTATGTATGTTATTTACATTTTTTATCTTTTTTATTATTTTGTGGGAATTATAGTTTCAGTATTATATATTATTATTGGAGAAGGGAAAATACAGCTGTACAGAAAATTTACATAAAGAAGTTTGATATTGCTATTGATTATGTCAGTTAGATGCTAAGACGTCACTAACCAGAAGCTGGGGAGTAACTTTGTATATATTTATGTGTGTGTGCGTGTATGTGTCCATGTGCCATGTATGTCCACATCTTGTGCTTTTGATTTTGTTATCCAACTTGACTTTCTCAAATCCGGGAACAATGAAAGAAGAACGTATACATGATTAAGACTGCCACAAGAAAAACTGGAGAATCATATTTTATCACTCAGAATGAACCAAATACTAAAAGTTTTAATCTGTAGCTGAAAAAAAAAAACAACACAAACCCCTGATTAATGTTTCATTGATTACTAGATCATATAAATAAATATATTTTGAAAAATACAGATGCCTAATTCTTCTCTTTCAATTCCATTTCATGAACTAAGCTCCTAAATTAAAGGAACAAAGCATTTGAATTCATCTATCTAAATATATCTGAGAGTCTTAAGTTCAAAGTATATTAGTCACCTTCAGCTTTTTAAATCTCTAATATGAAAAAGGCACAGCTGTCTCAAATCTAAATGACTTTCCAGTATTCCCTGTATCCCTACAATAGATCCAAGCATAATGACTATGCCTCTATTTTACTGGTGCATTTATCCATTACCATTCCCCGGGAAAGTATCAGGTATGATTTTTGTTGTAACCTTTTTTTACTATGATTCCATGATTCTGCTTATTCCCAATCTTAGTTTTGTATTTTACATTATACAATAATTAAATACAAAAAAATAGCAACACAACAATATTAGAAACAAGGACCAGAGCAGTGGATAGCCTTTTTTTTCACTTGAAGACCCTATTGTTTTCTCTCTCTAGTTCAGTGATCATTTAATGATACAGCATTCAAGAAAGTTGGGAGTTTTCAAGGTTTTCTTGTGATTAAAAAGCTCTCATGGTACAGACATATATGCAAACACTTCACTCTGAAGAGTTCTGTAGTTCGATTTTGCACTTATTGTCCACTTCTATAGCTCCTTGAGCTGTTATAACAACAACTACCCTTAAACTTATAGTTACTAACAGAATACACTAACACTGACGATAGCTCAGTCCATCTAAGGGTATTTGTAAGAGGGTTGTTGAGTTTCTACATCCTTACACTATTCTGGAAGAAAGTGAGCGATGATTTGCAAAGACTCCTAGAAGAACTAGATATAGCCAGAGCTTTTTATATCTGTCCAGTTCTGACAATTAAAGAAGACCTTGTGAATTATGCTGCAACAGATTCAGGCACCTTCGAAAACTTTTCAAGTCTTCAAAGGAAATTTTTGAATTACAGTTTTGTACACCTCAGCTTCATTTCAGTCCCTCCCTTGGGACCTTTTCATTACATTAGATATAGCCTTAGATCTGTAATTAGGACTGAGAAAATTATTTGACGGTCAATCATTTATTAAATAGTTTTGTCTTTTTCAGTGTATGAAAGCATAATTAATATTTTTGTATTAATGAAATGAGCTATGTTAAATTATTCAGTGAGGATGCTGTATATACAACCATCTGGGCAAAAAAAAAAATCACTTTTTTAGCAAATTATCAACACTCATTGGAAACATTGTCTCAAATAAAGGAGTATTATGTAGCATATATGCTTAAATTGTCAGGTCAATTCATTAATATGAAGGATAAGGTACTGGCTGCAAGAAGGTCTAGAGAGCTTGCTGTGATAATTACTTAGAAAAGAATTTAAATAACAAAACAAAACAAACAAAAAACCAGACTAACAAACAATTACAAAACCCAGTTTTCCTAATATTTTTTTTTAAATACAAGCTTCACTTCCGTTAGCTTGCCTAACATGTACTAACTACATTAACAGAAACAGTTTAAGGGAAAGGAGTATGAACAAGATAAACAATAAGATAAAGGGCAAACCAAATACCAAACACAAACAAACAAATATAAATCAGAACCCTATATAAGAGGACAGTCCTTAGTCATAAATTTGTCTTGTTTTACCTTTGCAACATGCACTAAATTTGCAATAAAATTTTCAGTATATACTAGGGATAAAAAAATCCAATATTTGTAGCAGAAGCAGTAACAATAATACAAAGCTGTGACCATATGCACATAATGATGACTTTCCAGCTTAGGAATAAAAAGAATCTTCAAAGGGCAAGGAGGAGTGAATATATTGAAAACTCCTCCTATATAGTGGAATGACAATCAAATTGACACAAAATTTAAGAGCCAAATCCAAGTGAATTAGGCAATCAAAGTGAGATTCAAATGGATTTTCAATTATTTTTTTTTCCTGGTATACCGACCACTTCTCATTATTTCTTACCCAGACTTATGAGGTTTAAAACTCATTCAAGCTTTCCATAGTTGTCAATTTTATCAATTATGATTTCAAGTAATTTTATAATAAATTTCTTAAGTGTTTTTAGTGGGATGCATTTGACTGATATTTCTTCCTTAAAGCTCTTTTCTTTTGTAGAATGATGGATTTAAAAAAAAATAATTCTCTTTTAAATAGCAGTATAAAATATAAGACAGCTGCATGGATGAGAATCCTTATTTCATTATTTGTATGTCTTAGGAAAATTAGTCTTGGAGTTAGAATAAACCTAATGGTAATCTATAGTATCCACATAGGAATGTTGAGCAATCTTTTTAGCTGTAGTTAATCTAAACTGTGCACTATTCATAGCAATCTTTTTAGCTGTAGCTAATCTAAACTGTGCACTATTCATATCTGACAAATATTTTATGTAATAGAAGGGATGGGTGGAATATCTTTCAGTAACACCTTTCGAGTAAAGCTGTAATATATCTTTTGTTTAAGATACATAGTAGTTAACTTACAGGGTTTTTTTTTTAAAGTTGGTATGTAATATAGCTACATGAGAGCTAGTATAAACAGAAAGTTGTCATGTCTTTGTTTATCACAAAGTTATATTTAATTATTAATATTATTGAAACAAATCAATTAGGTTTCACAATACCCAATTTCCCAGTCATCATTATTTTCTTTCACAATGTTTAAACAAGTTAACATACTGAAAATATTGAAGCTGTAGAAATTTACATACAAATCTATTTTAGATGTCTGATAGCAGTTCAAACCTACAAGAAGATAAATAGTTTATCTAATCACATGATAATTAATGTAAATGTTTTCACAATGTTGATTGGCTATGTTCATGGCATTAAAATCAAAAGATGTGCACAAAATGTTTTAATACCTTCATTAATGATATTAATCATTAATCAAGAAGCACAGATGCATTGCTATCATCTGGGTTACATATTAGGATTGGTAAAAACATGTTTGTCTATGCTAACACTTCAAAATTTTAATGCACAATAGCAAAAGCAATAAAACATAGGTCTGGCTCTTCATGCATCAAATATTATAATGTGGATATGAATAGTGAAATTGGAGACCAAATGTATTTTCATCTTTTTAATTTTCATTTTAGATATAATTAATGCACTAAATATACTAATATTTTGCAAGAATTTAATTTAGAAAAAAAATAGAGAGTGAAAGACTTCAAGATGAAATCATGTACTCATGTTTAGAAAATGGACAAGCTTTGCAAATTTGTGCTATTACTGACTTCTTGTTTCTTAATCTTCCTTAGATACCACTTCAAAAGTTGTTAAAAAATTTCTCAAAATTTCTAAATTTGTGAAATTCTAGTCTTCAAAAGTTATTTTTATTTGTGTATTTTATTGAAGTGTCAATGAAACAGTTTGCAGAATACAAGTGACAAAAAATGATTATTCTCAATATTATTGATAGCTGCATATGCTATTATTTTTCATATGCCACAGAGAAGACAAACTGATTCAAAGCGTCATTGTACTGAATATTGCACATTATGGGAAATTATTCTCCTTGCTTACTTCTAGCTTCAGGATTGCTGCAAATGGCATAAAAAAAAAAATTTCCATGAGGACAATTAGAAGATGATTTGTGTCACAGGTGATTCTTGAGTAAAACTTATCTTTTAGATGATCTTTTTCAAATGTGTCTACCTACAGCAAGTTTACTCAAATCACTTGATTCCTTTCTTTGCCACCTTTTAATGGAAATAGGAACTCTGAAATTCATCCTAAAGCCATCCTTGATTTTGCCACTGAGTTGTGTTCTTTACAATATTACTAAAATTTCAAAACAAGAAAACATTCATATTGTGATGGTCTCAGCTTATTTTAGGCATCTGAAATATATATCTTTGTGTTTAGATTACAACTACACGTATTAGGCTGGTAACATTTAAGGTGAACCATCTCAAACATAGGTACTAAGCAGTCATCTACTTTACACCAAAAAGAGTTGAATCCTCAAGTTCACTTCAATTTCCCCCAAAACTGGTGTACAGTGACTCTGAACTGAAATTTACAGAAAATCAATGATGTAAAATCATAGTTTAGTAATGTTATGACTTCATTGGTGGTTTAGCATGGTTTAGGACTACAAGAAATAAAAATATACAAACGTTTCATCAAATAATGTAAAAAGCTCAAACCCTCAGATATTCTCATGTGTAACCTATTTAGCAAGTAACTCAGTTAAAGAGGAATAATGACATTCATTGTAATAACATCTACTCAGTAGAAAGATATAACAGTCTTACAGTCTTTATCTCTAAGGAGAGGTAGAAAATTACTAGCAATTATGCACATATAAATATTTTCTCTGGATGCTATTAAAAATCTCCAGAGAAGCGCTATTAAGAGCTGTGCCTAAAGGAGCAAATAGAAGTATCTCGTAATATTTCATAATAAGATAATTAGGGTTGGGAGAGACCTAGGCTTGCCTCCTGCTCCAAACAGGTTCACCTGTGAGGACCAACTGACTTAGGCAGGGTTTTATCCACTTGGGTCTAGAAAATCTCTGAAGCTGGAGACTGCACAATCTCTGAGAGGTACATGACTATCTGACTCTACTTTTAGGAAAAAAGTTTCTTATACTCAGTCTAAGTGTCTCTTGTTTCAACTTATGCCCATTGCCTCTAATTCTCCCACCATACATGGCTGTGAAGAGCTTTGATCAATGTCCTCTATCACCTCACCTTCACTATCCTCTATCCTCCACTGTGTTCTATCACTATCACCTTCCCTGTGGTTACTGAGGAGCTGCTGTGAGGTCCCCTTGAAGCTGTCTCTTTTCTAGGCTGAATGATGCCCTATCTGTCAACCACTGGAAAAGTGCTCCAGCCCTGACCATACTGGTAGACCTCTGCTGAACTTGCTCCAGTTTATTTATATTATTTTGTACTTAGGAGGCCCAAAGTTGGAAGCTTTATTACAGATGTGGTCTAATGAGTTTTGAGTAGAAGATGATTATCACTTCCCTTGACTTATTGGCTATTATCTGATTATCACAGTCTCATATGCTGTTGACCATCTCTGCTGACAGGATGCACGGTTTGCTCTCTTTCAGCTCTCTGTCCCCAGGGATTCAGCAGTTTTCCTCAAACCAGTGTTTCCTCAGTCACAGTCCCTAAGAACCTCTACCTGTAATGATGCCAGGATCTCCCTTCTCAGGGGTAAGACTCAGCATTTGCCCTTTAGCATTTCATTAGTTTAACATCAGCTCATTCCTCCAGCCCGTCAGTACAGACATGTATGTTGATCCGTTACTCCCCTGGTTGACTTCAAGTGTGGGGAATAATCTCTTAACCACAGCCTCCTGAACCAGTTCATCCAAACAGTTTATTGTTCATCCACCCACTCCACAATGTGCTAACTTTAAAAACTAAGCTGTTGTGGAGCACCGTGTCAAAAGTCCTGCTAAAACTGAAGAAAAGATAATGCCTACTTTCCCCTCGTTTATTAACCTTCTTATAGGACAAGAGGAAATGGCCTCAAGTTATGTCAGGTAAGATTTAGGATATTAGGGAAAAAAAATCTTCACCAAAAGGGTTGTCAAACTTTGTGATAGGTTGCCCAGGTAGGTGGTTTTGCCACCAATCCTGGAGGTACGTAAAAGACATGTAGATGTTGTACTTAGGGATGGGGTCTAATAGTAGACTTCACAGTATTGGGTTAGCACTTGGACTTGATAATCTTAAGGGTATTTTCCAGTTCAAGTGATTCTGTGATCTGATCACATAGGGTAGACAGGATTATCAGAAAGTGTTTAAGTATATCTTGCTGTAGCACAAAAACGACCACAGCCTCTTTGAACTCCTGTTCTGGTGTGGACATATCGATGGCCACAGATGTTTCAGAGTGTCCTGCTCTCATGTGAACTTACCAACTGGCCACAGTCCCTCCGACTAGAATTCACACTGGAGTTCCTGTCTGTCCAGTACAGCAGCACAAAAACAGTGGTGAGGCCCTGGCTATTTGCCAGCCCAGGCATACTGTCATTGTTAGCAAAATCTTCCTAGGCACAGCAAAGTAAAGTGATCTGCAGCACAGCAATACAGCAAGCAGCAAAAACAAAAAGCAGTCACTAATGAGCACTAGACTCTAGTATACACTAAGGCAAGCAAGCCCTATGGCAAGCACAGAAGCCTGCCAATTGTTACTGCTAAACAGTAACAACAGCTATAATTTCAATCTAGCACATTCCAATAAAAACTCTTGAGATCTTGAGCCTTTCAAGCTGTATACTGGATGCCAAAAAGGACTGCTAGGTTTAACCTCAGCTAGCAACTAAGCTCCACATAACCGTTTGCTCAACACTCTCAGCAGGATGAGGGAGAGAATCAGAAGACTAGAAGTGAAAAAAATTGTGAGTTGAGATAAAGATGATTAAATAGGTCAAGCAAAAGCCACTCATGCAAGAAAAGCAAAACAATTCATTAATTCACTACTTCACATGGGAGACAGGTGCTCAGCCATCCCCAGGGAAGTAAGGCTTCATCACACAAAACGGTGACTTGGGATTTAAAAATGCTGTCACTCCCCTTGCCCTCTTCATTTTTCTTCCCTCAGGTTTATATGATGCCATATGGCCTCTAATATCCCTTTGATCAGTTGTCATCTGTCCTGTGTGTTGCAGCTGTGTCCCCTTCCAACTTCTTGTGCACTCCCAGCCTCCACGCTGGTAGTGTGGACTGATGCAGAAAAGGCTTTGGTTTTGTGCAAACACTGCACTGCAATAACAAAAAAATCCCTGTGCTGTCAATGCTGTTTCCAGAACAAATCCAAAGCATAGACACATAACAGCTATTATGAAGAAAATTAACTCTATCGTGACCAAAAACTGCATGCATAGCCAACTCTCTTTGGCTATGCACTCTGTAATTCATGCTTATTATTTCCTCACAATTCATCATGAATTTAATTTATCACTGGGTCCAGCTGGGATGGACTTAACTTTCTTCAGAGCAACCTGTATGTGTTTTGAATTTGTGTCTAAAACAGTGTTGATAACAGAGTGGTGTTTTGGCTACTGCTGATCAGGGTTTCCCTTTATCCCACTCCATACCTTAATCTTGTAGGCTAGGAGTGAGCAAGAAGTTAGAAGGAGGCAGGGCTGGCACAGCTAACCCCAGCTTGCCAAAGGGATATTCTGTACTATACAGTGACTAGGATGCATTTGACCTGGTTTCTTTCAGGGTATCATTCTGATATACGAATCAAATAAGGTCCAGTTAAAGATCATGTGAAACTTTGGGAAAATGTACTGTGTAAATGAGGAGATGTAACATTCTTGCAATAATTTAATATGGTACTTTTTCTATCTTGCTCTACATGTTATACATCCTACACAGAGCAATTCTACAAAAAGTAGAGAGGTTTTTACACTGGATTTAGATCTAAAACCTGGTGAATTAATTGATTCCTATAAATGTACTATATAAATAGAAGTGTTTATTAGCATCATATGAAGGCTGACTCTAACATAATTAAAATGATAGTAACATATATCACAAAGCTCTACTTTTTTCCTTTTCTTTCTTTTCCCAGACAGAAAAGATTTCTGGTAACAACTATGTAATCTGATAGCATATATGTTAAATTAATGCTCACCCATGTTTCATTTTTTCATAATCGCATTTAAACCTCATTTTTGTAAGTCTAGAAGATTAAATTCAAGACATTTCTGAATTTAAGATAATTTCCTTTCTCAATGACATCTATTTAAGATGAAGGAAAAATGAATACTGTGAATAATTTTATGCAGATAAAAATCACACTCCTATTGAATTGTGAATATCTAAAAATAGATATTTTAGAGGCAAGCCTACAGAAACCAGACTATGTGTTTTATTTAGTAATACAGAAAGTTTCTGTAAAACTTTCTGAAAACCATGAAATTAAGGCAATCAGTAGATCTTGCCCCACTGCATGGGGGCTTCAGATAAGAAGATTCATCAGAATCACACTGCCTGAATGATCTATCCAGTGAAGAAACCATCATGTGATGCTGTGGCTTTTTGACCTCAGGAATATTGCCTCCAGTTTTTTGAGGGTTTTTTTGGTTGTTTTGTTTTTTTTTTTTTTCATTTCTATATCACTTTTAGATTGGGTACAGGGTTCTCTGTAGACATACAATCATAAGTTCACAGTTTTATGTACATGCACATTCTGGTGTAATTTTATAGTAAGTTTATTATTAGTGTTAACACATTGAAATTATCCATATCAGCTTTCTTAAAGCTTTGTATAAAGTCTTTATATCATACAACACTGTAGACTGTATTATTATATGGAAAAAGAAGAGAATCTGACATCTTTAATTATTTTGTACACAGCACCTGAAAACCAGTCCAGATAACCTAAACTATTTCAAACTTTGTATATGTCTAAGGCTAAGAAAATGAAACAAGTCCCTGCATTTAGTCAGCTGAGGAGGTCTTCAGATTCTCCTCTTCTTCAGTTGCCTACCTTTAGGAAGTTTTTTGGCACTGTTTAAAACATTATAAAGTGTTGTTCAGTTGCCTGAACTTAGAAACCTAGTGATATTTTAAAAGCACTAGACTAATCCACCTAACTCCAGATGGTTCTTTAGAAGTTTCATGGCTTCCATAGGTCTTGTTCCCTGCCTTTCAGCCTCATGGAACAATGATTGGATATTTTAAGACTTCTTGGGAGTTTTAGATTTCAGCACTTGAGTCATGACTTCTTCACTATATACTCTGTTTACCTCTTAGTGTCTGAGTCATCCTAACAGAATTGACAGTTATGGCTAAGTACTCATATAGAACATTTGGGGTGGGGTTAAGTTGATAGCCTAGGGCACCAGTGTAGACACATTTTGAGATATGTATTTAGCATATATATATAGTCTGGAGCTTAATTTCCCTCTATATTTGATAACAACAGCTTTTTCAGAATGTGAAATGAACAAAATTATTTCTCTGTTTCTCAGAAAACAAGACTCAAGTAGTGTGCAGAACTTATAAACTGAGAGTTCTAGTTGTTAGATTTGATGACATAAGCATTCATATTCATTATTGTTTTGAGTTTAAGACTGTATAATGTTTGCAAGAGAGCTCATGTATGAGTGAATTAGGAAGGGAAATAGAGTCCTATACTAGTATTTAATTTTCATAATCAAGGGGGGGGAGACACATGAAGAATGATAGATTCCAGAAGTATGTTGTAGTTATTTTCATAATATTTTTCTCAGTTTACCACAGGGAGATTATTATTACGCACACATAATGATGCCTATGACATATAAATACATCTGATCCAATGAGAGTCTTTAAAGGTTTTTTTATTGTTGTTTATTGTTTTATTGTTGTTGTTGTTTGGAGTTTGTTTTAGTGTGAATTAATACTTCTGTTTTCAGAAGATATAGAATACTGTGGTAATACTTCTGCTAATTTTAAGTTAATCCAGTTTGCTGCAGGTAACAGATCTTTTTTAATTCATTGTGATTTTCAACATTTCTTTGACAGAAAGTCCCTACTCTTAAATTCAAGAAGTTTTGTTATGTCAGGAAATAGCATAAAACTAGTTCCTATGGCGGACTACATAAATGAGTCTAGATCCACACGGCTAAATTACTCTGTCTAAAAGAAGATCCACAGTCTTCAGGCCAAAAGGTACAGAGTACCTGGAATTAATCTTAAAGCAGGTTAGCTACATTGGTAATACATAACATTTATAACTGGGACTCCAAGACCTTAATACACCTATTACAAAACAGTGCAAATGGACTTAGTTTGATGTCTATGAGAGTTTTGGGACTCATGATTTGACTGAAAAACTCAAGAATGGCAGTTTAAGTCATGCCTTTAACTCCTGGTATTTGGCAAATTACTGTGGGGGGAGAATGAGATCTGAAGGACATAACTGTTGTAATAGTGTTGTGTCCTAGTTCAGCAGGAGGGACCAGTTATCACTGTGTGGGAGTGATTAAAGCTGTGTATTCTACACCCTCTATTCATTCCCCAAGAACAATGGACCATTTGCAGTTTCTGTCCAGGAAGCTGTTAGCACCTCCACACCCGGCCTGAGGGGGTGTGGGTGCTAATGGGCCGTCACCGGTTCACCAATACCCCNTGAAAAACAGTTTTGAAGATTTTGTGAGGTGGAGAATCCAATGTCAAGTGTAGTTTCACTAATGTTGTCTTCTGATAGTGATGCTTGCAGTCTTGTTGGATTAGCTGGTTCAGATCAAAACATAACCCAAAAGCTAGCCGATGTTTTACATAGCACTGTGCTTGTATCAGTCCTGGCCACTCATTCTGTCACCCTGCAGTAACATTACATTGTTTGGCAGAGTTAGGGCTCTACTTTATGAATTAACCACAGATTCATAGAATATCCTGAGCTGAAAGGACCCCACAAGAATCCTCAAGTCTAATTTCTGTCCCTACACAAGACAACTCCAAAAATCACACCCATATGCCTGAGATAATTGTCCAAATACTTATTGAACTCTGACAGGTTTGGCACCATGTCCACTTCATTGAGGAACCCGCTTTTGATCATCCTCTGGGTGAAGAATCTTTTTCTAATATTCAAAGTAAACCTCTCCTGACACAACTTCAGGCCATTCCCTCCAGTCTTGTCACTGATCACCAAAGAGAAATCATCACCTGCCCCTCTGCTTCCCCTCACAAGGAAGTTGTAGACTGCAATGAAGTCTCCCCTCCAGGCTGATCAGACCAAGAGTCCTCAGCTACTCCTCATACGGCTTCCCCTCAAGCCCCTTCACCATCTTTGTGGCCCTTCTCTGGATGCTTTGTAATATCTTTATATCCATATATTGTGTTACCCAGGATGGCACACTAGGTCTATCATAGACAATATCTGCTTTATTTGTTTGTTTCTTAATCCTTACCTAGAGGCTCTCAACCATGCAATACATTTCACTACCAACTGCAATACATTTCAGCTCCTTCATACCTATAACACCACCAATATACCAACCCCTCCTTAAGAGCCTGTACCTATACATCATTGCACCCCAGTCACATGACTCATCCCACCAGGTTTGTTAGTGCATCAGCAGTGATTTCATATCTCTGGGACTGGGACAAAGCTTTGAGCTCCTTTTGCTTGTTTCTCATTCTGAACACAGTGGTGTAGAAACATTTCAAGTGGTTCCTTGTACCCAACACCTCATGGAACAGACTGAAGGCTCTCACTTGAGCGCAGTCCCTCAAACTTCGGTATGCTATCACAATATTTATCCCTGGCAAACTTGGTTGTGTCCTTTTCCCCCTTTCAATCTAGTTAGAAGCTCTGTTTTTAGACCTGATAAGATCTGTGCAAAAAACCTTTTTGCGTTCTGAGAAAAGTGCATCCCATTGGTTGTCAGTAGACCTGCTGTAGCATAGACTATCCCATTACTTCCCTGCTACTGAAAAGCTAGTAGTGATATAGACCTGGAATTCTCAAAAATTATTCTACTGCATGTTACTCACTTCTTTTATGATGTTTTTTGGTGTGGAAATAGGAGCATAAACTTTGCACAGTTTTCACAATCATTCTTTTAATATACAAACACCACATTAAAAAGTCCTTAAATTACATTAATATTCACTTCAAAAAGCAATATTTTTTGATCCACCACTGTGATTTAAAACCTATTTCAGACCTAGGAATTTTTGCCGCTTGATGTATATACACTTAAAATATAACTGAATGCTGAATCTTCGCTAAATTGTTACCAAAACTCCAGTCACAAAACCCCAAAAATCTGCTGTCATTATAGAGGGGGCATTTTGCTGTAGGAACACAATAGCTGGTCTTTGAAGAGCAGGGAACAGAACCTATAACTTACTTTAGTAGTTTAAGACCCTAAATCAAAAGGAAAAACAATATGGGAGGAGGATTAAATTGAAGGAAGTAGGGATCTGTATCCATGGGGCCCAACAAATGATTAAGGCTTTCTTACATAAAGTAACTTAATAAAGAAAACAACTACTACAGATAGAGATTAACTAGAAAATCTTAATTAGATCATCATGATTACTTGGCTAAGAATTTAATTAGAACAACTACAGCTATGGAAAGCAATCAGAAAATCAATTAAGATTATAAGCAAACAGAAACCTATAAAAATCTGGGGAAAAATGTCAGGAAATCCATTAAAGGGATGGTTTAAACAAAATCCTGTGTTTAATTCAGACAACAGTGAACTGAGAACTTTGGGCAGGATACTGAGAACCAAGCTTGTATTCTTTCACTAAACTGTGCAGTCACATTGTTTCATATCACTTGTAGATTTGGCCTTAAATATATTTAGAGAGGAATGTATGTGCAAATCTTGTTTAATCATTTTATCTCAGGTACAAGTTAGAAAATGTAGAACTGGAAAAAAACACTGGTTTAATCTCTGTAGTACTGACCAAAGTTTTTTATCCAGAAGGAAAAGTTATACTTACCTTTAAGTTAACTGCGTACCTTTGGCTCCTCTTTTTCTTTTGAAACATTTTAAAATTCTATCACATGTAATATTCAGAGACAAATTATTTATTCATTATACAGCTTCTCCAGATTTATTCTTTGTTTAGATCTGGTTGCCTTATGATTCTGTAGTTGGTTACCTCAAATTAATTGCCCTGAATCAATTACCCAACTGAATCAAATACCCAGTATTACAGTGTGCTTTAGTGCATTTAGTGTTTTACAATTCACTTTTCCTGAATAACAGGTCCTTAATTTTACTGTGCATTTATTTAGCTAGTCTACTATACTTGAGTTTGTTGACTTTCAAAATAGTTAGTCAAGTCTTCAGTGTAGCCATGTTGATGAAGTTGGTTTTAATTTTTTTGACTGTTTAATTTTAATTTTTTTCCTTTGTATTACATATTTTTATTTAAATTAATAGATGAGCAAATTGTGAACATGTAATTTAACAGGTACAGGTTTTAACATACTATAGAGAATGTAAAAGCAGTTCTAAAAGTGGAGGAAGTGTTAATAAAATGCTTTGAAGAACTGCCCTACTAAATTGCTGAACATTATTATTCTCACCATTCTGTATTTTCAAGCTATGAAAAGGATCACTGCTGTACTTAATTTCATAGAAGAACAATCTGGTTTCAGATTTATTTGTGACTTCAAAGTTTTAGCAAAAAATATAATAATTTGAAAGTGAACAAATAGTTATCTTGATCATTGGAGCTGATAAAAATAGGGTACTATGCTACTACTATCTTGGAATAGCTTCAAGCTCTCCGGTCTGGTCTGAATACATGCCTTTGCCTTTGTTCTGACCTTACTGAGGTGAGACATAGACATGAATCAAGGTTATTTCTTTCCTCTTAAGTCTTTAATTGACCACAACAAAAACTGAAGGTTATGAACCTGACAAGATATACTAATGACTCCAGTTTATTACCATGTGTGGAGAGACCAGTTATATTCTGGAACTTCCTCTGCCTGTGCAGTTTTCAGTGTGTGTGTGTGTACTTACTTTTTTTTTAAAAAAAAAAAAAGTCCAAGCATGCAGATATCTCCTGAAAACATTTGTCAGACCTTGAAATTTAGAATATCATTATGCATTTCAATACAAAATCTGTTTCTGGTTTTAGATATTTAAGTATGACTTTAATAGAAATTAGTGTAGGTTTGAAGCAGAAGAATTGGAAATCATTTTCTAAATGTTCTTCATGATCTTCACAAATGAACATGTACAAGTACAAGGACACTTAAGTGTCCCCTGAGGTGACTTGTCTTGTGAATATAGGTTTTTTTGGTCTCTCATGACAGTAAAATATTTGAATAGCTCTGTTATTTAGCATAGGACACTATCAAACACCTCTGAAGTATTTTTTTAAAAAGCCTATCTGATGAAAACAAGTTATTCCTTTTCATTTGATTCTCTTTTGAGTTGAATTTACTGCTATAAAATAACCCCTAAATTACTTACTCCATCAGTTTCCTGTGAAAGTATATTGCTGATCACCCCAGCATACTGATAACCTTCTAACCAGCAGAGCTGATATATAGTTATTAATTTTTTTCATTGTTATCTTTTATGCCTGCTAGTAGAATTGTAACAATGCCTGCTGGCTGAAAAATTAGCCAATTGAACCCTTTCACATCTGTTTCTCAGTAGGCTAATGAGAAAATGTTTCTGACATCCTTGCATTTTTTTTTTCTTGCTGAGCAGACCCAGCAGTAGGAAGACTAGAAAATACAGTTTTCTGTAGCCCTTTCATTCCATTTTCCTTTTCCTTAACAGAGGTATGGCAAAGTAGAGCTGATATAACGTCCAATTGCACAAAAGATCTCATTCATTTGAATAGAAGTTCTTGCTTCTAGCAGAATTTATGGAGACAAAGTGAAAATTGACTATATAATATCCAATGCTAACAATAGCAGTACATCCCTCCTTTGGTTTCCCTTTATATAATAGATAAAATCAAAATTAATACGAGGCTGTTACTTCCATCCTCCTCTTCATGAGTCAGAAAAACATTGACTGACCTTTCCTATGCCAGTAATTTCAACTTTCATTGTCACAGTTTTAAGTAGCATACAGTTTTCTTTTTATGCTACTCTCAACAACAAAGGAAGCACCTTGTAAACATCCAGAATGGTCTCGGTCCTTTGAAATTGAAGATTTTACGTTAACTGCCTACTGCAGTCTACTGTATACTATAGACCTACACACTACATCAAGATTTTCTTCCCTCCTTTCGTAAACAGTCTTGTCTTTTTGCATCTTCTTCTCACATTTAAGTTCATGACCCTCCGGTATTAGATACTTTGATGTTGTTGTTTACTTGCTTTCCGTTTGCTGAGCACAAATCACAGCAGTGTTTACTTGTAGATTGTATTATCTGGTGCTAATAAAAAAAAAAGTAACACAGCAAAATACCGAAATTCTTATTAAGCAGTAAATATCTTTAATATAACTTATCTATTACTCAAAAAATTCATATAAAAATATTCAGTGTAAACTCACAAATATATGCACTTATTTCTACAGCCATGTTGAATAACATAGTATTTAATTATTCTAAAACTATAATCAGTAGTCATATTTTCTGTACTGAGGAATTAAAAGTAAGAATAGATTTATGTTAAAGACATTTTAACAAAATAGCTATAGTCCTTAGAGCATCTTCATAAGAATGGATAAAGCAGAAGTAGGAAGAAAGAATTAGAGTTCACTCATGCCATTCTGGACAGGCCTATCATTTTATACTTCATTTTACTTCATATTCATAAGGAAAATGTGAGACAATCTGATTACTTATGGCTTTAAAATCAATGTATTTTGAAAGGTGATTTATGATCCAAAATAATATAAATTTTGAAAAATATTTAATTTCTTAAGATAGACATTTGAGTGGTCAATACAAAGGAAATGCATTGCATGTGGTTCATGAGTGTGACAAAAAAAAATCTAATGTCCTTTTAAGAGTAATACTTGGGAGTGTTAACTGAGATTTACTAGGAAAAATTAATAAATAATTACAGTATCAGTAAACATTTTTAAATAGAATTGAAGAAGAAAAGAAGAAAGCAATTAAATTTCAAGTCTATAACAATTTTTCCCCTTAAATATATTCTAAAATATGTAACTTTTAATTTCAGCTTCCAGTACTGCCACTGGAAAAATGTGACAGCATGACAACCCTTCAAAACTCGTTCACACTCCCTCTATTTTCTTTGGTTGCTATCAATCTTATAACAAAAAAAGAAAAAAATAAATCTAATTCAGACTGCAGGCTATTCAAACTCTACAAATATGTCTCAGAAAAAAAAAAAAGATTCCATCAACTACTGCTTTTTTATGAAGCATCTCCCTGAAAAAATGTGAGTGTAGAAAAAATTCAATCAATAGAGTGTGCATAAACATACCCTATATAATTACATAATGCCATTTAATACATTGAGCATAGTCAGTGAAAGACAGGTACACAGTTTCTTGGTTTAGACATCAGTTAGAAGATCCAGAGGAAAAGTGTAAACAAAGAAAATAAGATTCAGGAAAGGATTTTAATGTTAAACCTCTTTTTTTTTTTTTTCCCCATAAAGACGAGCAAGACAACTATCATGTTAAACACCAATATTTAATCACATTGCAACAATTTGGATAGACTTCTATTCAACTTCTCTCATAACTGAAAAAAAAAAAATCAAAATGTTTTCATGAGGGCCCCTGAACACAAGAAAGACCTCAGCTACCTCAAATCCTAGTGCTTCAGTTTACAAGCTCCTTTTAGGAACTAGTTTCTTGCTTTGAGATTTATAGTGTTACTTGTCTCCCACCTTCTGCATTGTGACTCATCTCTGTCATACTTCTGCTGTTGCTACCAAATCTTAAACTTGACCTCAGAACCAGGAAGACAGAAAAAAAAAGTTTTTCCTACATACCCTGGGATAAAAATTCTTGTCTGTCCTTTGGAGCTGACTGTTCTGGGACAGCAGAATGGAAGATGAAAAAGCAGAGTTCTAGCAGTTGCAAAGATGAGTTAACCCTCTCAAGCTCTAATCTTATGGCAATTCAACAGTATTTTAAATATTATGCCATCCTCTTGTGTTATGCAATCCTCTTTATTTAATCGTTTGGTATAATTTCTTTCCCACTTCTCTTATATAATTTTTCAATAAGTCATTATCATGCTCCTTAATTCCTTAAATTGTTCTGCTTCAAACTTTGATTTGATCCACTTCTAAGGTGGAACTAAACTGACATATTTAAAAGCTGACCTTCTACCATTTCTGGCTCCACTTTTTCACAAAGTGGAAAAGCAGATCTCCTCATCATATTCATTAAGATAGCCGTGAGAATAGATCTCTACTGGATTTATGTGGTAAGGTTTTCATAGCAGACGGACTACAGGGAGCTTTCTGTGAGAAGCTTCCCTTATGTCCAACAGAGCCAGTACCAGCCAGCTCCAAGACAGACCCACTGCTTGCCAAGGGTAAGCCCATGGTGGTAGTGCCTCTGGATTAACATATTTAAGAAGGGGGAAATTTTGCTGAGCAACAGCAAATGTAGTAGGAAATAGGAATGAAATATGTGAGAAAAATACATCTGCAGCAGCTCTGCAGGCAAGGTCAGTGAAGAAGGATGAGGAGATCCTTCAGGTGACAGGGCAGAGATCCCCCTGCAGCCTGTGGTGAACACCATGGTGAGGCAGGTTGTCCCCAAGCATTGAGGTGCGTGGTGAAGCAGAAACCCTGCTACAGCCTGTGAAGGACCTCACTCTAAAAAGCATGTTCCTAGGCAGGACCTGTGGACCAATGAAAGAATACCCCATGCTTCAGTAAGTTTGATGGTGGGACTTGTAACCCCATGGGGGATCCACAGTGGACAGTCTGTTTCTGAAGAACTCCCTTCTGAAGGTACTCCCTCTGGAACAGTTTGAGAAGAATAGCAGCCTGTGAGAAGAACCCACGTTGGAGAAGTTCATGGATGATTGTCACCACTGGGTGAGCCCCCACACTAGAACAGGAGAATATGAAGAATCCTCTACCTGAGGAGAAAGGAGCATCAGAGACAACATGTGATGAACCAACAGCTGCCGCCATTCCTGTCCCTTTGTTCTGCTGGGGGAGGAGGGAGAGAAATCAGGATTAAAGTTGAGCCCAAGAAGGGAAGGTTTGGGGGAAGTAATTTAAAGTTTTGATTGATAATCAATTAATTTTCCTCAAATTGAGTCTGCTTTGCCCATGGCATGAGTGATCTCTCCCTGTCCTTATATCAGCTCATGAGCCTTTCGTTATAATTTTTCTCCCCTGTTCAGCTGAAAAGGAGAGTGATAGAGTGGCTTTGG
This sequence comes from Campylorhamphus procurvoides, assembly GCA_013396655.1. Taxonomy (NCBI): domain Eukaryota; kingdom Metazoa; phylum Chordata; class Aves; order Passeriformes; family Dendrocolaptidae; genus Campylorhamphus; species Campylorhamphus procurvoides. The sequence continues at coordinate 1,812,655 of WBMV01000649.1, forward strand.
TGGGCGCCTGGCCTCCAGCCAAGTTCAACCTTCCACATGATCATTTTTTACCTGAAATAGCTGCCGTCAGGTGATAACTGATGGTGAATTGTAGTCACACAAGTCAGACAAATTTAAAATATCAACCAGAGAAAGGCTTCCTGGAAAAGTTGTTTCAGAATCTGTAGAAAAGGCAGAATTTCCAGGTGATTTGTTATATACAGGTTCACTTTGTCACAAGAACAGTAATTACTTGCATCTGAACATTTTATGCCAGAAAAAGAGAAGAATCTTTGTTCAATATAAACAAACGTTTCAAAATGAAACAGGGTATTTTTATGGAAACTACAAAACAAAGAAAATATTGTGATTATTCTTGAGCCAGTAAACAGAAACCTGGCAGAAATAATCTATGCTGATTATGCCCATGATTTTTTTGACTTTGTTTTCTGTCACAGCATACTTATTTCAGAATATTGTCTCTGTTGGGGGTTCAAAATCTCTTTCCCTAGTTGCAGCAGTTGCAGCTGCCAGATCTGGTTTCATAAACACATGGGTATTTTTCAGCAACTTTTAACTATTGTTTTCCCTAGTTCCATTGATTTATGTTTATTCGTGTTGAAGTTTATTTGAATAAACCTAGTCTCATTCATGGAACTGGAGATTACCTTGCACACTTCTTTTCTCAGAGTGGTGATAGCGATGCTGAAATTGCTGTTCTCTTACTGTAGCTGTTTTTAATGGTAGGTTACATACATATTAGTCAGCAGTTCTGCCGTTTCACATCTGATGGTTGCCAGATATTACAGGCAGATTCTGTGCAGCCCTGATGACTTACTGTCAACTAATTTTTTCTGTTTTATCAAATGCTTTCTTATGTTTCACACTGATCTAGCTACTCTGAACTACCTTACAAAAAGCTATGGGAATATACCTAACAAAAGATCCTGCAGAGCTTTTCTGCTACGTATGTTTAATCTCCAACTGCCATTTCAATTGTACAGCAATTGGAAGAATTATTACTTGTAAGCTATTATGAACCACAGCTTCATTCAGACTGAAATTCCTTTTAAATTAGGAAAATAGAACACAGCTGAGCTCTGTTTCTTCAGTGTTTTTTCATTTTGTTTTATTCTGGTTTTAATTTGGAAAAAAAAATAATGCAGGCATTCTTTTAATATATTTGAGAGCTTCAGCTTTTGAAAGCAGAACTCTACACTACTGCTTTGCTCATTAGCCATCCACATTCGTCTCCTTTTGAATGATGTTTTATAAAACATTTATACACCAATCTTCAAAAAATGCCCAGTAAAAAGGTTTTCAGAGCTGAAGATAAGATTATACAAATATTATTGTAATGTAAAGAATAAAAACTTTAATAGCTATTATAATTTTATTATAATTTCTTTACGTCTGTGAATTTAATTGCTTTTTTTTTAATTATAGTGGTAGCAACTGAATAAAAAAAAAGCTGGTTTTCTGTGAGAACTATGATTCATATTTGCATGTTATAGAGTTTTTTTCAATTCTGCTATATATGAAAGTATTCTAAAACTTGATGTTTAGGGGTTTTCCTGTTTTTTTTTCCCTTTCCCCTACTGGAAATGTTGCTGTGTGATTACAGGAAGTTAAGCGGTTTCTTTAAGCAAGTGCTTCCATTGTGATAAGAACTATAACACTGCATTTGACAGTACTGTCTGTACTGTCTAAGAGGTGAGTAAATTGAGTAACACTGGTCAAGCAGTTCCTCTCTTTAAATCTTGCTCTTCCCATCTCTAAAAGACAGAAAAGTTACTCTCTATATAAAGCACACAGATTCTAATGGAAGAGTACTCTGAGTACTCCAGAGAGTATGATTTAAATTATAAGCACAAAGGGTTAACACTTTCTTTTAAGAAAGTCATGCCAGATATACTAGAGCAGTTTCGTGCAGACATTTTATTTCTCTGTAAGTGATTGAAGGGAATTTGGCATTGTCTCCTTTTGTTCAAAAGAAAAGAAACTGAAGTTAGTGGGAACTTTGCAAGTAAGAATTCTATGTGTGGAGTTATAACAGTAACAAATCTTTGCCTGACAATTGGTGTACTTTTATTTGTCCAAGAAGCTGGGAATTACTATTGTTTTGAATCATTCTACCATTTCCAATACTCAGATAAGGCTTTGTGTAAATGCCTCTGAGATTTACAGGCCAATATCTCTTGACCTAGCCATACATCTGAAAGGTTTCTCAAAATGTTGGAAGACAGACATCAGATCAAAAAGAAATAGGAACTTGCATTTCATCTAGGAAAAGGTGACTTGAATGTATATTCTGCTTAGGGTATGGTTCACTTCATTAGGACAGAACAACTCACTTCTTCCTGTCAAGTCCTCTGTTTCATAGAGAAGAGACAGCTAGAACTCTGGCATCATACTGCAGTGCAACGTACTGAACAGGATGCCTTGTCAGCTATCCCAGGATATACCTTCATATTGGTATTCTTACCAGAGCAACAGAGAGAGTTCAGTGAGTTTGAGTATTACTAGCTCACCTTCAATCAGGTTGTTTCACACCTTGGAAGAACTATCAAAACTTCAGTATTTAGCAGAATATTGGTGTTTGAAAAAGGATTGTTTTAAGCAGAGCTTGATGCACAGTGAAGAAGCTTGTCTGCAATGGCTCTGAGTTTGGCAGCTGTTGGGTAAGCAAGTAAGTACAAGCAACAGCCCAGTACACACATTGAGCTGCCTGCATATTAATGTTGGGGTTCACTATGCCTTCTTTTAAGCACTTACTGTGACAATCCTTCTGGATTTCTGGACTTCAATCTGCTCACAATATTCCAGCCTCCTAAAAGCTATTCATGAGCAATCTCCTTATTTTATATCTTTTTACATGAATATGACATTGACATATGTTTGTGGGGAAAGGTCTTGTATTGCATGTATGTTTCTCGCAGATAGGAGGGGGTGAACCCAAATAGATATAGACGCTGTCTGAATTCCAATGTTTGAATGAAGTGTTTCCAGATTTTTTTGACCCCTTTGGATAAACAGGCAACTTGACACATGAAGGATCTCAAATTTTACTAAGATAAATCAGGGAGTAAATCAAAACTAGTGATATAAGGAAAAGACATGGATGGGATCCTGAAGAAAAAAGAGGCTGGACAACAAGGTGTGTATGGTAGAGAGTAAGGAAGACAATTTTTTTCCAGTGGTGCCCAGTGGAAAGACAAGAGGCAATGGGTACAAGCTGGAATACACTAAAATCCACTGAAAGGTAAGAAAAAAATATTTCATTGTGGAGATTATCAGATACTGGAACAACTTCAGAGATGTCAAGTCTCTGTTCTTAGAGATACTCAAAACCAGACTGGACAAAGGTATAAGAAAGTTTCTTGAGCTGACCTTCTTCTGAGCATGGGTTGCATGAGGAGCATGGGTTGCAGGGGAGCATGAAAAGTGCCTTCCTACCTCAGCCATTCTGAGAGTCTGTGTGATTTTGTTTTGTACATTTACATATGCCATCCTATTTTTAAGACAGTTGTTAATCTTTAAAAGAACAGGGACCGGCAGTTTCTTGCATGGTTGTGAGATGCCCGACAAGACTCAGATTTACCTGATGCCTAATGATACAGGAGCAAATTAAAGAATGGTAACGTTATTGTTAACATTGTAGCAATTGTTTTAAAAGCTATCTAAAATGTATCTAAAAGCTACTGTGCTTTTGCCCTTCCTCCGTATCACCTTTAAAATCTCTGATTTATTCACATACTACTGTGTTTTCAGAAAATTGGACTACTTCATGAGTCGAGGTGCAGTGGAGAAAACTGAAACTATTCTTTTTAACTGAATCACTGCATTTTCACTTTCAGCTATTTGGTTGCATATGTGCAAGTACAGCTCTGAGTGTAGCCCTGTGTACTTCTATTTTGCAGGGTTCTATGCACATTTTTGGCTTTTGTGTTGCCTAAAATCAAGGAAAAACTTTTTAGATAATATTAGTCTGGCAAAGCACAGAGTAGTTCTTTAATGAAATCTTTTAAGTGTACAAAATATATAGAGAAACGTGTGTGCCCAGTATAGGAGTCTTACAAATTTATAACACTATGTAATAACAAAAACTAATAGTTACATTCAACTCAAGAGCCCCTTACCCCTGTTACCCTGGTGCCACCCCAGTGCCACCCCCAGAAGTGCCCTGTTGAAACACGTCCAAGAGTCCTGGGTCTCCTATCTTATTTTGGCTACAATATGTCTTGCTATTCCAGTCCTGGTACATATGTCTCAAACATGATGTTCTGGCTGCTATCTCACCCTTGAGAGAGAAATTCAAGAATGTGGCACAAAGTTAAAAACTGTTAGCTGCTACCTCAAATGTGAGAAACTGTACAGCTAATATAAAAATCGAAAAATATATAAAATCTTAAGGCATCATTTGGGTAACATTAAAAATGTTACTGTGACACAAAAACTGTGACAATTTGTTTTTGTAAGCTGCCTAAATGTACAGGGTGTAAATTATAATCATGCTTCGAGGGCATGATACTAATTGATATGAGCTATTTAAGTGCTTATATCATATTACATAGGCAGTCAGGCAAGTGTCATGCTACGGTGGACCGATCCAGAGCAAGATTCCTGAAATCCACCTACCTCAGATGAGGTTACACAAAATGAGAGGTTTACTTGAAGGCTCTCCTTCTTATTGCTAGAATGACCAGATCCCATGCTGCTATTTGCATTCTGACTGTGCAGAGCTTGCATAGCAACAGGGTGACTTTATAGCACATGAGTGACTTTATAGTCTGCCTCAATCCTTTGAGCCCAGTTCATCAGGAAGCACAGAGAATAGCTGTTGTTTGATGACTTCCCAGCCTATCCTGGAAGCCATTCTCACACCCTACTCCTAAGCATGACTGCTACAGGTAGTACATGATACTAGGATTTCTGTAAGAGCAAAAAAATAGAGAAAGAAATAATTAAAAAAAAAACAAACAAGCACCCATATTTTATAGCTACTAAAGCACATGCAAGAGCTTACAGCTGAAGTTTAGGACCAGATAGAAACACAGGGAAACATGGGTTCTTATCACTAATTTTGCCCAAGACAGCTTAAGCTTTTTGTAGTATATCAAGTTTTCTTCTCATTATTGGTAAAATTTAAAATCTGCTGCAAATCATATATAAGTATATATATGTATATAATGATATATGACCGCATAGGTAAGACTTTGTTAAATTTTGCACAGAAGTAACTTAGATCTTTTCAGCTGATATTGCTATGCTGCGCAGTTGTAGTTTTTAATCTTTGTGTATAACATCTGAATCAAAGAGAGATGTAGAAGTCTCAAAAAATACAACCTTACTACATGTTTCATAAAAATACATTTTGGCTTAGAAAGTCCTGTTCAATATCTTGATTATGAACTCTATGATTACATTGAAGTAAAATATAAGAGAAAACAAAGGGAAAAAAGGCAATTGTGGGCAGGTTTCCTGCAAAGCAGGGCTAATGTAGTTACTTACTTTTTATGAATACAAGTATCTCACTCTTAACCACATGGTTTGGATTCACTGACTAGTTTCATTCTAATGTGGCAGAATAATTGATATCTCTGAGATATTTACATATCTAGAAATTTTATAGCAGGAGAAAAAATCCCTGATAACTTGTGATCTTGCTGGTTTCACAGCTGAACACAGCAGTCTGAATGTCACTGACAGAGACTGCAGATAGACACTGTGGGTATATGTAACAAATGATAATGTAATTCAGTTAAGAAATCAAGCAATCAAGAGACAAAAATGAATAGTAAACTAGAGTTCAGTAGATGCACATAAAAACGTGACTTGTTTAATATATGAAATAAAGCACTTCTAATACATACGTAATAAAAGTATTTTTATTTTCTCATGGAATATTCAACATATTCAGGCTGCTGTAGCTACTACTCTTCCGTTATAATTTTCTTTATAAAATTTACAGTTTGTTTTTTTTGAGGTTTTTGTTGTTGGGTTTTTTTTGTTTGTTTGTTTGTTTTTGTTTTTTTAATGGTTGAGACTCGGCTGTCTCAGAGAAAATGTCTTCTCTGTTATTTATCTCAGTGTCTATAATCAGCTGGAATGTCATATGTGAGAACTTCTGGGCAATTGGCAGAATATAAAATTTCCATGCCTATGAGTTTGGAATCATAGAATATCTCCCGTTGGAAGGAACCCATAAGAATCACTGAGTCCTAATCTTTGTTCCTCAGAAACCCACCTAAAACTAAAATATATAACTAAGAAAATCATCTAGATGACTCTTGAAAACATACAGGCTTGCTGCCATGACCACTTCCCTGGGGATCCTGTTCAGTGACGGATCACCTCTCAGTGAAGAACTTTCTCCTCTAGTCTGAACTTGTCACAATGCATCTTTCCTCTTGCTGCTCAGCAGAGACAGATCAGCACCTCCTTCTCTGTCCATCTCCCTTGAGGAAGCTGCAGGCTGCAACGAGGACATCTCTGAGCCTTCTCTTGTCCATAATGAACAAAACAAGTGACTAAACCAATCTATTTGTTTTGTGATCGAAAAGGTGATAAATGATGATATATCTAGTATATTGAAAAAAAAGAGTGTTCAAAATGTATTTCATAGACCAATAGAAGTTTTTTGGGGAGATGGATATTGGGAACACAATTTTCTATTATCCCTAATTATTATTCCAAAAGTTGTGAAGGATATCCAAATTGCATATTAATACTCTTTATTTATCTTTCAATGAATGAATCTTTTTCTAGATTTTTAAAAAATACTATTTATTTATTTGTCTAGGGACAAAAAATGGTTAATAGGGGAAAATTGGAGTTTTGGAGACATAGATTGGACTCCCAGCTCTGTCATCCTATGCAGTCTTAGGTAAGTCATCCAATTTTCTCTGTCTTCACAGTAGTGTAGATTAAACTGGTTATCAACCTGTGACTTAACTGAGAATAAGATGAAATGAAATAAAGAATAAAATACTTTGAGTAGAGCTGTAAAATCTACAGATTCTAATCAATGTTACAAAATGGAGAATTACTTGCCTCATCTATACTGATGAATGACATCTTGGGGGCCAAGAAGTCAGGGGTATAGACTAGCCTGCAGACAGTTTTCTTCGTGCAATTCTGTCTGAAACTGACAGTTTGTATACATACTATATAGCACTTGGACCTCAATGTCCTCTGAGCCCCAAACAGACTATCTCTAGTACAATGTGGTTGGTTTTGTCCATTTTTGTACCTTTTCATTATGTTTGAAAGGTTTTGAATGGATTCTTTTAATTTTTTTTCCCACTATAACCCATCAGAGTAGTGTTTCTGCAGAACACACCTGAGGGATATATTGCTCACTCTGGTATGTGGCAGGAAGGATACTGATTGCCCTGATGGATGAAGAATCAGATGCCAGTATTAGAGGATTTTATAGAATAAAGAGAAACACTCAGATGTGTTCTTCACAGTGACTTCTGGGAGCTGATCCTCTGAAGAACTTTCCCCAGAATAACACTTTGTTTTAGTTAGATTAGGCCAAACAGGACCAAGAAGAGAGTTAACAAATAAACAATGCAGAAATCCAAGTGTCCATACTTCACCTATCAAGGCAGACAGGTTTGAAAGCCTACTGAGAGGAATGGGAGCAGTTAATTTGGTCTCAGAATTTGTGAAAAGCTCTTAGAGACCACAAAAGGGACAAAAAACTGATTCCTTGAATTGAATCATTGAAGAACTGCCTTGAAAGAACATACTGCCCAAGAAGGTTATGGAGGTAGTCTCTTATTTTTGGAAACATTTAAAAACCATCTGATCATGGTCCTGGACAACTGGATGTATGTGATCCTGCTTGAGCAGAGGACTCTGACCAGATGATCTGAAGAGTCAAACAGAGTCTGCATTTTGTGATTCTGTGGACACAGGCCTAGGACTTGCTAGCCAAGCTTCTTTCCACCCTAACTCCACATTTTGCCTGATGTGTCACTTTGAATTATGCCTCAGAATTTAAATATTCAGGTTCATATGCTAATATACCCATGATCTCTATATGATGGAAACCTTTAATAGCTTTTATCACAGAATGTATAATTGTAGACACAGTCCAATAAGATTTGGGATTCTTTAACCATTTAAATGTTTGAATATTGCTGCAAGCCCAAGACAGATTTCTGCTGTTGACTGATTGTTTTGGGGTTATTTGGAGCCAATCTAGTGAAGTTAAGCCTAGTAGTTAAAAAGTATATCTGTCCATCTCTTTTGTCTGGTAAATAGATTATGTTTTACTAGATAACAAGTTCTAAAGTCACATTTTTCCCCCCTTCAGATATCATAAATTTTTTATAGTCTTCATTACTGTTAACTGATCTATATCACTGTGGTGAATTTTAAAATTTTATCTCTTGGATAGTTATTCTGTTTATTCCGTTTAGTCTCCTACCTCTTGATCATTTTATGTGTTAAAACTGAACATTAGTTCTTGGTACATAAATGGCCTCCCTGCTAACCTCCTCTGTGGGAAAAAAGATAAAAAGCCATATATAAAAATCAGTTCTGTGATCTCATGCCTCTTAATGTGGTATTCCATTATTTTTATCTTTATTTTTCTCTAACTTTGTCCTCAAAGACTTTGGTGACTTAATGATATTTAACAATAAGAAAAAATTCCCTAGTTTATATTTTCCTAAATTTAAAATGTTAAAATAATGTATTTCTGATGTATATATTTAGAAACTGAATATGTTTGGATATGAAACAATGTATTTTTACCTTTTTTCCAATTCATCAACATTTTACTTCCATAAAAAACCCTGTGATATTAAGTACAATGGTACAGTACCATCCAAGAATATCTGAAATAGTGACCACCAATATGGTAAGATAAAAGAATTAATATGAGAGAAACTAAGTCATCAGTGCTCATATCACTGAAGTGCCTTCATCTTACAAAACAACACTAATTGCTCAACTGACTACAAACTTTAAAGTCAGGTTCAGGGATAGACCTTTTCCTCTGACTAAAGAAATAATAATGAATCCTGATTTCTGTTTTCACATTACTAGTTCAATTCTGATTAAAGCCATTTACAGTGAATAATTCAGATATAAACTACCAGCATTTGGAGGGCACTGGAAATGCAGTTATGTTTATGGTCAAGTAGCAATCTCCTGTTTTAAAATCTTCTCCAGAATATACTTTTTTGAAAGAAATTTCAAACAATAACTTTACCCAAACATACGTATACAAACATAATACTATGGAATTCTTGAAACTCATGTAAGATACTGCATTTATATCGTAAGTAACTTTCCTTTAGGAATTCCTAGAATAGAAAAAGATTAGATAGATAGATAGATTAGATAGATAGATAGATAGATAGATAGATAGATAGATAGATAGATAAAAAGAAAAAGGCAAGAAAGGTAAGTAAGGAAAGGAAGGCAAGGAAGACAAGGAAGGCAGGCAAGGCAGGCAGGCAGGAAGGAAGGAAGGATTGAATTATCATCTCATTATTACAGGGTGTGAGTCTTTACTTAACAATATTGGCCTGGACCTGTCCTATATTCGGGGTCATATTCACTTGCAATTTCCATTCTTTTTTATACAAATAAATGTGTTCTTCTTTTCTGACACCTTGCTAAAACCATATTTCAAATGACAGTATCTCATTAGGAATGATTCATTTACAGTTTCCTGCTAAATCTCTTGTACCTAGCAAGCCCACTAATGGGAAACTACCTGCAAGGATCTGACAACATAGTCCAAGAATACACATGCAAAAGATAATATTGTTACATTAAAGAACCTTAATATTTTACTTTGCTAAGTCTTTTTGAATGCACTACTTTTGTCTGCCCATATTAATGTCTAGTAAGTAAAGGAGGTTTGAAAGTGGAGTATATTGCTTGGTGCCTGGAGTCTTATTCTCTTGAGAAAGGAGTTAAAATGTGGGAGTGCTGAAAATATTGTAAATGTGCCATTTAAAGGATAGAAGTCAAATCATGTTCAGTTAATTTCTTAAAGTCTCAAAGGCCTTCACCCAGCACTTCTGTGGGTTGGTGTTCAGTAGTGTGATTTTCTGGGCATTATGAAGGAAACAGAATTTGTTAGTACATTTCTTAAACTGACAAGGAAACTTTTTTTTTTTTTTGGTAATCTGAATGCTAAATTACCAAACTGTCTGAAGGAAAAATTTCTTCAGAGTGCACTGTTAAAGCAGATGTGTAGGTAAAATGAGTATAGGAGTACTTTCTGCATGTCATCTAATGGTCCTTTTCCACTAAGAGGGATGTGTAGTGTAGATATTAAGTAAATATTTTATTAGCTACATTTAAACTGCAAGCAACACCTATGCAGAGGTGTTCACAAATATTTTTTCTGAAACTACTTTTATATTGTGCCAGTGTCAAAAGCATTTCTGAAGATCCAAAAAGCATTACTCTCTGAACACTGCAGATCACTTTCCAAGAGTAAATTTTGTGAGGCAGAAGAAAATGGAATAAATGTAAAGAGATGACCTACTGAGATGCATCTGGACAGAAAAATATATCCTTTTTTTTTTCTTTTTTTCTTCCCAATGCACTGCCCTGTGCATTGTATTATGATTAATATACCCCTGATAAAAGAAGCAGAGTTGAATCAATAGTGGTTGTTTTTAACCAAGTTTCCTTAAAAAAGCATTTTAATTTTCTTTTTATGCATAAATGACTATCTTCAGATGGAGATAACTTTAATTTTTGTCTCTTCTTTTGCTGTTTTTACTGAGCACAGGTATCTGCTGTGCCACTTTATTCTCAGGTATTTTCAAAAAGAATATAAGCATAAGATATTCAAACAAAGAGCAAGAGTGCAGTGGAGCAAAGGGCTAGTGTAGTCTTTCAGGTGGGGTTAGGCACTACCTCTGCCTCTGAGGAGGTGAAAACAGAGTAGCAGTGCTCACCATTGCCTTGCGCAGTGAGGACAGGGAAATGTTCAGTCAAAGGGTGCCTGTGGCTTTACTGAATAGAATAGCAATGTAGAAGGGCAGGAGATACAAGACTGCTGCTTCCTTGAGGCTGTAGAAGAACTTTTACATTAGCTCTTCTTTTGTTCTGAGGATTTTTCACATTATAACTTGGTGTTGGCTGAGTACCCAGAAGAGCTAATGAATTTGAGCATGTGAATAATCTGGCTTCTTTGATTACTTTACTATTGCTAAAGGCTTGTGATATGTAGCCATATATCTGCCTATATATAAGATTTTTAGGCCTCTCTGTTTTATCCAGAATATTTGCCTTTAAAAAGGCACTTCCACCTAAAGAAATGTGTCCTTTACCTGTTAAAAATCCCTTTTATTTCTAATCTAAATCTCTGACCATTCAATATCATCTGTAGTTCCTTTTCTTACCAATCTATAGTACATTTTGCTGGAATTTAAAGCACACTGTGCTTTAAATTTCAGTTCTAAATGATCTATCTAGGTACTAAAGTTGCATTTAAGCACTTTGTAGTGCTGGATAATTGATGCCTTAAGTTTCTACTGCCTTTTTGCTAGTAGTTTCCTAGAGTTCATTTGAAGGAAAAGCACCATCCATGAGTGGTAATTGGGAGGTGTTGGCTGAAAGCTGAGCCTAATGTAATTCACAAAATGTATTGCTCTAAAATTCTGAATACATTTCCAGGGAGTTCTGCCAGGGTAACCAATACGTGGTCTTATTATGGGTGCTAAGAAGTACGGCTATTATGTTATGTTAAAATTTCCATAGGTAAAAAGAACATAAATACATAATTCAGGAAACAGTAACTATTTCTCTATTTAAAAAATAAGAAGAATTGCAATTTGCACATACTGTGTCCACAAGAAAAACCAGGAAAATATTAATCCTTTGAAACAATTAGAGACAGAAAATATCATGGCATCTGTTGCATAATGGTGTTGAAAGCCTGTTTAGGGTGCACACATAATGCATTTTAGATTATATTGATATTCTATAACTATAACCCATTAGGTATAATTATAATATAGGAATTGCTACAGCACTGTATACACTGTGATTATTATAAAAATGCTTTAAAGTTACCTTGGGAGTTACAACATTTTTCTGTTAATAACCCAATTGTCACAGAGTGTTTTTCCTGGTACAATCTGCAGAGAATAAGTACAGCTCCTGACAATAATAAAAAAGAAAAATCTATCTCTCTGGAAGTGATACAATTCTTCAAACTTAGAGATCCCATTTCTTTTCTGATGCTTTAGACTATCTGAGATTTCCATGTCAGATTACTGTGATTCAAGGTTCCCGACTTTTTGGAGTGGCAGGTAGAGGCCAGAATGTATACAGTGTATACAGTGGGACATCTAAAATAGCAAAATTTTAACGGCTAGTGGACCTTAATCCAAGTCATCCATATGTTTCCCTATGCACCTTGTTTCTCAGGCCTTGATGGTGACTCCATTAACCCAAAGAAACAGTTCAACCTCAAATGTTCGAGTTTAACCAGTTTTCTAAATATTTCTTTTTAAAAATGTGATTTTTTTCACAGTATAGAAATTCGGATGGACAACTGTAATAAAAAATACAAAATCGAAATAAGTGGAGCTTAGTTTATTTAGTTAGTAATCCCAGGTATATCTTACTGTCTATCTGGAAACATTTACTGATGTGAAATTTTTTATTTTTATTTTACCTGTTCTTAAATATTACTATGTTTTTAAATTTTACTACTGTTCCTCATGATAATTCCACACAGAGAAGAACTGCATGACATAATGATAAAACACCTGTTTACACTATGCACTCTTGCAACCCTGACTATCAGAACAGCTGCATTAAAATATTGGATCCCTTTCAGTACTTAGGAGAGTGGAAATCTACCAGCGTCTTCAATGTTTTGATGGTCGTTTTTAATGGCACATTCTGTAATTTAAGTGTATTCACAATTTTATCCTGAAATGTTGTTCAGGTACCCTATCTCATCTTTTTTTTTTACTCATACTATTAATAACATGAAAATCATATCACAAAAGGCAAACACATTGGCTAATAGCAAAGACAATAAAGATTAAGTCAAGTCCTAGATCCTGCTCAGCAATATTTTGCCTTAGATTTTCTGTTTGTAAGCGTGTACTGCAATGTGCATATGAAATCAAGCTTTCTCATCTCTTCCCCCTTGTTTTGGCTGAGTTAGAGCAGTAAGAGAGATCTGGAAAACTAAACAGATGCTGATTTCTGCAGCATCTGTCATGGGATGTTTACTAAGTCTGGTAAAAGCAGCAGATGCAAATTGTAGAGAATTTGCATTACATATTCACAGAGGATAGACGACCAGCCTGTTGACTGGTAGACAGATGGCTATAGACAGTACTAATCCAGAAAAGACCTTCATTATGAAGAGGTGTGCCTAGGATTGCGTGGCAAATATTTCAGCATTCCTCATGTTATTTTCTTTACATTAACAGTTAAGGAGCCATTAGAAGGAAGAAAGAGGAGTAGACTGAGTTATAAAACTTCTCATTTCGATAGAGGAGTTCCACAGTTTTGGTGGGGGGGAAAAATAGCTTTGTAGGCTTTCTAAGCAGGTCTTTTTAAATTTTGTTATTGTGAAACATTTCTGTAACTTTACAGAACTTGTACCCACTGAGATAAATTAAAAATTTCCAATTTAGATTATATGTTCTTTGCTTCTTTTGGATGTTGTATGCAAGTAATTTTGCTATACCCATACCTTTTCACTAATTTTTTTCCTATCTTATTCCACTGAATTCTTATGAAATTTCCTGGATTTTACACTGTAGCTGATGGATACAGAAAGATGTGTATTTTAGAGTCACATTTTGCACAGTGTGTTAAGTTAGATAACATCTTTTTTTCACTGTGCCATCAAAGCACATTCTTTTAATGAAAAATTGGCTTCCTTAAACATTTTAGTCATAACCGAAACCCTGAAATGCTTAGGGAAGCCTTCTCTGAAACCTTTGCCAAGATCGAAGTATGAAATGGTCAGAGAAAAATCTCTGTAATGCTCACCTGGGGAAAATGAAACCTTCATTATGACAGAAAAAAAGAGTTATGGTTAGTAACTGTATGAATGCAATGAATCCATTGCATTTGTACTGGCACTTATGGAAGCATTGAACTAATCTTGAAATAGTGGTATTTTATAGTGTTGTTTTTTTGGGGTTTTTTTACGTTCCTTAAATACAGAATCATGGAATCAAAATATGGCTTGGTTGAAAGGGACAAAGAGTCACAGAATCATTAGGGTTGGAAGGGACCCCTGGATGTCATGGTGTCCAACCCCCTTCCCCAATGCCAAGGAAGAGTCACCTACAGCAGGTCACATAGGAATGCATCCAGGTGGGTTTTGAATCTCTCCAAAGAGAAAGACTCCACAACCTTGCTGGGTAACCTGTTGCTGTGCTCTGCCACCCTCAGTGTGAAGTTCTTCCTCCTGCTGAGGTGAAAATTTGTGGCCATTACATCTTGCCCAGTCACTGGGCAACACTAAAAAGAGTCTGGCACCAGTCTCTTGACATCCACCTTCGAGATATTTACATGTATTGTAAATATGAGACCCTCTCTCAGTCTTCTCTTCGCTAGACTAAATAGGTACAGCTCCCTCAGTCTCTCCTCATAAGAGAGATACTCCAGACTTTTAATCTTCTTTGTGGCCCTCTGACCTTCTCCAGTAGCTCCTTGTCCTTCTTGTACTTAAGAGCCCAGAACTGGACACAGTGAGTCCAGATGTGATCTCGCTAGGGATGAGTAGAGGAGGAGGACCACCTACCTCAACCTGCTGGCCACACTCTTCCAGATGACTGTGAAACACTGGATTACTATACTAATTTTCGGCTCAGACCAACTCTGAGGGGGGACGCGAGGGGGAAGGGAAAGGGACAGGTTGAATTTCATCCTGTCCCATAGCCCAACCCCTTAGAGCCTCTTTGGGCAGCCCTGGAGCAGCTGTCAGTCAAAAGCATCTTGGGACCACTGCCCACACCACCTGTAGAGCCCCTGGCCCAGCCCCAGACTGGCCAGCACACCAAAGGTGGGGGCGGGGGTTGTGGCCACATGGAGGCCAAAAGCAGCAATACATGCTTTCATGTTTAGATCCTGCCATCTTCCTGGATTTTAGCTGGATCTAGGTGTGGTAGCCATAATTCTCTCTTTTTCTCACTCTTTCTTCCTCTCTTCCTAATCACTTTTCTTAATGTTTTGAGTAGCTTAGAAAGTGGATGGGTTGGATTTTGCTAAGTTCTATGTGTTGCCATGTGCTAAGCCAACACTTTGTGTAACGCCTGTTTTGATGGAAGGTTGCTCTTATTTTCTAAAGTTTACCAGTAAAGGAAAATGTGTGCAGTATTTCTCTTCTTTGAGCTCTCGCTTAAGGTCTGAAGAGAACAGAAGGCTCTTCTAATGAGTTGAGCAGGTGAATTTTTTGAACTTTCTATGTTTTTAAAGTAAACCCCTGTCTTAGTTCAAGAGAGAACTAAGATATTATGCTGGCCAAGAAATAATCTCTCTCCTTTAAATTTAGGAAAACAGAACTNCCCCAATACAGTGGCAAAAATATCGAGGAGGACAGTATCCAGGGTCCTCATAGAACATTACATCCATAGCTCTTCCCTTGTCTCTCTGTCATAAAAGGACATTTTGCCTGACTGTCACAACTTTTCAAATATGGTGGAATACAGGTTCACAACCGTATCAGCCAATTTCTTCAAGACCTTGAGATGCATACTCTCATGTCTCTTGAGATTATGTATGTTCAGGTTCCTCAGGTGATCTCAATCTGAATTTCACTTATGGTGAGGGACTTTATTCATGTGATCCTTTCCTTGAAGATTAGGGATTTGAGAGATGTATGAAGAGAGGTTAACATTGTAAACTGAGGAAAAAAAATATTCAGCATTCTCAGTGTTGGTTGTCACTTGTTCTCATGTCTTGTTTAAGAATGGGAGTACAATTCTTTAATCTTTCTTTCCTGGCCATGTGCCTGTAATAGTTTTTTGTACTGTTCTTCATGTACCTCACCAAATTCAGCTTCAACTGTACCTTACCTTTCCTAATCCTATCCATATGCATCCAGGCAGTGTCCTTATACTCTTCCCAAGATACATGTCCCTGTGCATTTCCTTCTTACATTTTAGTCTTTATTCAGCCATTCTGAAATCATGCAGCAGGATCAGAACCTGTGTGGACGATTCTTCTTGCAGTTGAAATAGAATGCTTGATCAACAAGCCTTCCTTGATCAGGTCACTTGTAGTAAACACCAACTATGATTCTTTGGTTTTTTGGCCCCTAATTTTTACCCATTAACTCTCAACCTGTTCACTGTTGTATTTCAAAGTCAACTCTGCGCAGTCAATCCATCTTTTTACATAGAGGACAACATCACACACACCCCCCTCCATCTCGCCTTCCTTGTCTCTCCCTCTGAACAATTTATAGCCATCAATTGCATTGCACCAGCTGTGTGATTCGTCACACCATGTTTCAGTGATAACAGTTAGATCATAGCCTTTTAGCTACACAGTAGCTTGCTTCATGCTTCTCCTGTTTCTTACCCATACCGCATGCCTTGGTGTAGAAGCACTTTAGTTGGGCCATGTCAAAAATGTGACCATGTCACATTTTTAAAGGAATATGCCCTAATTCTTTTGAGACTTTTCACAGGCTAACTCATAATAATGGCCTCTGTTAGATCCTAATACATCAACAGTATTTTTTGCTCAAAACTCTTCAGACTCAAAACTTTTCACCCACCAAGTAAGTCTAGATTAAAGCTCTTTGTTTAACTCTGGTTAACATCTTGGTCAGACAAATCCCATCAGCTCCCAACAGACCTGGCTTCTCAGAGGTAGATTCATGATCAGAGAGGTCAAAGCCCAATAGGGAGCCAGGAGTTCACCAGTTCAATGAACTTCTTTCTTCCAAAAATACACACACACATACATATATATGTGTTGGTTTGTTTGGGGCTTTATTATTTTTTTTTAAATTGCAATACTAACTAATGTATATTAAGAATGGTATCGCAAAAAGAGCATGCACATACTGAACAACTCAACTATCAGTATTGAACATCTTTAACAGTTTATCATCTAGGCAGAGTCATTTATCTAAGACGGGAATTAGTCTCATGAGCATGCAGAAATGAAATGGTTGTCTTGAGTGTGTGCAATTGTAAACGTATGCTCAGTTCTTGTTAACATTTCACTTCTTGTATGTCCATAAAATAGCTGGTGTAAATAATTTTTCATGTAATACTGCAAGAAAGCTGTTCTTTAAAAAAATAATGGGAAAACATCAAGGAAATTGAATAAAGGCAGAGCAAGTCAACATGTTAAATAGAAATGCAGATTATCTAAACTGCTAGAAGGTTTGTCATTCATCAGAGGACAGCAATGTAACTAAAGATGGATTTTTTTTTTTGCCCTGACCTTATTGATCAAAGCTTACTTTGATAAATCTTACTTACTCCACAAATTATTTTGTTAATAGATACTCTCAGAGCTATCAAGGCTCAAGACAGACTAATATTGAAACAGAAAAAGTAAAAAGAAATAGAAAGAAAAAGAGGTTAACCATATGTACAAAGAAATCAGAAGAAAGGTATCAGCAGACCACTGATGAGATGAAAATGTCTCTTCAAATGAAAAAAGACTGAGACTAGATGTTGCCCAGCCTGGAGAAAGCACTAGGCAGACCTTATCGTGGCCTTTCAACATTTATAGAGGTCTCATAGAAAAGACTAAACTTTTTTCCAAGGCATGTAGTAATATGGTAAAGGGTAGTGGTTTTAAACTGAAAGAGTGTAGGTTTAGAGTAGATTTCCAAGAGGAAGTTGAGCATGACCTATCGCTAGCAGTGTTCAAGGTGAGGTTGAGCGGGGCGTTGAGCAACATCATCTGTTGGAAGGTGTTTGTGCCCATTGTAGGTGGTGTGGACTAGATGGTCTTTAAATGTCTCTTCCAACCCAAACCATTCAATGATTTGATATATTCTATTTGTTTCTTTGCACTAGTATACATATTATGAACCTTTGCCTTCCTTTTACTTAAGTGAAGAAATAGATAATATCAATAAAGAATCTATAAATTTTGCAACTTTACATGCATTTTAATGGACAATCAACTTTATTATAACACTGTTATAGAATAGAGAAAAGCAAACATTTCTGAAGTATGATTCAAACTGCCTCCTTTGGTATGCTTTACTGAATGTGTCATACTTTGCCTAAAACTGACTCTTCCCTAAGAAGGAAGTATTTATCTATTAGAAAATTATTTTTTTACTTAATTTTTATCAGATTTGGTATTGTGTTTATTTTCTTCCATTAAATAATAAGCAATATGCTAGCACTTTTTTGAAAGGTAAAGAAGTAAAATAATATGAAGTATTCTATCATACTCTTTAATACTGTTAATTAAATACCTTATTAAAGTTTTTTGGACTGAAATGATATATTAAGGAATGCAATTCATTTCATCCAAGTCATCTCAAAGAGGTTTATATTTTAAGCTAGTTATATTATCTTACAATGAAGTGGAGATAATAGAGGATATGTGGAAATGTCTAATAGAAACCAGTAACTCCCCAAAACAAAATGATAGTCTATGCATATAATAGAATATATAACTCATAATACTGCTCTATATATTTGACTCAGGCTGGATCTCTAACTTACAAGTATGTGCTGGTAGACAAGATGACTCTTAGCCTTAGAAAGTTCCATAAGGAGGAAAAAAGAAACCATTGCATTTAGCACAATTTGTGCATTCCTGCTAATCATGATGAAAACTAATGAGTGAATTTGTGTTGACTGTTAGGAATTACAAGAAATGTCATCACTGTAATTTCCTTAAAGGCAAAGATAATGAACACAGAATGAACAACACTGTGAGTACTTTGAACTGCAACATCCTGCATTATATGCTCTGACAGACAGACCAAAAAACATCATTAAAGAAAGCAAGCAAACAAACAAACAAAAAGAAAAAAAAAGCACAAAAAAAACCCACAAAAAAACACAAACTCCTATACATCTCCTGAAGTCAGTTCTGGTCCATATTCTTTAATTCTATTCTAATTCTATAATTGAAATTAAAATTTTAATAAAAGCAGGTGATGAGCAAAGCAAACAGTATTTTACACTTGCTAGTATTTAAATCACTTTCAAAACTGCTGTGGTATGGAAAAAACAAGGAAACATTAATCAAAAGCAGCATTCTATTTCCTTATCAATTGAAAGTATAGAGATATGTGCATTTTAAAAGATAATATTAAATTTCGTGTATTTATTTCCCACCCCCTGACCTCCTTTGCAAATACCACATTTTGAGTATGCTAGGTTATACACTGAAAAGTATTGCTTCCAAGAATCTATGGAAAGATTAATTTCTGTGTGTGTGCAACTTACGTTTCACCAAGTCAGATTTCATTCTATGTTACTGAATATGTATTTATGTACCAGTATGACACTAATCACCACTGCAGCCAAGAGTAGCAGTGTTTTTTTATGACTCTCAGCAGGGTTGCATTCTATGCACCAGAAGAAATGTTATAATTCTAAACAGTTTTATGTTAACTTTATGATTAATATGCATTTCTATCTCATTTATTAAAGAATTTTTACTGACATTTGGGTGATGGATGATGTCTATACCTCATGTCCTTGATAAAATTTAAACTTCTAATTCCTGTAGCTCCTGAATGATGAAGGCCAAATTCTGGAATTCTGTAGAAGGTATGTAAAATTTTGTCAAAGATCATAGAAAGAATAAGTTAGAGGGGTTAAAAAGAGCCTCGGACTAAATCAAAATATCTCAAAGTTACTCTTAGAAAACAGATATTTAATATCATAAATAAAGATGAAAACAGATACCATTAACTACAGGTTCATTTACATTGAGATGTGTATCAAAGATAAAACCAGTGGATGATGATATTTTCACTTAAATTGTAATTTTTTAGTGTGGTGAAGATGATCAAGTTTAATTCAGATAAGACAGAAGGCAAGTGTATTTTGGAAAAAAACAAACAAACAAAAACAACCAAACCAAACAAAACAAAAACAAAACCCAAAGCAAACCAGCAACAACAAACCAACCAAAACAAACAAAACAAACCAAACAAACAAAAAACAAGCCACTCAGATATACTTAAAAAAAAAATCAATCTGGTTATAAAGTTCTTTCTCTGCTGGAAAGGTTTAAGATTACCTTGTACAAAAATTAGATGTTTCTGATTTGAGAGTCAAATTTGAGTCAAAAACATGATAAAAAATCAGTAGTTCATTGGCATAGTTATGCCTTTAGAAAGTAATAGAAGAGCTGGACATGAGAAAATAGCTGGTGGGGGGGTAAGGGGCAGGGTTATCTAGCTACAGAAAATTGTCAATTTAACAAGAATATACAACAAATGAGCCTACAATGTATCTGAAAATTCATTTCTACTAGAAACAGTATATTTAATGAAAAATTAATGAGTTCTCATCTGGAGAATCAAGTCAATTCTGTTTTCACTATTGTGTAATCTTAATCAGCTTTAGTTGAAGAAACAGGATATTAATAGTATAAGCACCATCCAGGTTCTTCCTGGGTCCCATGGAAGTAGATGTCTGAGATCAATAAATCATAACATTTTAGTCACAAAAGTAACCAACTGACCTAGTTTAGATACCAAATATTCTCTGGCTAAATGTATATGAGAGAAATCCTATGACCATAATTAAGTTAGATTAATTTAAACAGTTGCAAAAAAAAAGTCAATAAAATAGCACAGAGGATTAACAGTCTTTTAATGAAAAAAAAACAAACACATAAAAGTATAATTATTCAAGACCTTTCAAAATAAATATAAAAAATAATCATAATTGTCATTATCAACACCTTGCCTGGGAGATGCTTTGCTCGTAGAACACTTCTTTTTTTAATATGTAATCATAGAAAAAATAAAATCCTAAATGAAAGAAAATGCAGGGAGAAAAAAACTTCAACAAACAGACCTAGAAAACAAAAAATTTCCCAACACAATGTTCTTACTAAGCTGAGTATTTTGGCCAAGAAGCTGTATAGCCAAAATCTGGGGGGGTTGGCCCATTTTACCATGACTTTTTTACCTACACTAATTATCATATTTCTGTAATTTCATGACTTTGTGTTCTAAAATTCTTGTTTAGATGTAACAAAGGAGTGAGACTTCAATTGTATTATTTTCTGATGAAGAAAACTGATTCCTTGAAGAAGGGGTTTTAAACATTCTACCTAGAAAGATAAGCTAGGAACTCATTGTTCTTGGCCAACTGTTCAGGAAGGCTTGTATGTGGCTCAGTTACAGGGGCTGGGACCAGTTAATCACTATGTGGGTATAATCAAAACTGTGTATTCTACACCCTCTCTGTAATTTCTGATGAGTTGTTAATAATGGATCTTTTGCAGCAGCTGCCCATGGCATACCTGACACCTCAGGCTACAAGATGGGTGTTAAAGAACCTTGTGAGGCATGATAATATTTCCTGTTTTCAGCCAATGACTCAGCTGTAGTAACTCCCCTCTGGGGAGGCATCAGCATCTTCACACCCAGCTTGAGGGGTCATGTCTGCTAATGGGCTCTTAGGGACTGGCACAATAGGCCAGTTTGCAATGACCCAGACCATCAAAGATTCCAAAAATATCTCATGACTCACTCCTCGTGAAACTCCCCGCCCGGGGGGAATTCACGCCTGAACCTGAGCATATATAATCTTCGGGTTTTGGGACTTCTGGTACCACTCATTGGATCCAGATCAGGACCAGAACCTCAACAAAACTGTGACTACCACTCACTACAAGACTGTGACCATCATCCTCACCAACAGGTTTTCCTTTCCTTTCACTTTGCACTCAGGGGGACCATGTGGTGCTCAGCACAGGGGCTAAGGAACACCATTTGGTTTGTGCCCCAGGGTGCTGGATTATACATCTAGGTTTTGTGGGTTAAAACCAATTTTTTCTCTGTATCATTGTACTTAGTGTGATCTATTTAGTAAATTGTAACTGACTTGTATTCTCTCTTGAGAATACAGTTCAGTTCTCTTGGTTCAGTTCTCCCACCAGTTTAGCTTTAAACCAGAACAGTATGGAATGTCTGATTTCAGCAAGTCGGTAGCTTGTAGTAGGATGTAAGACTCAAAAAGGTCAATTTATCAAAGTTAGATATCCATGTGATGTTTCATTATAGCAAAAGTTTTCCAGCCTTTTTTCTAGATGTCTGCATGGCTTGAGCATTTAGACATTTTGGGAGTTTTTTAAATCATCCTTTAAGTTTAAAATGTAAAAATCAGAGTGACATATAGATTTATGACAAAGAAAATGATAATGCTGTAAATATCCTTACAATTACCTTTGCTTGGCCCAGAGAAGAAAATGAGTGCTATTAAAAATATTCCCTGAGATTCAGATAGTTTCATGTATTTGTTTGGGTTTATGTACCTTTCCATATTTTTACTAGACAAATATCTGAATAAAAACACTGCAGTATAGCGAATTAATATCTATATTTTTTTCAGCTTGATTAGATGACAAAAAAATTATATTCACTAAACAAGTTAATTCTGAGTTTTATCTAATGTTACAAACTCCCAAGCCTGTTTTATATAAGCAGTCAAAGAACAAAAATCTAAGAAAGAACTTCTGAAATGCTAACTTCTAAAAATGGATTTTGTAAGAACTAGCAATTCTGCAAATAATTTTGATTTGAATAATTAAAACAAGATTTTATTTGGAAAAAATTGTGCTAAAAAATTTTTGTTTTTTTTCTTGAAGGCTTCTGGTGCAGTGATACATGTCAACTGAAATAAGTGAGAATATTTTCTTCTCTTGTAAAAGTCTTTATGCTCGCTTTACCTACTTTATTAACATTTATTGAGGCAAAATCAGAGTCATATCTACTTTCTCAGTAAATAATTATCTCTATTTCCTAGTTTTGTTCTAAGGAGCAGTGATTTTTACATTCAGAAGCTTTGTATCATGCTTTTAGCAATTTGACACCAACTATGCTAAACAAAGTAATTTTATACTCACTTGAAATTTTACATTTCTATAGATAGAAATACAGGCAATTTTTGCATTTTTGTATGTTACATATAAACAAATGAATATTATCATAGTAAAAATTACTTCATATAAAAATGAGACTTTAAAAAATGAAGGTACAAAATAATATTTGCTCTGAATTACTCCAAATTTTTATTTGCTAGATATAACAACATGTTGCTGTTTTTATCATCCAGTAAGTTTAAAAAAGCATTGATAACATGGGTATAAGATACATATTTTAAATAATTCCATTGACTAAAACTTTTAAGGGTTGGAAGCTATATGTATTGTTACATATGTATAGTTATTGCTATACATATTTTATAGAATTTTTTTGTTACTGTTAAAAAAACACTGGCAATTTACAAACTATGTTGAATTATAAGTGAAAAAAAATCAATTGTGTCTACAGAAAAAAAAAGAAAAAACACCAAAACAAAACAAAGCAAAAAACACACAAAACCCCCCAAAAAACACCCCAACCCTGTTAAGATTGTAATTACTAAGTGGGACATTGCAAAATATAGAGAGAGTTTGAAGATTTTTTTTTTCCATGTCTCATTTAAAGGACCCTTTTATGATTTACTTTGACTCTCAAGGCAGACCAAAACAAACAAATAAAAGAAAGAACCCATGACGGATTTTTTTTAATTAATAAAGACATATTTTTATGCCATTCTTTGTTTCTTATTTCACAAAAATTTAGAAATTCCATGTAGAGTCAAAATTCAGAAAAGTGGTAAAAAACACCCTGGCTTTCTTTATTTGTTCTGACTTATTTTTCAAGGTTTTGTTATTCAAAACTTCTGTAGGTACCGAGACTCATCATGAACATTTGTCTTGCATTTACTTTTTAAAGGCAGATTAGTGCCATTAGTGGCATATTGAAGAAAGAAAGCACCCCTGCCAAAACTTGATATTTGACTCAACATTTTAAGAGTACAAAAAAAAAAAAAAGTGCTGTTTGTAAAACCATTAATGTCCTGTTTTCTGCTACAGGAATCATGACAGGTTGGCACAGAGAGAAGAACAGAACTCATGCATTGAATGAATGAGATCAGTTCTGTGCAATTTCTTGTATGACCCTCTCTTGAACAGATAATAGATGGGATGTTGAAGAAGTTGGAAATATGGATACTGTCCCTTAGCACTGCATGAAGCAGGATTTAGAAGCGAGATGTACTTGCAAGAGGTTTGAGATAGTCAAGGAGAAATAAAGGAGAGAGAAATAACTAAGTCTATCATGCAAAAATTAATTCCAGTAAGGATTAGGAAGACAAGTAGACTGGGATGGGAACCCCAATTAAGGAACCATGCAACCTTGATACTGTCTCATTCTGATATAGTATTTAATTACAGACCTTTTTTCTACCCTACCCCTCTCCCCCTCTCTCCCACACACATTGAGGCTGAAGGACAGTGACTTAGGATACTTAGGATTTGTTTCATCCTCATTGTTCAGTGTGTGTCCCTATGTGTTATTTATTGCATGCTATTGAAACCCCTCTCTGTATATAGAATTATTAGTTTCCTCATAGACTCATTCCAACTTTCACTTCAGCTGATTCAGCTCTTAGTTATATTCAGTCCCTGCCCATTAACTAAAATGTACCTGCTGATTTACTCTTTTCCCAGTTCTCCCCCTCAAATCATTTTCCCAGCCCCACTAATTAGCTCACAGAGACTGGAGCTGCTGACTCCCAAGGCTGTAAAGGAGTGAGCTTTTTTATTTTATTAATGTTCAATAATGGGTTTATTAATACTCAATAGGTATTTCATTTCATTGGTTTATGTTTCCCCTTAAGAGTGCACACTCTCTCCTCCTGTGCTGTGCTGTATTTTGCATTGGCTGGCTAGTGGAGAAGTTCGTTTGTCCTGTGCCGTTACTGCCATCTGCCTTGTCAGGCCTTTCTTGAAAATGAAACTGTGTCTCAACAACTTTGCCCTTGGTTAAATAAATAAGCCATAACTGTAGCTGTAACATCATTATCTGAGTATGAGTCTGAAGGTCTTAGGATTTATTAGGGTGATGCAGCCATTACCATTGCAACTTGGCTTTATTGTATTCACCTTGCTACATAACAGCATCTGTGCAGCACTTGTGGGTGATACTGGGAAAAGGCCCTACAACTGCAACTCTGTTCTAAGAAAATTCTTCCCCTCCAACACAAACACGCCCTTAGTCTTCCTTGTTTTTTAAATCTCTGTCCTTGGATTCTTGGTTTGAGGTCCTTGCCGACTTCTAAGCAGAAAGCACTGAAAGATACCAAATGTGATCTGTGCAGTGACAACACAGATAGTAGTTCTGAAAATAGGAATTAGGGGTAGAAGACTGTAACTGCCATCTAGTGCCAGCATGACTTATGAAAAGAAGAAACATTCTCAACTGATATTATGATATTTTGTTATTATGATATGATAAACTATTATGATAGCTTATTTCAAGTCAATTGATCTTTAAAATTAATATTTTATCTGTATTGTCAAGTTTACTTGTAGAGATCTCAAAGACCTCAAGAAGGAACAGAAAATACTAGTACTTATAACACTGCATTTCATTTCCATTCACTATACGCTGACTTAATACAGCACACAGATATCGTGATATTGTACAACACAGATATTGTGAGATTCTTTGCCTTGACAGCAACAAATTTCTAATTCTGTGCCTAAACTATTTTATTCACAATCTAACCTCTACATTGCAACAAAGATAACTGACAAAAAATACTCGTTGAGCAAAATGAAGGTGGCACTGTACATCCTTTGGGAAATTTGTGTTTAGGTAAATACCAGACTGAAAACTAGGAAGACCAGAGTTATGTGCATAGTAACTCAAGCCTAGTTGTTGTCTTTGAGGAAAGTCACACCACACATATAATACGCAGCTCTTGCAGATGACATGAACGCTAGGGGTTTAAGTCACATCTACTCCTTAAGAGTCCTTAGAACTTCATTTTACTGGGCAGATGTGTTGAGTTAAGCAACATTATAGTTGGAGGGGCAGACTTCTGGCATGGATTTAAGCACTGAATTCCACACCACACAAAACCAAAATAAAACAAACAAACAACTCCCCCACACACACACCAAAAAAAAAACCAAAACCAAACAAACAAAAACCTAAAAAACCACAAAGTAATGAAAAGTCAAGGAAAGCAAACAACAACAAAAAAATCCCAAACAAAATGATACCAAAACAAAACCAACACTCCCCAAAAACCAAACCAAAACCAAAAAGCAAACCCGCCTACAAACCACAGATTAAATTGATAATGTTTTTAATTAATTTTATGAGTTATTTACATTTGTTTTGGGGGGTTTTGATCAGTCCCATGAAACAGATTTTCATCATTATGCCAAAATGTTAATTCCTTATCAGAAGCTCTTGATAATACTCAGAATGCATTACTAGAAATACCACACACCTGTATAATCAAGAAAAGATAAACAAAGATAAACAACAAGAAAACATAAACTGAGGCAAAGTCAGTGGAATAGGAACATAGTTCATTATTAGAAAATTTCCTTATATGGGATTTGAAAATACTGTGTCCATATGTGGATATGACCCACCATAAGTTTTCTTGAATGACTGAAATAATTTTACAGTTGTGCTAAATACACCTCCAGCTAGTCTTTTCAGTTTAAACATTTAACCAAATCTCTTTTAAATAAAATTATATGCTGAAAAAGATGTCTGTTAGACATGCTTTTCTCTCAGTATTCCTGCTTATCTAATTTAATGTGACTTGTTTGAGCCATTCTTTTCTACTTAATATTATTTTTCAGAATTGAATGTTCTTTGCCTCCCTTTTTCTGCAGATATTTGCATGTCTGAAAATACAGTTATGACTATCTTTTCTTCTTTATCTCATCTTCCATTTGCCTTTTAGAATTTTCTTCTGAGTAGGTATGTTTTGTAATCAACTGCTGTTGTCTTTACCACTTGTTTACTCAAATGTAATTTTTGTCGAACTGAAAACATGTTATATTCTTTGCAAACTTTAGACATTACTGCATTTTAGATCTTTTTTCTGTTTCAATTCTTTTAATCATTACTGAATGCTTTATCATATTGTCTGCATTGAGTTTCTTTTGGTCAACGATATCTGTTTTCTTCCCAGAAGCAAATTCTATACCTTACGCTTTAATCAAATTACTCTGACCAAAGTAATTTTTTGTTTAGTGATTGCTTTCTAATTTCAAGTATCTCATCCTTTCCTTTCCTGGCTAGCTGCCTTCAGCCTTGATAAATGTGGTCTTTTTGAAATAATAGTCCTTTTTGGTTTCCATCACTGTGTTTGTTCATGTTCCTTCCACAGTCTAACTATTCTTTGAACTTTTTTCAGCAAATATTTTTCTCAATTTTGTTCTGTTAAAGAATTATCTTTCTCTTACCCCATGAAAATACCTTCCACATTCATGCATGTATTTATGCTTCAAGAATTCCATGTTTTGCTTTTCTACTGTGTTGTTACTACAGTGATTGCTTGTTATAACACTTTTTTACATTAATCTTACTATTATTTGTGGTGAAAACCAAAAATATATGAGATGTCAATATCTTGCATTCTCAGTAGTAACTTAAGCTGGAGTTCTCTCTTTTCATGTATATGTATTTAACTTTGATTAATTTACTAAACTCTTTAGAACAGAATACATAAAAAATGAGATTATGGTATTTTCTCTTCTGTAAGTAGGTCAAATAGTACATAGTCTTGCTGAATCCTGAAAATATAATTAAAAAATAGAACAAGAATTCAAAACTTAAAAAATTGGCAAAACAAAAAAAAACTCAAAGAAGAAAACTTCTTAACTTGGTATTAATGCACTAAGTAATTGACAATCTCCAGTAACTCATTGTTTTAAAAATGCTTATCATGAGGTCCCTTCCTTACTAAAAAGTCCATACCTCTGTGCCAGAAACAGAGTTGGTGAAGGACAGAAGGTCAAAAAGCATTAAAAATTGACACATGCTATAACCATACATATTTCAAGGATCTTTGCTCTCTCTGAGGCTTTTCTGGTATTTCAACACATAGGAAAATGTAATTTGCCTTCTAAAAATGTCCTGTTACTTATGCTTAAAGACAAGCACACAAAAAAAAAATAGATACACCCTACTGAACTTCATGTACTTCACTGAAGCATCAAAACTGGGAGCACACTCACTTTAGACTTTTTCTATAATCAGTAGAAGCCTAAAAGGACAATTTAGTGAGCTGAATCATCCTGTGGGCTGTTTATCTATCTTCATTGTTTGTAAATGACATGGAGAACATCTGGCCTCCCATTAAATGCATTTAATTTGAAAAATTGAGAAACTTTAGATGTCAAAACTGTTACTGAGGAATCTAAATGTCATCATAATGGTTAAACATTTTAATCTATCTTTTTTGCAGACCCATTTCAATGGCAACAAATAAATAAAAATATAGGAATATTTCTCAACTCTATTTAACTGATTAACCCTACAGCAAAATACAATTTCTGGGATTTAGATGAATTCCATGTTTTTATTGCCACTTTAAATTTTTAAATCTTTTAAATCTTTATATATTTTATAATTAAAATATTTTTATTGAATCTACTCTTTTAGTTTCTAAGTATGTTAAACAGTGATTGACTTCTAGTATAGAAACTCTTTGAACATATTCTGTCCATATGTATACAGAATTTATCATGTAGGTGTTCATACTGAACAACCAAGCAAATAAAGAAATGCCCCAGAGACTCTTATCATAACACTGAACTGTTGTACTTCATTTATTGTTATATAATTGCAAAGATTGTTTATCCATTCTTGCTCTATTTATTTAACACCACCTTCTGTAATGTTCAAGGTCAGAGTGGCAGAAGAATTACATTTCTAGAATACTTAGTTAATTGGACAAAAATGTCTGTCTGCAATGAAAATGTTTTAAAGCACAAGTAATGTTCCCTTGTGATGCAGACGTTACATTGTGAGTAGAGGTTTAGTACAGGTATATTATCACTAGTGAGATGACTTGTATATTTTATGAATTGCATGACAAATGTTTTTTGGCAAAAAAAAGCGCATTTATTTAGCATCAACTCTGTTATTAGCTTGGGGGGGGTATTTTTTTAGCTGTTTTTTCTTTTCTTTTTTTCTTCTTGTTTTAATGTTAGAGATTTCACATTTATTAATTTTTAATCTTCGCATATCCGTATTCCAAAGGTATGTTAAATGTCTGCAGTTACATTCACTTGCTTTGTGGCTACTTGTACAAGAAAAATAGTTTTATTTAATTTCCAGATTTTTCAGAACTGAATGTGTGTAGCGATTCTAATACAAAATAGGTTTAAGTTCTTAATATAAAAGGGGTTAAGACTGAAGGTCCACCTAGACTATCATTCTCCTTTTGACATGGCTGCCAAAAACAGATATCTAAGTAACAAAACAAGAAGAGGGCAATGATGTATGACTCTTCCATATATGCATCTTCTTAAACTCCATCCATTTCCAGGTGTCATTTTCATGTAGCTATCAATAATACCAACATGGTGCCACTGTGTAGTAAATTAAAGTTAATATTATTTAAATATAAAATTTGGAATACCTCTTCCCATGTGTTTCATTTTACATTGCATATTGAAATGATTTCACTTCCTATGAAATCTAACAACTTTGACAGAAAATTCAGTCTGAGCATCACCAGTGCAAGTGTCTTCATTCTGCTCTTGAATCACATTTCAAGGAATGCGTGGTGTCAAATAAGTACTATGCTATTTTATTTGTTGACATCTCTACCTGTAAAAATATTGCATGCTACAAGAATGGACATTAGATTCAACCATGTCTTTTTTTTTTCTTTTTTTTAAATATGGACATCTGTACAGTGAGAACAGAATTGAGATAGACTTGACTTTTTTACATAAAACACTAAGGAATATGCTCCTAAGACTATGATTTCCAGGACACAAGCACACTGAACGTGTTTTATTTCCACTGTGATGTACTACTAAAAATGAAGTTATTAGGAATGAAGTTGTCCATTTAAACAGGATTAACCACGAAAACTTGCTCTTCTCTCAATTTTTACACAATAAAACTGGAGTAGTCAAAGTACAAAACACTGTATTGGTGATCTAAAGCGTAATCTAACCTTTTCTAAAGATCACAAAAATTACTTGAAGTAAGATATTTGGTATTCTAGACATCTTGCCATTTATTATTATTTTTATTTTTTTTTGTTTGGTTTGGTTTTGTTTTGGTTCATTGGTTGATTGGTTGGTTGGTTTGGTTTTGGTGTGTTTTTTTCCTTTTTATTTTAATATTTAAAATAAATATTAAATTTACTTATAATATTAAACTAATAAAAATTAACTAATTAAAGTTAATATATTATTAACTTATAATATTAAATTTATAAACTACTGAGGTCAGTCCCTCGGCAGTTAGTTCCTTTATTCTGATTTTAGCCATCTAAAGGCTAAGTATCTAGTGAGATGTTCAACTCTAATGAGGAATGAGAGAGAGAGAGGGAGATGCCTCTACCAAGCAGAGTTGAATCTAAGTGACTAAACTATAAATGGCTGAAATTACATATAGTGAATTCCAGCCTTAAGAGTTTAATGCAGTGCTGAGCACATTTTAATATTTATAGGTAACTCAAAGCTACTGTGATACAGTTAATAAGAATGGTATAGTAAAATCTCGGCTGCTTAAGGTAGAACCATAGGACTCTAATTCTGTTTTGACTATGCTTGACTGCATCCAGCTTCCTCTGAACTTTGGGGGACCAATGACAATATGATAAGCAACGGCTGTCTGGAGACAGCCATGTTGTTGGTATGCAAATATGACTATAAGTCAATCATTACTCTATATACAGTAGACAGCTCAGGGCCCACTGAGCTCTCCTGCACAGCCACAGGCTGCACACCAGGATCTCCTCTTGAGTAGGGATGCCTCTAAAACCTCCTCGAGGCTGAGAGAATGCTTGCCACAACAAACAGTTAATAGGCTCTATTTGCTTTAAAGGGGTAAATGATTTGCTGCTTTGGACTGTTGTAATAAATAATCTGTTACATTTCTATTAGAATGTTAAAATGAGAACACCAGCATATGCACACAAATACACTTCCCCTCTGTTTGGATACTAAGTATTACCTAAAGGTAATAAAGTATCCTGCAATCTTTTATTTCCCTCTCAAAACCTCAGCGTCTTTTCTGTATCAGTAGTTAAAGATTCAAGATATCTGTAGCCTGAACCTTGCACACCATATCCAAGCTGCCAGATATGGAAAAGTTATTGAGCTCATACCATCCTCTTTGTCCATGTCCTGATCCCACATTTTTGAGCAGGTGCACATAAGTGTTTCATCATCAGATTTCTTTCCCTTTTGTATCCCACAGCTACATCTCTTTCTGATTCCTGAGGTATGGCAAGGAACTATGGCACACTTCTTCCTATCTGAACAGTTGGGATGAGAGTCTAGGAGTCCATATCAGGAACGGTTTCGCACAAATATAGCCCAGGCTGATTTTACTTTGTCTTTGACATTAAATGTTTACTATAACCAGATAGAATCACCTTCAGGGGAAATGCGAAACATTACTCCAAATGTTTAGTTTGTTAAAAGACATATAATGAAAGAACTGAAAGAACACAGGAATCACAGGATAGGAAACTGGAGAAACAGTCATTGTCTCTTTGTAAAAATAAAAAAAAAGGTTTCTTTTTGTGTGTGACATTTCCAGTGTCGTATGGAGTTAAATTATCTGAAAACACAGTGAATTCTCTGAAACTGTTCTGAGAACACTGACACTGGCTACAAAGACTTAGTTAAAAAGAAAAATAAATCCCAGTAGTACAAGAATGACATTTAGCTTAATTTACTTTAATCTCATCATTCAAAGAAAAATAATGAAAAATATAAAATTGAATAATCTTATAACTATGTCTTGTAAAATATTTTATTTACATAAGTGACTTTTGAAATCTGTGTTTCAAGTAAGATGCTAACCACATCATGTCTGTGAGTGTTCCTGAACCATTGTATCAAAAGAGCTTATTTCTTATAAAGAAGATGTTATATGGTTTACAGCACGGGACTTGGCCCTTTCCACTAAATGCACTATAGGTAATGCTGACAGTTTTAATGTTTCAGAGAAAACTTTACAGTCAAACACACCTGGTAAATTTATTTATGTGAGTCTTATCCTATGGACCCAAAGTCTAGAGCATGACCTAGAGTAAAATGCTGCCTGACTAAGCTGTGTCACTTTCTCCAGGCGCAGATGAATGAGATATGATCAAAATAGTTAATTTTAAGTTGGAAAACCTTCTGTGAATGAGCTATGAGGGAACCCAGTTGACTGTGTCACAAACTTCTAAAGTTATATGAAATAAAGCTCACACAGGTTATGGATGAAGTGCAATCAACTGTTTAGATCTTTTTTGTAGCTCACTTCACAGATGCTAAGTTACCTACAAAAAAATCCTTTCCCACACTGCTGGCACAATGAGAGATAATTTACAATTACATGTAATAAGTGAAGAAAAATTGATATTGTGTTTTTGACAAGTGGTTCCAAGCTTCTTCTATTTTTTTAAGTAGTTCTAAATGTCTTAATTTTTTTTAAGTAGCTTGAGAAGATAGTAAAACAACAAGCCATAAGTTTACGCAGCCCAGTGCCTGTTTCCACTATATCACTGCACATATTCAAATATGAGAGGAGTTTGGGAATTACTTCTCTCACTTATCCATGACTTCATTCTGAATTTTAAAATCTCTTCATTATTTGTTCTCTCTCCTTTCTCTTCACCTAGCTCTTTAGTTGTACAGGTCCTTAAAGAATGATAACTGGATTCTTACTTCCTCTCTCTCACTTAGATTTCATTTATTTAACAGTGTAAGAACACCGTTACATAAGATGAATTAACTATCTCCATTAATTTCCAGCGTATTAATGCTAAATGTAAACCAAGCACGCTCGGGTGTAAAGTGCCTTAAGATGTATTGCTCCTCTCATAACTTTACAGTTGTGAGTATGGGAGAACATGGTGGGAATTTACATTCTAACTGGCTAAATAGTGACTTCTCTGAGCAAACTTAGAAGTCTCTTTTATAGAGACTATGTCTCAAGACTGTGTCAGCATTTGTTTCCTTCTTTTTCTGGGAGTATGTTATTCTTTGAAATCACAGTCCTACCTTGCTTTTTTGCATAATGACACTGAGGTAACATGGTTTCTTTAAGGGTGCAGCTAATATTTTAAAGTTCTGATAGTATTTCTAAAATAACACCATAATACATATGAATATTAATAGTGTCTTTCGATTTTTTTGTAACATAAGTAACATGGAGAAACATACAGATAGTTATAAGAATACAAAGATTTCACATACACATCCCTCAAACCAAAGACATAAAATATACAGATTGCATATGCTTAATTTATGAAAATTACTTGAATGGGAACCTATAATTTCTGCCATGCAGATTTCTGGGGAAAAAAGAAAAAAAGAACCCCAAGCCAACCAAATAAAAAAAACCCAAACCAAAACCTAAACAACTAAAAGGATAAGGTTCAGACATCAAATTACCCCCATTTGTTTCACCACAGTCTCTGTCATTTGTGGATTATGCCAGAAACTAGACCAACAAAAAATTTGTATCACATTCTCTTTTACTATCTTTAGACTCTTTTTGAGTTCTCTCACGAACAATTTCAGAAATTTTGTTTCAAACTTTCCCATGTGTTTGCATGGGTCTTGTGTTGGTTGTTTTTCTTTCTGGTTGACCATAGTAAGGAAAATATGAGGAACTTCTTTTCTTTTGAGTGACGAAGAGACTAAAGACATAAAAATTTTATTAATAAGAAGGATTGTATGTCTTTAGTCTCTTCGTCACTCAGAAGAAAAGAAGTCCCTCATATTTTCCTTACCATGTGTTTCTGCATGATCTAAAAGTACGAGCAGCTCTGGAAAACACTTCTTATTAGTTTTTCTCATTTTATGTAAAAACAATATAGTGCTGAGTCTGTGTGCACGCTGAACTTCAGATTTTGTTACACTAGTGTCTAGAAATAGTTTTTTCAAAGACAAATATGGACAATATACAATTAACTTCACACTCTTTAATATGTCTTAGTCTTTTAATATATGTCACACTTTAATATATGTCTAATTTATCTATGAAGAGATAATTCAAATTTGATTTGGTATAGGATTTGTTCTTGAGAAATGAGCACATTTTTAGGTTACAGAATCACAGAAGGAAATAAGAAAAAAAATGAATAAAATTAATACAAAACCAAAAATTGTATAACAAAGGTAAGGATTAGTAAACCTTTACTAATCATTACTTGTGTTATACAATTTTTGTAATGGTAATATTGCCAGGAGAAAAATAGATTGGAGTTTTTAATGAATTGTAGGAATAGGTTCTTTCATGATAAGAAAAAATACACATAAGAATAGACTGTGCAATTTCAGATAACAAAAATACTTCTTACATTAAAAAGCAGATTCATTTGGGGATTTATTGAAAACAAATGGGATCGATAAGAAAACACCAAATGGCCTAAGTAATTTTAAAAATGCCATAAGGAATTGTTTCCAAGAGTTCGGCCAAGAGAAATTGCCATTTTACCATACTCAAGTGGGATGCCTTCCTGCTTTGAAATCAGACACAAAATCAAGTACTTTAGATGGAAACACAAATTTTGTTCTCATTTTGACTTTAGCAAAACACAGAACAATAATTACTTTGATGTTCTGTTTAACCCTGTGCCTTATTCAGGTACTCTTATATGAATAAAATTCCACAATCAACATAGAAGTTTCTTCTCTTTACAATAAAAAGAAGCATATTTCAGGAATACATTAGAGATGAACCCAAGCATTTAAGAATAATTTGAAAGTTCATAACTGGGGATAAACTGATTTTTAATCTATAGAAATTATTTGCTTTCTACTTCTGTCTGCTCTAACATATTTGATATAGGCAGTTAGTATCTGTTTCTGCTGTCCTCATTATCTGAACCTGGTCAAAGTCCAATGAGTAGCTTGCTGAAGCTATAAACAGGAAGATGAGATGAATGTCTAGCCAGTCAAACAACTGAATACTGTAAAGGTCAATGTAGAAGGACACTGTTATAATTCATAGAATATATGAGGCAATAAAATTATCTTAACTGTGTTGTGAGGCAATAATTATGAGAAAGCAGCACACTGTAGTTCTGCATAATTGCAATGAGAATGAGAAATAATATTAAGTTTAAACAAATCTGGGTCCATGTAGGTGTAGTATTTGTAATGCAAATCTGTTCATTCTGGTAAGTGTAGTACAGGACATTATATTTTTGTTCAGAGAAGGAAGAATGCCCCCCTAGAGTTTTAGACATTCAGTCCCACAGGAGTTGGTATGGTCTACTGAATCTAACTGAACAAATTCCCTATGCAGTCAATGCACAGGCAGACAACTCTGATGATATATAGGGGTGAATAAATCAATCCACATAATTCTGATCCTTTTCCCTTCCACTTAATGCATCTGTCCTTTCAATACCTTCACAGAATGCTGTTTGCATTTGCTTTCTACTTCTTCCTCTTAGAGTACAGAGGATCATGGGAAATCACAGAATCATAGAATCATAGGAAGACTTGGGTTAGAAGAGACTTTTAAGATCCGTTAGTTCCAAACCTCCCGCCATGGGCAGGGATACCATCCACTAGATTGGGTTGCTCAGGACCACATCCATCCTGGCCTTGGGCACTTCCAGAAATCCACTACTCTGGGCAATCAGTTCCAGTGCCGCATTACCTTCTGAGTAAGGAATTTCTTCCTAACATCTAATGTAAATATGTAAATCTCCCTTCTTTTAGTTTAAAATAATTCCCCCTTGTCTTGCCAGTATCTGCCTGTGTAAAGAGTTGTTCTCCTTTTTTTTTTTTTTTTTTTTTTTTTTGTAAGCCTCTGTTAGGCTGCTTTATGGTCAGTCCCAAGTCTCTTATATGTATGCACCACTTGGGACCTTGGTCCTTCTAGGAGACAGGCACACAATGGAGAAGCATGAATGTTTTTGCATAGTATTTATAAAGTGAAAGCACACACTTGTGAATTAAGAATCTACCTTCTAGGCTGAGAAAGACACAGCTTAGCTCTCCTGTTCTGCAGGTACTTCTCCATTAGATAATGAATATCATAAGTAAAAGTATTTCCAGTGCACCCTGGGATGATGGGACTATAGGTACTCAGGAAGAGAGAAACCAATAAAAGGAAAATTATGCCAGAGGATTTACTTAGAGGAGAAGAAGACTTAAAATTCAGAATCAATGCCTACATCTTTTTTTCATATTATTCAATGATGATTGCGAAGGAAATATACCTGGTTCAAAAGTTGCATGAGATTGAACTACTGTACTACATCAAGTGTGTTTTATATGAGTTAAAGAAAAATGCCTTGTATGTGGAGATGAGAACGTTCAGCTAATAAATATATGAAATGTTTTACTAGTTCATTTACAATTACATTAACGCTTGTAGTCCAAATTATCTGCCTGTTGCAACTGTCTCTTATTAGTAATACAGTTGCAATCATTATGTGCAAACCTCCTAATATCTGCCCTTTCCTGTGGTGTTATGGTCACTCTTTCAAGCACCCTCAACCTGAGGTCAAGGTCTGTCTTCCTCAGATGCGTGGTTACATTGAGACAGTGCCCTATGTTTTTTGCTACAAGGACATTGATGGTGAGAGTTATTTCCCCCTCACTTTTAGGTCATTTGGAGTTGCTTGCTTTTTTTCAAACCATCTACTGTTGATATATATTTCTTGTTGGTCCAAGACTTTAACTGTACAGTGATTACTGTTTTGCTAAAGCTTTACCACACATAGAATATTTTTAGGGTAAAAAACAATTGCACACAGCTAAGGTATAACTAAAATCAAGACAGGCATTTGTTATCTCCTCATTACTTTTTTATCTTAACAGACAACCCCAAACGGTTTGCCAGGTTAGTCAAGTCAGTGTTATTAAACAGATAGAAAGCTTGTGTCGGTGACCAGTAATAGCAACACATGACCACAAGTCTGCAGAAATCTGAGCAGCATCAACAACAGATTTCTTTACCGTATCTAAACAAAATAACCTGTAGAAAGACAACAGAGGTAGAATTTAAAATATCTGTATGGGATTTAGGTGGATGTAGAAGTATTTAACTAACTTTTTCAATGTACGTTTTTTACTGAAACTGTGCAGTGTCTAGGATGTAAAACTACAAGAGTTCACAAGTGTACAGCAACTAAAATAATATGCTTAAAATTTATCAGGTCTCTCTGAATATATCCATAGTACAGATGAAAACCTGTTCCTTACCTAACCCTTCAAGATAAAACCTTTCAGATCTTTCCTATGAACCTTGATGACTCTCCTTCTTTCGAAGGCTTTAGGAAACTTCATACCCATGCACAGATTATTTACGGTCAAACTGACTTTGCTATAATGCCTCAGACCATAATGCTGTAGTACTTTTTCGATAGATATTGTTTTAATAGCGATGAACCATTATTTTAGGAGCTCTACTTACAACGGTTATCTCTTAAATTCACTTGTTGCTGTCTAGTCCTTGAGAGAGTCTGAAGAATTATCTCCCCCTTCCTGCTCCTTGTTACTTTCAGAGTTCCTNACTGGAGGAGAAAGCAGAGAGAGAGTTTATTCACATGGTCAGTGGTATTTAAAGGGCTTTAGGGGATTTCTGTCACAACCAATAGAAATCGAGGGCTGGCAACCAATGGGGAAAGGGTTAACAAAGGACCAATAGT
The DNA here is from genome assembly GCA_013396655.1 of Campylorhamphus procurvoides. NCBI lineage: Eukaryota > Metazoa > Chordata > Aves > Passeriformes > Dendrocolaptidae > Campylorhamphus > Campylorhamphus procurvoides. The sequence continues at coordinate 1,850,490 of WBMV01000649.1, forward strand.
GGGCGCTTCACATAGTCCTGCCCAAACAAATTCCTGCATACTAATCTAGGGAGGTAAGAGTTTTCTCAAGGGGTCTTGGGAAGAAGAAAGGTGATTCAGGGAAAAAAAAAAGGCAAAGAATCCATTTTACAATACAGTAAAAGCCACAGTTTTGAAGGCACTTTGGCTGATGTCTTCATTTTCTTCAGAGACCCATCTCTTGCGTAATCTATTCCACTTCTGATACTGTAAGTCCACTGCCACAGGAAACGACCGCTGTCTTTATTTGTGTGAATTTTATTTTCTATCTTCAGATATCATAGTATCTTTGAACTGGACTCTGTATTTTGTCTCACATAAATGTGTGTTTGTATCAACATTTTCTATGCATTCAGACAACATATATTTTTTCCTATGAGTTAGACTAAACTAGACAGTTTTGTTCTTAACTTTAAGTAAATCTCAGCTACTGACATGGTCAGTTTATAGTCCTTTGAAACTTTTATCTGTGCACCAGTTTATGGGTTTGAAGTGTTAGTATGCAATGAAAGACACTCCTTTATTCCAAATCTCCCAACTTGGTCTCTAAATGGAATTACTGAAGAGTGCTCTGTGTTTTGCTTGAAAATTATGCATTTTCTTGTTTCTACTGCTCTTGGTGTCAGTTTTTGCAAAATATGTATTATTGTTTGGCACTTTTAATATCAGTTTTCAAACGTTGGAGCTTGTTTGGACCTTTGCATTCTTTAATACCATACGGGGGGTTTTTTCTGGCTTTTTTTTCTTTTGTTCCTTGAAAGTACTTGAGCTTTGCACTTTCGAAATAATTTTAATTCAGTCTTTGTTATAGTTTTCAGTTTCCCAATTCCTTTCTAGCCAATCTGGATTGTATTATTATTTTCAAGTTATTTCATTGTACCCTCAGCAATTTCTAAAGCTTGACATCATGTAAAAGCTAATGGAGTGTTAATTCATTGGTGGACCTTTTCTATGACTTTTGTTCTTTCATTCCAATCACTGTTTTGTTGAATCTATTATAATGGAGTCTTCTAAACTACTCAAACTACATGTGTGTCAAACTAATTTAGGTATTTTTACACTTGTATCTTTAAACTGCAACTTTCCTTGAGAATGTAATATTATAGCAGAAGTTTCTGTTATTACATCATTAAAGAAAAGCTCTACTATGTCCATTCACCTTAAGTCTAGAGTATCTGTATAGATATTAAATCCTTTCTTTTTCAATTACAGGAGTTAAAACCACTTTAAAAATCCCAACACCGTGGGATTGGATTTTAGTTAAAAAAGAAAAACAAAAATAATCAAAAAAGCCCACGAGTCCCTGGGACTCAGTCACATGCATTAATTATGAAATCATGTTCATACATTGAACAGTTTGGACAGAAAATAGGGAATGTTTAGAAACGTAGAAAAAATATCTTACCTTTTTTTTTCTGTTTCCCTGAAAAATTTTATATCTGACTTTGAAGTTGACTATGTTAAGGTCCCAGTTAGGAAAGTGGGAGATTTTTTTGAATTATCATCTTTCCTGTTCCTGCTTGAAATAATAAAAATTAATTGATTTATTTTGCTATCTTTGAAAATTAAATGAAGTGCTGATATAGATATCTGTCATTTTAATCCATATTATTTTGACACAAAGCATATGCTCATTGTCTTGACTTGCTTTTATAAACAAGATTTTGACTTGAAAAATAAAATGAGGATACATCTGATTTTGACTATATTTTTCTAACTCATTATGAGCAATCTTTGCCCTTATTTTTCTTAATCTTTGGAGCTGAACCCTTTGTTGATGTGTATTATTGGGAATAAATAATTTTATTCTTTGTTCAGAGTTTTGTCCACTTAAATCATCATTGCCTTGTTCTTCTAGCAAGTTGTTTTTCCCTTTTAATTTTAAGATTGGTCTTCCAAGGTGGTATTACTAAGAAGATAATCAATTCCAGTTACCTGAATATTCACACACGGAGATACAAAACATTAAAAAAAAATCTGTTTGGTCTTTTTTTTTTTTTCCAATATAGAAGACAGGCACAGGGTATTGAGAAGGAATGCCACTGATAATCCTGGTAAGACAAAAAATTATCTGTAATGTAGGAAAACAAATAAGCGGGATCTGTTTCTTTCCTTTTTGTTCGCATAATAACCTAGAGATGCCCTCAGATCTTTTTTAAATAGCTATTTTAAAGATAATCATGTGGAGGCTACTAAACCTCTTACCTGTGGCCAGAAATGTGTTCCAGGAGGACTTATTTGATGATTTTCCCAAGAAGTGAGATGAGGCTGATTGGCCTGCAGTTCTCTAGACCATTTCTTTTTACTTTTTTGAAGATGAATGCAACACTTACTTTTTCTTCAGTGATCAAAGATTTCCATCAATCTCTATGATTCCTGTTTGCCACAAATTCTGTTAATTGCCTCCTGGACTTTGGAGTGCCCTTTTTTGAAAAGCCTTTGCCATTTCTACAGTGCTCCCAGTAGAGATCTAAAGATATCTCTAAACTTCAGTGCTTTACTAAGTATTAAAAGTGTCTAAATAAAAATCTTCTTAAACATAAATAACACTTTAAAATTATGTTTTTTTCTTTTTTTCGTTAAAAAGGAGTAAGGGGAAATTATGTGTGGCAGTAGACTAAACCTGAGTTTTTTACTGTATTGTAACATGAGGTTTAGTGCTGTGTTAACCTTTTTCCCCAAGCTTTTGGAAAGCCACCTTTCCCTTCTCCCAGGTCTTTAGATCATCTCTCCTTTTCCCCAGGCCCATGGGAAAGACTCCTCTCACCTTCCTAATTAGTATTCAAGCCCCCTTCAGGCCGTGTTCTGATTGGTTTCCCTTGTATCCCTCCCCTTTACCCTGGCCATGAGGTCTATAAATTACCTGACCAGGTGAATAAATTTCTCTTTCTGCTTCCTATTCCTTGGAGTGTGTGTGTCCTCCTTACCAAGACCTGGGGAGGACCCTGTGGCCTGCCACCCAGCCACATGGAGGGGGACAGGGAGGGGGAGAGCGTGCCCCATCAGCTGTGATAATTATGAACAGATTTTATGCGTCTCACCCAAGTATCTTTAGTGTGGAAAGGCTTCTTGCATTTTGGTCTAAGCTGGACTCATTAGACCAAATGTTCATTCCTTTAATGTGATTGTCTTCATTAAAACAAAGTTTAGCTTACAAAAACTTAAGAAACAATGAAACAAGATTAAATTATATTTGACTTATTAAAAGAGCAAAATAGAGTCCTTGTCCTTAACCTGTATAACAAACTAATCAATGCATCTGTATTCAGAAGCCTACACTATAAATTAAAAAAACCCAAAATATATCACTCAGAAACCGTAGAATGGTTATCTTATTTCCCTGAAGTGTTGTATCGTGTTTCAGAGCAAGATCAATAAATAAAAGACCGTAGTTTAAGCCGTTGTTAATGTCAGACCTTAGCTCTGGTTCAGTTTGTCCAATGAAGCATGAAGAGTAACAGACCTTTCAAATATTTTCTATTGTAAGTAGCACTAAATGAAAACAGGAAACATGCAGGATGATTATATATTCTGTTCAGAAAGCTGTGGGAAAGAAGGAATTCAGTTATGAGTTAACGAGCAGTGTAAGACAGTTCTGTCTGTAATGAACATGACGAGATAAATCATCTGTGTTAATGAAAAAGAAAAAAAACATCTCTTCCATGGGAATATATTATTCACCTTGTGGAAATAGAAGGGATGGTGGACTGTTACTTAAAAGGTTAAACAAAAATGGAGTCTGGGAAAAAACATTAAGGAGTTAGTGAACAGTTTCCCCCTACTGATACATAAAATGAAATGTGAAATGTAAAATATTTGTGGCTTTTTCAAGATAACGTCTGTGTCTTTTTATTTTCTTTTCTGGTTTTTTTTTTGGGTTTTGTTTGTGTGTGTGTGTGTGTGCTTTGTTTGTTTAGTTTATTTTTTCAAACTATAACGTCTATTTCAAAAAAAGAGATTTGGGGATGCAAATAATCCTTGTTCCCAGTGACATTAAAATAAGATTGCCAACATCTATCAACTGAGTGATGTGAGCCTGTGAGGCCAGATTAACACTTTTTCCTTTACAGAGATAAAGATAAGAACAATATATCCATGAACATATTTTAAACTCTGACCCATTTTTCTTTTCCAGCCATGACTTCAGTCAAGGAAGCAAAAGCAATTATGCTTCTACTCAGTAAAGAGAGCATAGAAACAAAATGGGTTCACTCATCCAACTTAAAAAGTTGACAAGATGAGGTGTGAACTCTGTGAGCTTGACCAAACATCCACTTCCAGATTTTAGAATCATAAATTCAGAGAAAGTCCTGATTAGGAAGAGATCCAGGAAGATCCTCGAGTGCAACTCCTGACTCCACACAGGGCAAAATAAAAGTTAAACCATATTTCTAAAATATTTCTTGAACACTGACACTGTTGGGGCCATGACCACTTCCCTAGGTTATGCACTTTTACCAGTGCTTGACAGCCCCCTTACTGTAGAACTATTTTCTAATATCTAATCTGACTTTCACCTATCACAGCTCCAAGTCAATCCTTCTTGTCCTATTACTGGTTACCAGAGAGAAGAGATCTGCACCTCCCTCTGCTCCCTGCATGAGGAACTGCAGACAGTAGTGAAGTCACTCCCTTCCCACTCTCCTCTTTTTTAAGCCCAACAAAACTCCTGTCCTCGGTCACTCTTCATAGTTTGTATCCTGTAGACACTTCACCATCTTTGCTGGAGGTGATGATGTAGCGGGCAGAATAGTCTGACCTTGGTGACTCGTCTAACATAGATAGATGTCACTGTCCTTTTAATTCCTGACACATCTGTTGTGTAAGAACACCTGGAAAGACAAGGTAGACAAGAAGGAGGATCTCTCACTGCGCCTGTCAGACACTTGTTTCCATTCAGCTCTATCCCTCAAGCTCCTGTCTTGAATTCATTGTATGTAAATTTTATGTATAACCATAACTCATGTCTACTGTATGTGAATAGACACACTTTTTTGCATGGGTATAAGACTAAACATGGTAAAATCATAACAGGTTCATCATGGGAAATAAATATTAAAATTATTCTGTTGTTTACTGTTCTACTGGGTGATTAAAAAGAGACTTGTATGATGTACAATTAATTTTAATATGACATGTAGTCCGTGTATATTCTTTCATTATTCATAGGCTCAGAGAATTCAAAGACACTTCTTTTCCTCCAAACTTTTGAAGAAATATTGCTCTTGATATTATAATAATGCAGAAGTTTCTCTCCCTTTCGTTTTATGGATTTGTTTTCTGCCATTTTCTTGTCAATTCCAAAGGCTTTTAGGGTTTGCTTATAAATGCCAGAATATGAATAAAAGGTCATCTTCCTTAGAGGCAACAAAAATTCAGACTAAGTAGGGAAACACATTTATATGAAGTAGATGTTTCAGATATCTCCTAACTAGATCTCATTAACTTTTCTTTTTTTTTTTTCCTCTTTGGCTTTTAATTGGCACATTTGTAGCACTTTTTTCTGTACAAATTACCATACTAAGCAGAAAGTGACAAGACTGACCTGAACTAGACATTGGAATCAGTGTTTTCAGGCTTCATTCCATTAGCACCTTAGAGAAAAAAGCACAAAAGGTACATTTTGATATAATTAATCCAATACAAAGTTTAATGTCAAAATACAGATTAAAAACAAAGAGTAATTTCAAAAAGATTTGGTAAATTAGACTTTAATACTTGTCTTTAAAATTAATATTTATATTCTCATTGACTCAATAATGCACTTTCCATAACCATATTCTGGCAGTAAATCTACCTAGAATGTCTTAGATTCTAATGATACCTGAAACTTAGCTTCATTAGCATTAAAACATTCAACCTGTTTTCTTTCTATATTTCTTTCTTTCTAAAAGAAAAAGAAATAGTTAAAACAAACAAAAATAAAACAGGAAAAAACTATAAATGAAATGTAACTCATGCAGAATATTTTCTGTATAGCCTAAACACATGTAATTATGGCACAGCATCTGTAGGCTTCCATTAGAGTCAAGTGAGATATATTAGCATGGAAAGGTTTTCATCTGAAAATTTCTGCAGCAACATGACTTTATTTTGTCACATATTTCCAACTGAAGAACCTGTATAAACATTGATTGCTCTGCCTTTGATCTCTAAGACAGGTTACAAAAGATGTTTCAAACAAAAAGTGCACTTTTGAGGGTCTTTGCAGTTACGGTACTGGGAAATGTAGGTCCAACAAGAGAAGCTTTAATTAGACAAGGGACTACAAAAACATTTTGAGTTCTTTAGCTCTGTCATAGTCATCTATTACAGAACAAGTTTTATTTCATTATTTGTTGGATTAAAAAGTATTGCAACAAGCTAACCTTGGGCCATCATTTCCATAACTGGCTCTTGAATGCTTTGTATTAATTGACACATTCATTGGATTACTTTTCTTTAAAAAAAAAAAATTAATGCAGCAACTAATATAAATTGCATATTAAAATTTCATTTCTTATTTTACCCTTCTTCAAATGGTCAGATTATGGGGGACAATTGCTCTTTTCATAATCAAGATTTCACTGAGCAATATAGTTCATAAAGTAATTTAAAGGGAGAAAACTAAAATGGAGACATCAAGTCTTAGGTTTGTTGTGGTTTTTTTGTCCTTCAAAAAATAAGCATGGCCCTTTATTATTTTTTTTTGTAAGGATTTATATTCAAGTGCTTACCTTGCTGCTCTAGATAAAATGTTATGACTTTTTGAAGCCATTTAATTTCAAAAAGAGCTAGCATGAGTGTGTCTTAAAAGTGATACTTCACAGGGCACAGTTCGTATTCTTTTCCATTAGCAACTTAATTCCATCGATAGATCCAGGTAAGCAGCTCCACGTGCCCATGGCCTTTCAAGTCAAAAACTGAAAATTGTAATGGTCAGTATTGCTTCAAGTTACCACATGGCCATTTCCATTCTGAAATGTCCAGTTGACCTCTCTGGCAAAATGATACTTTTCTTAAGTGGTACTGTGTTCTGGAACGTAAAAGTATCTGATTAATTCCAGCAAGTAGAAAAAGAAAACAGATTATCCTCCCTATGTTTCAAATGAACATGTGGGAATATATGATGGAAGTTTAGATTCTGTTGCAACTATTTGTGTGTTTTGAAATAGTTTATTGACTCTGTTTACTTGTTCTAATAGATCCCTATGTTTTTCAACACCATAGTCATGAAAAATATAAAAATGGCAAGAGGGTTTTCCTAATAAATTGATATGAGCATCTTATGTTTAATTTTTCTGATAATCTAGAAATATATTTTATATTTATTCATATATTTGTATATCGTTATTTATTTTATATTATAAATATATACTGTACATGATTTGAATGGCTTGAAATTTGGAATGGGAATAACTGAGCCTAAAGCCCATGCTGAAAAAAAGAGGGGGAAAATTCTGGAAATAAAGACAAGTAGAAAAATATACAAATGTTCAGACTGAAAGACATCATGTTTGTCCTAATTTATAATGAGGAGAGCACAACAATTAAAGCAAATTCAGAAATATGTGAAGTTTAAAGGGAACACCATTCTGGTCAGATTACTTAACAATCATTCATAGATTTTTTAAGTTCCACACAAGCCATCATCCCCCTAATTCTGAACATGTTTATGGAAGTTCTCAAAGAACATACAGAATAGATAATGACTTTCAGTAGAAAAATTACCTTTGGAGTGCAAAGAAATTGCATTGTTTGATGAAATGAATGTCCCTTGCTAGGGCGAGTGTCAATAAGGGTTAGGATCTGGGTAAAGAATTGAAGAATGACTCCTCAAATACAATGTCAATACAGATTTTTGTATTTCTTCAATGGAGTTTCATTAAAAAAAAAAAAGAAAAGACAAAGAAAAAAATAGAACCTGTGATATGTCCCTCATGTGTATGTGCCTCAGTCTTGATACATGTGCTTTCTCCCATATAATGCCATTTCACTTGTTCTAAGGCATCTGAGACATCTGCACAGACCTGGCAGATAGGATATGACTTTGGGAAGTTAAACTGCTACCCAGAAGCTTCTCAAATGCATGAGATGATTAAAGCAAATCCTATGTTTAGACATTTTCATTTAGGTTTCTAAAATATGATTATGAATCCTCCATACCAAGACATGACAGAATCACAGATTCAGAGAATGGTCGAGAAAGGTTGTTTCTTCACATGTTTCCTGATGTTCAGACAGAATTTCCTGTGTTTCAGTTTGTGCTGATTGCCTCTGGCTAACCTTTTCAACTGGGTGCTGTTGAAAAGAGTCTGGCTCCATCTCTTTGAGTATTTACGTATAACGATGAGATCCCCCTGAGATGATCGAAGCTTCACAGTCTGAGCTCTCTCAGCCTTTCATCATATTCCAGTCCCTTTATCATTTTTGTGGCCTTTCTGTGGACTTTCTCCAGTATGTCCTTGTCTCCTTTTAGCTGAGGAGACCAAAACTGGACACAGTATTCCAGGTGTGACATCACCAGTGCCTAATAAAGGGGAAGGATCACCTCCCTTGATCTGCTGCAACAGACTGAACTGCAGAGTAAATTCAGTCCTATTGGGAGTGGAAAATGCTCAAGCACTCATCTCCCTCCTTGCAGGTTAGTTTATTTCTTGATATATTAAAGAAAATGGAGGTTTATTTTAGAATTACAGTATTCAAGCAATTATATTTTCTTCTAAAGAATGATAGGTGACACTAGATCTACTTACTGATTGAGTGGCAAAAATCTGAAATATCTAGCTTAAATTTACAGATAAAATAATGCTAAAATTGTAGGACAAAGATAAAAATTTGCAAGAATATCAAATCTTTAGCTGTATGGCATATTTTGTTCCACATTTTTATTTACCTTCTTGGAATTACCTTTAGAGATTACTGCAGTAATTATTGTTTGTCAATCACAGAAGCGTATCAGTGTCTGGGACAGGTGATTTCCAAGACAGAGTACTTACAAATCAGCAGAAGGAATTTTAAACACATAATTTGTTTACTTATTTATTTTTATTGTAATCTTTTGTCTTTATTTTCCCCACTAGTATAAGTGGTATCACTCCTTGAGGACATTTGCTTTTTTTTCTTAACAAANAGAAAAGACAAAGAAAAAAATAGAACCTGTGATATGTCCCTCATGTGTATGTGCCTCAGTCTTGATACATGTGCTTTCTCCCATATAATGCCATTTCACTTGTTCTAAGGCATCTGAGACATCTGCACAGACCTGGCAGATAGGATATGACTTTGGGAAGTTAAACTGCTACCCAGAAGCTTCTCAAATGCATGAGATGATTAAAGCAAATCCTATGTTTAGACATTTTCATTTAGGTTTCTAAAATATGATTATGAATCCTCCATACCAAGACATGACAGAATCACAGATTCAGAGAATGGTCGAGAAAGGTTGTTTCTTCACATGTTTCCTGATGTTCAGACAGAATTTCCTGTGTTTCAGTTTGTGCTGATTGCCTCTGGCTAACCTTTTCAACTGGGTGCTGTTGAAAAGAGTCTGGCTCCATCTCTTTGAGTATTTACGTATAACGATGAGATCCCCCTGAGATGATCGAAGCTTCACAGTCTGAGCTCTCTCAGCCTTTCATCATATTCCAGTCCCTTTATCATTTTTGTGGCCTTTCTGTGGACTTTCTCCAGTATGTCCTTGTCTCCTTTTAGCTGAGGAGACCAAAACTGGACACAGTATTCCAGGTGTGACATCACCAGTGCCTAATAAAGGGGAAGGATCACCTCCCTTGATCTGCTGCAACAGACTGAACTGCAGAGTAAATTCAGTCCTATTGGGAGTGGAAAATGCTCAAGCACTCATCTCCCTCCTTGCAGGTTAGTTTATTTCTTGATATATTAAAGAAAATGGAGGTTTATTTTAGAATTACAGTATTCAAGCAATTATATTTTCTTCTAAAGAATGATAGGTGACACTAGATCTACTTACTGATTGAGTGGCAAAAATCTGAAATATCTAGCTTAAATTTACAGATAAAATAATGCTAAAATTGTAGGACAAAGATAAAAATTTGCAAGAATATCAAATCTTTAGCTGTATGGCATATTTTGTTCCACATTTTTATTTACCTTCTTGGAATTACCTTTAGAGATTACTGCAGTAATTATTGTTTGTCAATCACAGAAGCGTATCAGTGTCTGGGACAGGTGATTTCCAAGACAGAGTACTTACAAATCAGCAGAAGGAATTTTAAACACATAATTTGTTTACTTATTTATTTTTATTGTAATCTTTTGTCTTTATTTTCCCCACTAGTATAAGTGGTATCACTCCTTGAGGACATTTGCTTTTTTTTCTTAACAAAGGGTACATCCATTCTACAAGAAAACCTGGATTCTATGAGAAAGAGGGCACTGTTTAAGAAGTTTTTCTTTTTCTGTCTTTCTTTCTTTTTCAGACACAGAGTATGTTCTGCAGTGTCTTGAGACTGTGCTTAGCATTCCCCCACTGATATCACCAGCACTACAACAGGGAAACCTCTGTTTTGCATACTAATCACAATCTCCACTTAGATACTCAGTTATCACATATTACTGAATTCTTTTCTGGTTTATTCCCTAGTATTGTATTTATTCTTCACAGTATAAAAAGTTTTCCCTCCCAATATCTAATACCTTTAATTAGTTGAAAATTAAGCTTGTTCAGGTAGTTTCTTTATAGTAACACGCTACAGCAATATATCTCCTTAGACCTTGACATGTGTAAGGAAACAGAGACAAAAGGGTGCATCACAGGCCAGTTGAAAAGCACCTGTATCTTCCTTCCCTGCAACAAAAACATATCTGTAAACATAAGTTCTTTCAACAGCCTGAATTGTCCAATTGTGAGATATGTCCCTGAAATGTTGAAAGAAACATGGAAGAGTGTAAACCCTTAAATGTCATACTGCAAGCAACAAATTGGCATGAATTTTCCATTAGTTTCCAAGGACAATTCATGCATTACATGAATCACTAGGAGAGTTTACAATATATAGCAAGTTATCTAAGATCACTACATTTATCCATTTCTTTTTTTTTTTTTTTTTTTAAAACAGATCTTGCTCTTTTGGGGTAACTCCCATTGATACAACAAAAATTATGACTGTAGTTAATTGACACAATTTACCCACAGCTCTATCCCACTGAATCTTTTAGGTTGAAATTCAGCTCCTATAGAGTAAGAATCTACAATACTCTTGTCTAAGCAATGTTTAACTCTCCTTACCATTTTATAAAGACTAATGCATTTGTCAGAATTTAGAGAACTATTTGCAGCTTCTGCACGTTCCTTCTACTTAGCTAGGATTTGCACGTAGATTATAAATTAATTAGCTTTCTTAATAATCTTAAGAAATCTTGCCCATTGTTTGCCTGAAATGCCAATTAGTAAGAAAACTTGGAGAAATCCGAATAATTTTAAGAAAAAATATTCATTCAAATAGTGGGTAAGATTTTCAAAACACTTAGCCGTAGGTCTAACTATCCTCCTTTTGAATTTTGTTTTGCATATTTGCATGTTGCCTTAGGAAAAAAAAAAATCCTCAACAGCAGCACCTTGTGGAAAATCTGAAATGTGTCCTTTGGCATTTGTATTAGTAATGTAAAAAAGTCTCAGTTCAATTCATGTGAGACAGTTGTTTTCTGCTTGAAGTACACAAACAGCTTGAATTTGAATATTAGAAACTTAAGCAGTTATATGCAGACCAAGGAAATACTAATATAATCAGTGAAGAACATTAGTGAAAAATGAGCAATGGATAACATGAAAAGAGCCCTTTAGACCAGTTTTTGACTTCCTAAAACCATAAAGAAATGTACCTGTCAGATTGCATTGCAAGCAGATTTACCTATGCAATTAATGAAACAAAGCTGATAAAACTTTAACTAATTATTCCCAATTTTCGTTCAGAAGGAAAGAAATTAAGATGAATTTTCCAATAATTTGTAAAGTAGTGTTTAGGATAATGTGATTATATTGTTTGATTGCATTAGTTCATGAAACAATCACTTAACAGGTTTAAGACTGAAAATAACCTACTATAAACATCCAGCCAGGGTCTCTATTACCTCCTGTGTGAATCGTATCCTTCTCCAGGATTTTGATGGATGAGTCTCTGTTGGAACACTTTTCCATGCCTGCTTGAAATACACATTTTTTGAACACATTATAGCCTCTTTCCAGGCCATAAGTACCTGGCCCTCTGTGAAAAGTGAATACATCTTTCCAACTGCTATTTGGCTCTGATATGAAGAAAGTACTGTCAAGGTTAATTATCCCATTCAAAACCGGTTCTCACCTGAAGGCTTTCCAAAATGTTTTTGAAGTACCAGAGAGATTAATTTGCCAGACAAACTGCGTGTTATGCATATAGATGCAGTAGTATAAAATGCATCATGTTCTTTGATTCCTAAATTTTCCTTTGAATGTAAAAAATTAAGCCATATGATTTCAGCATTTGGAGTTATATATGAAAGCCCAACAAGAACAGGAAACTGATGTTAGAAGCAGCTAAAGAGTTGCAATAAAAGTGTTTCTGAAAACGTTTTACCAAATCCAAACTGGCAATCACTTTCAACCAGTTATTTTGATGTATTTGCTGTTGTTACTGGTTTTAATTTATCATCTGGATAATACTTTGGTTCCGTGCATTAACTCTCTTTCTAATTTGATAGTTTCAGAATTATTTTTAAATGCAGATAATAGTACAATCAAGTTCTCTTATTATATTAATCTAAAAAGAATCCATAGGATAATCTTACAAAAAAAAAAGGCATTTTTTGCTACAACATCTAAGTCCATCATACTACCCTCAATAATTGCAATAAACCCTTGCATTACAGTTTATATTCCTCTTATAAATCAATTTAAACATTTTTAAATGTTCCCTTTGCTATTATGAAGAACTATTCTAGCAGTATAATTGAATTTCCCCCCTTGCTATTCCTTTCCTTCAAATGCCAAAATTAAGTTTTCAAACATTGTAATAAATTATAAATGCATTCAAAATATATGTTGAATATGACAGTTCCAAAGTGATCTCATATTTTTAGCTGTCATCAATTTGGCTCTAGTGATGCCTCAATCCTAAAACTGAAGATTCCCTAAAAAAATAAAATGTGTTGGAGTTCAGCTGACTTCAAAAGACAATCTGATTTGAGCATTGCATGAGCACCAGGGTGGAAATGAGTTACATTGAATACAGTATAAATATGTGGGTTCAGACATGTACAAGTAGATGCCTCAATAGTTCTGAATCACACTCATAGTTCAAACAAACAGGATGCAAAGCAGCATAAGCTCAGCAGTGCAGTCAACTGGATATTGTGAAATTCATTTTGTGGCAGCCTATAAGCAATAATCAGGAGTTGTGTTTTCTCAAATGCTAAATTCTCCAAAGGAATAAGGAAAAGAGACTTTACAATTCACCCTCAGTAATAAAAATTTCATCACTTTGTTCAAGTTCTGCTACTGCACAGAAATTGTCATGATTCTGTGAAACTTAGTAAGCATAATCATTGTTGGAGTGAGCCTACATGATCCTTCAAGTCACAGAGATGGCATTTTTTGTTTGGAGAGGGGATGACATTATGCTGCTTTGATTTCACTTTCTCGTCATTTCTCACTGAGATCAGTGGATTCCATTTGAATACCCAAATAACGGAGAATGTGATAAGTTTATGAAATTATTGTCTGGAGGATTGTGCTTCAATTTAACACAAATTTGATCAAATTATTTTCAATGCAGTCAGTACAGACCACTGAACAAAAGCAAATTGCTGGGGAAGGAGAAAGGAAAATGAGACAAGGAAGAAAGGGGAAGAACAGAGATCTGAAAGGACATCAGCCTTTCTGTGTTTCATTGTTCACTGAGCTCAAAAGTCACAGCTCTTCCTCTATCACTGTCCCTAATTAAATTCTGCAGCAATTCCCTTCCAAAACTTACTTCCAGGGTATTCTGAGAACAATTAATTACTCCAACTAGACCTTCAAAGATTTATCTCAGAACAAGTGAAATATTAAAAAAGGGTTCATTTGATCAACATATAAATTGGAGATTTTTCAACTGATTTCACAACAGGATTTTGTTACATATAGGCTAAAATTATGTTTGTAACAAATCTTGAACACTGAAATACAAAGTGAAAACTAGATCATAGTATCCTGGCTATTTTATACCCAGGAAAACTATGTTAGAGGCCTAATAAGAGTTGTATCTGTTTTCATGTAAGTTTTGCTTTGAATGTCACATGCTCATTGCAGTACCAGTAGGATCGCTATAAATAGAATAACAACAATCATATTTATAGTTGGGGTTTGACTACAGCTAGGCTCCACACAGACACTTTTCACTCCCTTCCAGTGGGAGCTGCAAGGATAAAACTGAGGAAATGAATGGACTGAGGTAAAGATAGGTAAAGAAAAACATGCATAGGCAAACGAAACAAAAAAAAACCCCAAAGAATTCAGTCACTACTTCCTATCAGTGGGAAAGTGTTCAGCCATCTCCAGGAACGCAGGACTCCATTATGTTCAGTGGTTACTTGGAGGACAAATGCCATGACTCCAAACAGTCCACCTTTCTTCTTCCTCGTGTTTTGCTTTGTTTGTTTAATTTTTTACTGAGCATGATGTTGTATGGTATCAGAATATTCCTCTCACCAGCTGGGGTAATTTTTTTATTATTATATTTCAATTTCAAAGTATGAAAACTATCTAAGCAACCTTCACAATAGCTTTTCAAGTAGTGTATTATCTGAATTTTGCAGATTAAAACTCAATAAAATGTTAGGAATTAAGTTAATATCTGGAAGAAAAACAAAAAAGATTTAAAAAGGAAAAGACAAAATAAACCCAAATTATAGTCCTCATGGTTATTTTATTCAACAGTAAATGAACTTTGTAATTAAGATTTACAGAGGTTTTGCAATTTTGCACATCTGTTTAGATTTTGTATAGTGTGAAGAATTCTTCTGAAAATCGTGCCCCACTGAGAAAATTTTGTTATAAGACAATTTCTTTGGGTTGATTTCATTTGTATCCCGCTTAGATATCCAGTCTAAACTGGATACACAACCAGGTGCTACGCTAGTGGACTAGTTCTACCTCTTATTAGATCTATGTAATACTATATATTGGACTATTTCAATACTCACACTTACAGTTTACTAATTGAATCCTGGGAAATGTTATTCATTTACATTTATCAGATGACTGCTGCCTTAGCAACTTGCCCACATTCATTAATATCTGCCTGTGAGGTTACCCATCTTACTTTTACTGGGGATTAAGGACAATCATATCAAAATTCTTGCTACTCAACATTAATTTTTCTTCTCCTTTAAGTATTTTCAGTCATTTAGTCAGGGGGAATGTCAATATACACATAATTATTGGCTAGTAAATTGTAATGCAAGTTATTTTCATTATTCCTTGCATGGAAAATCACTCTGGAATATTATTCAATGAGTGTTTAATCAGTTCATTTGAAAAACAACAATAACAACAACAACAAACAGGAAAGGAAAAAAAACATTCTAAGATTGAGATAGTTTATTTGGAGTCAACCTTCTGTATTCCTCTGTGTTTCCTGCAAGACGGCTTGAATTCACTACAAAATCACTTTAGAGGATCATAGCCTTAGGGTATAATTTGAAGAAATGCAATTGCAGTCCTGTCTGTGAAAATATTATTTATGGGTGATGATGTACAAGGACTAAAGGATGTAGATTGATTGTAAAATCTTAGAGAAAAAAAAACCAGTACAGATAGTTTCTTTTTCTTCAACTAAGCAAGTTGATAATATGAAGTTACCCATAAGAGAATCAAATACAGAACATTAACATGTAAGACTAAAATTCTTTTCTATGCAAGTCAAGGGATATTTTAGACCTAGTGTTCCCATTAAATTAAATTTACATTACACTAACTGCAAATGTTGATGATACTCCAGAAACAAAACCAAATGAACAATTTAATAATATCTACTTCAATACAAAATACACAAAATACTTGTTGCAACTTGCCAAACAATGGAGATACTAAACTAAAAGATAAAAAATCAGTGGTCATTGTCTTTTTTTTTTTTTTTTGAAATAAGTATTCAGAGCATGATTCTAGTAAAGTTCTACGTATCTCAGGATTTAATTATCTAGCTTCTCATTAAGTCCTCTGAAAATAAATTCCTAGTGTGAAAGGTAATCTTAGATAGAATAGAGTCTTAGTTTTCCATTTTGTTTTTAAAAGAAAGATCTTTTCTAAATTTGGACAAGTGACAAAACTGAGCCCGTGCAAATACAAAATTTCCATTCAACCACAACATAATGCAAAAAATCATAGAAAAACTCTATAAACTGTTTTAATAGAACTCCATTGCAAATATAAAAATGATAGCAAATATAAAAATGCCTACAGTGAAAATAGTCATATACTGAAAAGCAATACATGTGAGTAAACATAGCATATCTTTAAAGAAAATACAGTAGTAGTAATTAATCACATATGCAAAAGATTGAAGAAAATAAAAGAAATTTATAAATATAACTATATAAACTCTGAATATGTTAAGAATTTAGTATGGGCTTTTTATTATTATTATTTTATTTTCCTTTTAATTATCTTCAGGTAGTAAAGAAAATAAAACCTAACTCTATCATTTTTGTTGTAAGTTTTTGGTTTATCCTTGTATATGTCTATACTCTCATATAATTTAAACTCCAGATCAGTCCTAGATCTCAGTTCTATAATCAGGAACACTTCATGAATTATAGTTCATCCTTTCATTTCTGTGAGGAGTATGCCAGCCTTTTTCTCCTGAAGAATATCCTAGATTCTGTTCAATGAAGAGCATGCTCTAGGGACTATTTCTAACTGACAGGAAAACCAAGAACATAGCTGTCTTCTGTGTAACATCCTCCAACAGTATCCCAGTGCTATTTTCACCTTTTATGCTTCAAGTCAGGTTTTATGACTCCCTGTTTCATAGTACGTAGAAACAAACATCAACAAGAAACAAAACCAGGAAACTCTTAGGTGAACTGCAGACCTTTTCAGAAACTTTGAATTGGAAAATGAGTATGTTGAAAAGAAATTGTCTCAAGTGTTGCTGGGTATCATGCTGCACTTACACATGTCGTTTGGTAGAATATGAGCTGGAGTTCACCACTTGGTCTAGGTATCACTCCTTGAGGTAAAACATTAATCATTGGTAACATTGACAAAGAATAGATTTTGTTTCATATGGAAAAAGCCTGTGCATAATTGGAGAGCTCCCTTACCTGAAAAATATTGGCAACACCTTCTTTAGAAAAATTTTAGTCAGACTCTATTGTCCTGCCCACAGAATATGTGTGATCATAAAGAATGATCTCTTCTCTGACGTGTGCATCATATTTCACCTAGAGAAGATGAAATATGATGCACACATCAGAGGAGAGAAATCATCAAATAGCTCAAGTTGGAAGGGACCCATAAGGATCAAAAATTCCTTGCTCTTAGCAGGACTACCTAAAATTAAACCATCTGACCAAAAGCATCATCTAGATGCTCTCTAAAGCAGGAAAACCTCTAAAGAGAAGAGATGTTTTAAATAAGAACAAATTATGATACTGCAAATGGAGAAAAAAAAGTCACATTCAATAATTTAAGTTTGCTGTAAGCAGAGATAATAGTCACTCTTAAAATACGAAGAGGGTTTCATATCCAAGGCTACATAAAAAGACTCACAGAATCACAGAATATGCTGAGTTGGAAGGGACCCACAAGGATCATTGAGTCCAACTGATGGCTCTTCACAGGATCATCCCCAAGAGTCACACCACATGCCTGAAGATATTATCCAAACATTTCTTGAGCTCTGTCAGGCTTGGTGGTGTGACCACTTCCCTGGGGAGCCTGTTCCAGTGGCCAACCACCCTCTGGGTGAAGAACCTTTTTCTAATATCCAACCTAAACCACCCCTGAGGCATCTTAAGGCCATTCCCTTGGGTCCCATCACTGGTCACCTAGAGTAGAGATCAGTGCCTGCCTCACCTCTTCCCCTCACAAGGAAGCTGTAGACTGCAATAAGGTCTCCCCTCAGTCTCCTCCAGGCTGAACAGACCAAGTGCCCTCAACCACTTGGTCTGGCTTGAGGTCTTGGCTTCCCCTCAAGACCCTTCAGATCTTTGTTGCTCTCCTTTGTCTGCTCTCCAACAGCTTAATGTTTTTCCCATATTGCAGAGACTGATGACTCTCCCCTCATATTCTGCCCTCATGAAACCCCACCTGGAGTAGTGAATTCAGGTCTTGAGTCCCAGCACAGGAAGAGCATCGACCTGATTGGAGTGTGTCCAGAGGATGGCCATGAAGATGATCAGAGGTCATCTATAAAGATAAGCTGAGAGAATTGTGGTTGTTCAGAAGAACAGGGTTTGGGGAGACCTCATTGTGGCCTTCCAGTGCCTGAAGGACAATTAGAAAAAGGAGGAAGAGGGTCTTTTTATATGGGAACAGAGTGACAGGACAAAGGGGAAAGGTTTTAAACTGAAAGAGGGCAGGTTTGGACTAGATGTTAGGAAGAAATTCTTTACTGTGAGGGTAGAGAAGCAGTTGCCCAGAGAGGTTGTGGATGACCCATCCCAGGAAGAGGTCAAGGTCACTTTAGATGGAGTCCTGAGCAACCTAATCTAGTGAGTGACATTCCTGTCCATGGCAGAGAGGTTGGAATTAGATGGTCTGTAAGGTCTCTTCAAACCTAAACCATTCTCTGATTCTATTCCATTCTAAATTCAGTCAAAGTATAATTGACATTTTAGGTGTGATTCATCTGAGTAGATGCAGACAGCTACCTTGTTTATATAGACATCTGAGTCAAGATCTAGAGTACTCAGATGCATCTCATTATGAAGTGTTAATTTTCCCCAAATGATTGATGTCTATAATGTGCCCATGTCTAAAATCTGATCTGATTAATCATTTCTGTTAGACCAATTTTGCCTCCTAATACTGCAACATTTGGGAGTAACATCAATGTTACTTGGTTTTACAATGAAAGGGAACTAAATTTTTGCCTTGATCTAAACATTTTCAGCTTCTGTGATCTCTCTGATCTCTGATATGCGTTCTTCATAACAACAGATGATGCTGTCATCTTCGTAACAATCAACAGCTTTGTCTGTTGACACTTTATTCCATTTTGGAATGAGTGAAACAACAAATTCTTGCAAATGCTTTTATTTTAGAAAGTTTTGCAAAAGTATTTGTAAGGGTCAAATTCATGTGGGTACCCCCAAAATACCAGGAAATAGAAGGATTTAGGTGAATTTATTTCCAAAGTCAAGAACACAACATCTTGGCACAAATCCAAATCAGGAAAGACACGTCTGCCGCGTGCCGAAGGGGAGGAAGGAAAATGTCCTCAGCCGATGGTAGGGTGAAGGCTGGAACTCTTTATTCATGGAGCATGGGACTTATATAGGTTCAGGGAGAAGCTTGGAAAGTGGGAGGAGCTTGGGCTGGAGCGCGGCAAGTAGGGGAAGGGCTAAGAGGGAAGGAGGGGAATACAGATGGGGCGTGGCCAGCTTCACATGATGACACTGGGTTTTGCATCACAAACCAGCCAATGGAAAAATAGGGAATGCATAACCAATAGCAGACCGGTAACGGGGTAACTACCACCAATCAGAATAAAACATACAAATACAGGGGGAATTACTATCTGTCTAATACAGTAAATCAATATCTATGCTATAGAACATCTTTTAAAACATAAACTTCTGAGTTTTGAGGTAGTTGTCTATTTCTGGTGTTGATCACTTGATAGAAACTGTTCATCCTGGTTGTTTTGGCAGTCTTTGAGACAGTGTTCTCCGACACACGTCCCCCTTCTTCTCAGGGCTTTTATCATCCCTGTCACCCCCTGCTGCAGGGCTTTCAGATATGTCTGCAAGAACTTATCTTCTTTCATACACGGGAGTCAGCTTCTCTGGAATGCAGAACAAGAAAACATTTGAAGCTGTCTCTGGGAAAGATGTCTTTTTCCAGGCAGGAAAGTTTCCTTAAGCAGAAACCTCTCATTTCCTCATAGTAAAATCTTCCAGAAGGGTCTTCTACACTTACAGTATTTATGAATTTACTTTTTCTTTACAGTTATTATATTTCTAGACTTATACAACTATAGGTCTATATTATGGGCAAGAGAGAATCTATGAAAAAGGGACTGCATGTGACATAATCACTGACAGGATGATTGGATTGATCTACAGTTTCGTTAGTCAAGTGGTTAATCTGTCTGAGAGTCATACATTTCCATTGTTGCACATTTCTTCTTAATACTTTAGTGAAATACAAAGAACTTACTGCTTCTGTACCTGTGGTATCTGGCACACAGTTTCACATGATATTGATTCTTATTCCAACCAGAAAGCAAAAGGAAACTACCCTTAATTAATTGTAACAGAAAAAGTGTTGGATGTAGTTCTACATCACTAAGAAATTCTAAAAAACAAAGAATGTTGGATATCACAAACATATTCATTATTCATAAAAGGATTTCAGTAGAGGCAGGAACATTGCTTGAGGTCAGAATATAGATATCTAAACAACCTTCTAGCTAGACCTGAAAAAGAGATTGACTTGAACCAAAAGATAAGAGAACATACAGGACAGGAAAAAAAGTCTTGATGTATAAAGGTGAGTAGGTAACACACATTTCAAAACAATGAAGGTGATATTTTCATCGATGAAACTGACAGAGAAAAGTTCAAGAAGAAACAGGCTGTCAAGAAAGAATAATAGAAGTCTGCTGAAAATAAACAGAAGGAAGTTAAAGAGAGAGACAGATTGAACTTAAGATGTACCAAACATTTGCTGCCACAATGTTACGTGGGTGTTAACATGCAAGTAAAAGAAGAATGAAAAGCAATTTTTGTTTTGTTTTGTCTTTTTATCCTTCAGAGCTGAATGCCAAGAGCAGTACTCACATTTCTCTGAGTACATGAGTTTACACAATGCATCCTAAGAGTTGTAGAAAGAGAGGAAAGAAAAGTGCTTTAACATCAGAAAAATTTTGCTGGATAAAACAACGGTGTCAATAACTTAAGACAGTTTTAAGTAGGATTAAAATTAAGGATGCATGGAAGTAAGAAATTGCACATAAAAATGTTATTCAATATTATTTTTAAGTCATACAAAGAAAAAAATAAACAAAATTAAAGGGGAAAGAAAAGCTCAGTGAGGCAGAAAAACTAGCAGGCTCTGTAGTCCTTTCATATGTATGTGTTTTGAGGATAATGCAGTTATCAGATGATGCATATCATCTGATTGCATTGAGGGTAATGCATATCAGATAACATAATGAATGTTAGCCTGCATACGTAAGAGGATTAGAATACTTTACTGCTGAAATCTCTCAGTAGAGCAGCATTCTTCTACTTGAACACTCTGAATAATCAGAGGTTCCATGGGGGAGGACAATGTCTGTCTAGATTCCTTGATAAGTAGGGAAAAAAAGGACTGAATTATTCAGTCCTCTTTTTTGCTGCAGCTGGGATATGGATAGGTTTTCAATACCTGGGTACAAAAATTATATCCTCATGAAATGAAGAAAAAAATGAAAATGAGTGGGTGATGGGAAACAAGAGTGAGCGAGAAAAAAGGAGAGGGATATCTTACCAAAGATACTCTCTAAGTGTATTGTATGTTATCTCTCCCTGAAGGAATGGACAATGCAGAGAGACCTTTATTGCAATGACTGGACTCAGAGTAATATGCACACCTTACAAATTGTCTCTGCCTCTAATACCTTCCACTGGAAAACAAGGTATATTGGAAGAAAAATAAATAAATTAGTCAATGCAAAAAAATGATCCAAGAGAACTTTCTTCCATGTGATAAACAACTGAGCAAGCCAGGACACTTCAACCTTCAGAAAAAAATAGCTTAGAAGGATATTAGAAATTAGAGAAGATATCATTATGAGCTGTTTATTACAGCAACAAATCTAGGGGCATGAGATGAAATGTTAGAATTAAAACTGAAATAAAATTAAGTGGTTCTTCATCACTAAGTGGTAGACTTGTAGAACTTCTTGAATAATGATAGATTCATAGATTGATAGAATAATTTAGGTTGAAAGGGAGTTCTAGAGAACCTCTGGTCCAGTCCCCCACTTGAAGCAGTTCCTATTATGCCAGATAATTCAAGAATTTGTCATAGCCTTTGTAGGCACCCTCTCTCACCTCCTGCTTAGACATCCTCATAATTAAAACAAACAAAACACAAGGGAAAAAAAACGAAAACAACCAACCAAACAAAGAAACCCCTCAATAAACCAATGAAGAAACAAAGAAACTTTTGCTTTTTATCTGACTGGAATTTTCCATATTTCAAATTGGCACTGCTTTTTATCCTGTTATTGTGTGCCTTACAGAAAAGGTGCCCCCTTTGTACCAGGTTATGAAGATATCAATAAGATCCCTTGTCAGCTTTCTTGTTAAGGATGAACAAACTCACTCACTCTTTCAGCAAAGTAGCCATTGCAGGTATCTATATATTGTCTTCTTCAGAGATTAAATGCTGAATTAGATGGATTTGCTTTGAGTAAGTATGCACATTGTACATTTTACTATCCCACTGAGGCTGTCAGAAGGGATATCTACAGGATGATAAAATTGTGAGACTAGGCAACATTGAAAGAAAATGTGATGAGATAATAGAAAGCAAATTATTAATTTGAATGATAACTAAGAATTTTTCATTTTCTTATGCATTGCCTTCCCAAATCTGCATTTAGTATTAATACATTTAATACATTTCTCTTTCTGTGACATAGTTAATGAGATCTTAAACATACTCAGAATTAGCTTAAACCTTTTAAGGTTTTTCCCTGTTGAAAATGGTTCATTCAAAATATTTTGAATTTCCTAGGACTTCATTAAAAACTAAAATTGATAGTCTTATTCTTCCTACTATGTTTTTGTGGTTAAGCATAATTCAAATATTTATACTTATAGTTTACCTTTGCCCATTTTAACAGTATAACTTAAGGCTTATTTAAGAGCATTTTGTACTTTTTCCTCCAATTTTTCTTTACCCCCCATTTACCACTGACTTCTCAAAACTGTTCAGTTTACAATAAGAAGCAAATTAAAACAACAATGGCACTACATTTTTGCTACTCTAAAGCTAAGAGAGAACAAACTTTAGAAAATTTATCAGTAATGACAAGTAAGGAAAAAAGAAATCCAAGATATTCTTATTTCCATTAGCTATCCAAGCAAGAACAGAAAAATGAAAGAATAAGAATGAAATGTAAGAAAAATAAAAGAAATTAAAGAAAATTAAATTTCAAACAATAAAAAACCAGAAATGTTTCTAGAATGAATTGTATAGATAATTTACAGAAAATCAGTTTTCTTGATTAATTGGTTACTTGCATCCTTGAAGAGTACCAATAAAACACTTTGTCTTATGAGACAAAAGCCTACGTTTTTTAAAATCAAGAGTTTGAATTTGAGATTTGCTGAGGAATAACATTATGAAACTGTTCAATATTTTTAGATACATAAATTCTTGTAGAAAGATAGGGATGCAAAATGAGAGCATTGTGTCCTTCTTCATGTCTCTTCCTGACCAGCTCTAAAGACATTCCTTTCTATCATCAGTAACAACAATTTCTTGTGGATTGTTCAGGGTTTCAGCTTGTAATTTAAATTGGTATTACACTGAAAGTGAGCTCGTTTCACCAGAAGTTATAGAGCCTAAAAAAAGAAGACATAAAAAGTCAATAACATGATATTTAGCAATTCTCCTAGGCTTTATCTTTCCCAAAATTGAATTTAGATACCAAGATTCCATTAATTTTATTGTTTTCAGAGTCCAGCAGGGAGTAAAATTTTCACTAAAATTAATAACAGCAGCAGCAGCAACAACAATAATATTACTAACAATGAAAGGAATGAAATTCAAAACTGATGCACCATTTCAATACCTCACAGATGCATTTTCTCTCAATAAAAGAATTTTCTTTTATTCTGATGCTGGTTTGTTCATGAATACCATACTGTTTTTTGTTTGACTGAATCTAATATTTGTCTGTGTCTGATACAGCAGTGCAAGTAAACAAAAAACATGCCTCATTCAGAAGAAATTATCTACAGCACTTTCCAGTTTTAGCTTTGGAAAGGATCTCAGTATGTTTTGTTTGGTGTGTTGATGTATATAAACATAAAAAAATGAACCAGCAGATACTGCACAGGAAGGTGGAGATTTTTTTTAGTTTTGCAGAGGATGAGGTGGGCTGTGGTTGAGCTTGACAGACCACTAAGCATTATTCCACTTACACAGGGGGAAAAAAACACAATAAAATGGCTTATGGGTTGAGATAAGGAACAGAGAGATCACTCACCAGTGATCAGATTCAACTTGCAGAAATTAATTTATTTTATTGTTAATTAAGAAAGGAGTATAATGAGAAATAATTAAAAAAAAATCTAAAACCATCCATGTTTCCCTCCCTTCTTCCCAGGCTCAACCTCACCCCAAACTCTTCTAACTCCTCCCCCAGTGCAGTGCAGAGGGATGGGGAATGGAAGTTGTGGTCAGTTCATAATATTTTGTCTCTGTTCTGCTCCTTCCACTCTTCCACTGCTCCATTGTGGGGTTCCTCCCACGGGATACAGTCCTTCAGGAATAGACTGATCCAGCATGGGTCCCCCACAATGGTCACAAGTCCTGCCAGAAAAGCTGCCCCAACATGCTTTCCTCTCTACAGAGCCAAAGGTCCTGCTACGCCTCTGCTCAAACACACACTCTCAGTGGGGTCACAGTCTTCTTCAGGCATATCCGCCTTCTCTAGAGTGACATTACCCATGGGCTGCAGGGTAAATATTTGCTCTATCATGAACCTCCATGGACTGCAGATGCACAGCCTTCTTCACTATGGTCTTCAGCATAGGCTGCAGGGGAATCTCTGCTCTGGCGCCTGGAACATCTCCTCCTCCTCCTTCTTCCCCAACTTTCATGTCTGCAGGGCTGTTTCTGTCACATATTCCTGCTCTTCTCTCCAGCTGCTGTTGCCTAACAGTTTTTACATTTTCATAAATATGTTGCCACATAGGTGCTACCACAGTCACAGACTGCCTCATCTCTCAGCAAGATTGAGTTTCTCCTGGAGCCAGCTGGAACTGGCTTTGTCTGCTGCTGGTGGAACTTTTGTTTTCATCTCCCAGAAGTCACCATTACAGTCCCTCTGATAGCAAATAACTTTCCATGGAAACCTGTGTGTTTGTGCATGTGCGTGAGAGTGTGCACGCATGTCTGCACGTGTCTGCACATGCATCACAATAAAATCACTGAAACATGTTGACTTAAGTGAAGTGTAATAAAAAAGTATCTGTCTGGAATGACCCTGTGCTGTGAATTATGGTTGTTGTAGCTGATGTCTGGGTATATTTGCTTCCACCAAAACTAAGTGTTAACAATTTTTGATATGCACATCTATGAATCTGCCAATACAGTCTGAAGGTCAAGGTATGTACAAAGGGAGAAGGAATAGTATTTAAGATGTTTATTCCTTGTGTAAGTCAACAGTCAGGAGCAGTAAATCAGTAACAGCTCTTCAAGACACATTTGTGAGACCTGAAGTGCTTTATTGTATTGTATTGACAATACAGAAATGGGTAAATAGATCACATGGATGGTAAATCTCCATAGATGTGGGGTCTGTAAGACAGCATTTGTCCTGAGTTACATACATTGTGATGACTCATCCAACCTTATTTGTATCTGAAAAGGTGATTTTGGAGCCAGGATGTCATGCCTTACCTGGCTAATGATATGGCTTTTGGGGCTGTCTTTAATTACCTAAGTGAAGACCAGTTCTGAAGTGGTGTCCAGCTTTGTGGAGCTGCCATAAAGTTTAAATGATTAAAACCAGACTTAATTAAGAAATTGATAAAAATGCATAGGAATAAATATGGTGTCATAAAAGTTAACTCACCAGTTCTCTGTATTTCCCTTTAAAACTTGGTACATTATTTTTTACTACTACTGCTAGAAAAATACAGAATTACTAAAATACCTTCAAACTGCACTGGTTTTGCTTGCTTTTCTTTTACAAAAAATACTTTTGCTGAGAAATAGCATGCTAAGCTATACGTTACCCATTTCACAATAATTTTGTTGTTAAAGGGAAAAAAAAAAGCAGAAACGTTAAATCTAACAAAAAATTGCCTATTGAAACCCCAATAACAACACTTTAACTAAAGTCAGATGCATTTAGTATGATGCTGGAGTAAAGCAAGATGCTTTCTGTCAGCAATGAAGTTAGTTATCCTCTATAAGGGTAGTGTCATAATCAGACTGTCCACAAGGCTAGTAACTACTCTCTCCTCAAGAAATTTACTGAATTATCTCTAGTCCCCAAAACAAAAATGCACTAAATACCCACACATCTCATTTTAATAAGAAAAATATCTGATATTTGAAATAAAGTGTTAATATTATCTCTGACCTTAACAGTGAAATGAAAACAACTTTCTCATTGTTCTCATCTTTCTCATGATCAGATTTCTTCCCTGTCTTACACCAGTCTTATATTTAATGAAGTTTTTAGCTTGATATGGTACCTGATTAATCATTTTAACCACAGTTGTGCAAAGGTCTATAAGTATAATCATGTTAGATTGTTGAGGTGTATTCATGTCCAGATCGGCTCCTGGAAACAGATGTGGTTCTACAGTTCTTCCATCATAGAGACAAGTTTTTATATAGCTTTGAAAGACAATGAATCATGACTAAAATTTTTGTTACTTAGAACATATTTACCTGAAAAAAAGATGCAACCAGTCATATGTACTACAGATATTTATCAGATACAGAAAAGGTGAAGAAAAGCACGACTGACTGTTATTTTTCATAATGCAAGAACAGGAATTCAAATAGAATAATCAGGCAATTTTAAAAGAAGAGAGCAAACAAGCACTTCCCCTCGCCACACCCCC
>WBMV01000649.1:1877516-1975636 GCA_013396655.1 Campylorhamphus procurvoides
CCCCCCCCAAGGCATAATTAATTTGCATAATTCATGGCCACAGGAGACTTTTGTTTCGCAGGTATAAAAACCCAGGACTGGACAAGCTCACCTAAGTGTTCTACTTTTGAAAATATACAAGGCTCCAAAAATTTGCCCATCAAATATTTAGATGAGCCCTCAGTTCTTTAGTACCTTGAGTCAGCATGAAGAGAATGTGATGCACACATTTTCTCAGGAGATATTTTTACTGATAATGTAAGAAAATAAGGGAGAAAAGAAGAGAACATGGCAAAAGTTTAAAAGGGTGACATACAACCGAAACAAAACATTCCACAATGATATGACTTAGCACATGCAAACCCATACAACGTAGCAAAATCCAACACATCCTGTCCCAATTTACACAAAATATCAAGTAAAGAGATTAAGAGAAGAAGAAGGAGTAAAGAGAGAGAAAAGATATTAAGACAAAATCAGAGTTACCACCAAAGAATCCTGTGCAATTCCAGCTTCCAGGAGGCAGGTCTCATGCCACGTGCTGCAGTTTTGATGTGTTCTGGCCCCCTGCGGTCACCTCTCCCAGGCAGGACTTCTGGCCCACTGGCCACTCTGGTGCTGTGGGGAGTGGTGATGGCCAGTGCTCCCACTGTGTCAGCCAATCCAAGGCTGGGTTAGGGTCTCCAGGGCACATGGTGTGGATGTGCTCCCAGGGTGCCTT
The DNA here is from genome assembly GCA_013396655.1 of Campylorhamphus procurvoides. Classification (NCBI taxonomy): domain Eukaryota; kingdom Metazoa; phylum Chordata; class Aves; order Passeriformes; family Dendrocolaptidae; genus Campylorhamphus; species Campylorhamphus procurvoides. Next base: position 1,878,217 of record WBMV01000649.1, read on the forward strand.
TCACTGATAGCTACCCCAGGGACATCCCATGAGGCTCTCAGGGACTGGCATGTGGGATACAGCATCACCTCACCTCAGTGAGATTCGACTTGTCCTTTCCTCTACACACACACACACACTTGAGTTGTGTCCGACCTGATAATTAATCCAGTGTCTCACAATGAGAAGTACAAAATGGTTCAGTAAGTGATTAGAAAATTCATATAAAAATACAAATTAATTGCAGTTAAGTGTAATGGTCTAAATGAAACTTAAAAGTTGGAAAGCCATCTGTCACTGATGGACCCTGGAAATAACGGCTCCACCTCACCTACTACTAAAACTCTTCTCAACATCTACTTCTAGCTATTAGTAGAGATCAGGCATCAGTTCAAATAATTTGGTTTTGTACAACTGGTTATATTAAAGTACCAGATCCATGCAAGTTCTCTGGGAGACAAATATCAAAATCTGTTTTTCCATAATATAATTTCGGTGTGAAATGTCTGAATTGAGCATTGATCAAAGTAGTCTTTTTAAATTAATGTATATTCCAAACTTATTTCCCACTAACATATTTCTTTCATGACTGATTGTTCAAGATGTCAGTCTTAGGTCAAGACTTGCTGAAGAAATGTCATTAATAATCCTTACTGTCACAGTACTGTGAGATTGAAGGCTGACTCCAGACAAAATGTCTTATGGAAAGGAGATGCTGTTGGTAACCTGCAATAATGAAAAGTCTAAATAAAATCTTGCTTCATCACAGTGATCATGGAGAATCACTGGAGAGGAGACAAGAAAGAGGGAGAGGAGAGAAAAAGAAGAAAGAAATTATTTGCTGCAAGAATACTAGACACCTGCATTTCTTTCCTTAGTGTTTCATAAGCTCACTGGACTGCAATATGCTTTCAGATACACTTAGCAAAGTCAGGAAAATTTCTGCTGAAGTCAACAGCTACATGCATATGAAAATGGTGTAAGGCATACTGTGTCTGCAGACACAATTCTGTGTATTCAGTATCTGGTTGTTTTGTAAGTAGAGGTACCCTACTCTGTTCTGTTCCAATAAAATAATATGGAAGTGCTTCAAACCAAAAAAAATTTCCCTAGTCCTTTGAAGCTGGTTTTTGAACCTTCCCAGCCAGCTGGCAGCAACATGGTTCAGGCATGTTATTATCCTGTTTTTCTATTGAAGAGCTGTATATGGGTGACAAAATGAGAATGAAGTAAAATGCATGATTAGGAATGAAGAAATTTTAAATAAAGACAGAATAATATGACAAAAAGTAACAACATAATTTGGAAATAGAATTGGAAACAACAAGGAAACTGTTATATTGATGATGTAAAATAGAGTAGATTTCAGTGTTTCATTTTTCTACAAATGTCAATAACATTTTGCTGCCTGGCATTCTACATCAGACTCTTACTCCAATGGATAATATTTTTTAGTTATTTATATATATATTTATATACACACACACACATATATGTACATGAGCTAAAAACCAATCACATTGTTTTTCTCCATGTTAGGATACTCAATTTGCGTTCTAGTGGAATGACTAGCTGCCAAGTCTGGTTTAACCACTTTCTTGACCACAGAGGAATAAGAACATTGTTGCATAGAATAATTATGTACTGAGAAAGAGCTTTCAAGTAATATTATGAGTGATGAAGTATGTAGTATAGTTGTGTAAGACGAAGAGTACACCAAGGTACATAAATTTGTATATACCTACTCTCTGTCTCACCTCCACAGCACAGCACAGTATAAAGCCTCGCAGAGGTCCTGGTAATAGCTTAGGTAAAGAAACCTATTGCTTTACAAATTCTTAGCTCAACACAAGAGGGGTGAGGTTTGCTTCATGGAGTGAATAATCACACACTGTGTTTAGTTTCATTTTTTTTCTGGCATATGAAACCTGTTCCACACCACATAGAGAGACCTTCTCCCCTATTATCTTCTACTAGGGAAAACAGCATCTCTTGTCACACAGATAATTGGATACCACAGTGTGATTCAGTCACTTAAGCTTAGATGTCTAATGAAACTTTAGATGCTACAGGGTGTCCTCTAGCTGCCAATTTGTGAAGTCTCAGATTTCCTCCAGTCCTGTGTCATTACAGGTAGTCATACAAAAATTTTCCACCTGTAGGATGTCTCAGCTGTTATCAGAGGCTCATGTCTGAAAACTAACCCAAACCCTTAAAACTCTTCTTCTAGTCAGCTGTGAGTCAATACAGTTTGTTACACTTAAATGCCTTTTTCTAACATTAGAGCATCTGTTGCAATGTGGAGAAGATGCTGAGTTCTGGCCTTATCTGTTTACAAAATGACCTGTTTTGAACAGCTGTATATCACTTTTCTTTTCTCATTCCCCTCACAGTTGCAGTGATTTGCCACCTATAGTCTATAGTCTGTTTTGTCTGAATTTCATTTGTGTTGATTGACTTTTTTTCCCCTCAAATTAATTATTTTTACATTTGAAGTGAGGGCATGGTGAGGGATGTATTAATTATGATGTCATAGGTGTACTCTGAAGAATAAACATGAAGGCTAAAGACCATATTTGTTTTTCCTGCCAAAACATGTGACTAGATTGCACAGCCACTCTTACATTTTGGAGGAAACTTGTGATAATTCTATAAATAGGTGATTTTGATTAAGAAGGTGGACTTCTATAGTTAAAAAGACATTTGACAGAATTTCCAGATTTTAACTGTGTGCTTTGTATGATGTATTCATGCACGTACAAATGAACAGTAATTAGTCTATTAATTTGACTTCACAAAGTCTATTGTGTTTAAATTTGCTATGCAATGACAGCTCTTTATAGTAGACTTAATTTGTCTGTGATATTAATCTTTAAAAGATACTGCCTGAACACCTCAAATGAATCATGTAAATCCACTGTTAGCACATAACACTGTTTTTGCACTTAAGTGGATTCAAGCATCTGTAACTGCTTCTGGAGCTCATTTTTTCTCCAATGACATTTACTTGATGAAAAAAGTAGTTCCCTAGGAAAGTCTTGTGCTGGTTTCTTCTGGTATAGAGTTAAGTTTCTTCACAGTAGCTGACTGTGTTTTGAATTTGTGCTGTAAATAGTGTTGATAATTCAGGAAAGCTTTAGCTATTGTTGATCAGTGCTTATGCATAATCAAGCCTCTCATCTCACACCACCAGTGAGGAGGCTGGGGGTGCACAGTTTTCTGGGAGGGTACACAGCAGGGACAACAGACCCTGACTGACCCAAGGGGTATCCCAGACCATAGGACATCATGCTTAGCATGTAAAGTTGGGGACAGAACAACTTCATAAAGGGGGACGTTAGGAGTGATTGTCTTTGTCTTCCCAAGTCACTGTTACATTTGATGGGGCCCTGTTTTTCTCGAGTTTGCTGAACACCTGACTGCCCATGGGAAATGGTGAATGAATTCCTTCTCTGGCTTTGCTGGCGTGGGTGGCTTTTGCTTTATCTATTGAATTGTCTTTTATCTCAACCCATGAGTTTTCTACCTTTTATCCTTCCAATTCTCTCCTCTGTCCCACCAGGGATGAATGAGGTGGTGGCTGTGTGGTGCTTAATTTCTGTCTGGGGTTAAAACATAACACTCCTTTCTCTGTCAAAGAGATCTGTTACCTATTCCATATTTGTGACTGCAGTGTCACTCAAATTTTAAAGCTTTGCATGCTTTAGTTTGCTTTAGCATAGAAGGGTTTCAAAAACATTATACTGTCCATAATATGCTTCTGAATATTGTAATCCCTTTTAACAACTCTAATGCAAATTCAGTACCTTAAAACACAGAGAAAGAAATCCTCGCCTTAAGGGTGGTGAAAATGAACTTAGAAATATTGACAGAGTGGCATATTTTAAATGACCTAGAAATCTGCACAACTGAAGTTCCAGACTTCAAAGCAAACTACCAGATAAACAGCATTCATAAGATACACGTTAGTATTTATATGTTTAAGGTCATCATACAATGTTTTGGGTTATTTAATGCAAGGACATAATTAGTCTTGTAGTGCAGAATGATGCAGACTTAGAGAACATATGCAATATTCTTGTATGAACAGAAGAAAATGAAAGAGAAAGGCAAATAAAATACTCCTTTTTCTCTAAACAAAATTTGTAATTGTCTGTACTCAACCTTGACAGAAAAAGCTTTTTTTTAATTTTTTTTTTTCCATACAATGGTCTTATGCAGTCACATTTGCTTTTTATTCTAATTCAAGGCACCACATTCTCTGGGGAAGTCAATGAAAACACACTCTGTGATTTCAGCAAGTACTACACAAGGCCATTTAAAGAGGAAACAAAAGTCATTATGGGGGAAAAAGAAAGCAATTTTTCAGTTTGCAGGTTTTGACCTTGCTGGCTCATGATCTAAAATTTTTATTTTAATAATAAAGAAAATTAGTGGAAAATGACAGAAAATATTTCTATAATTCCCAGACACCATTTTTTAAAATTATAAGCCTATTTCTTTTGTGCTAGTCTGAAAAAGTCAAAACTTCCTTCAGATTTATTTTACAACATGCCATTTTTTAATGTCGACACATAAAGTTACTGTTGCTTTTTTTGTTTGGTGTTTTTTTTCTTCCTTTCCTTTTTGAAGTCAAGGAAAGGGAATTTAAAAGTTAGGAAGTATTCTCTCAGAGAGATATGCCTTCCGTAGGTCCTTGGGTAACTTTTGAGGGCTTTAATTTACAATTTCATGTTGGTAGAGGAACTAAAAATCCAAGAAGACCCTGGAAGAATATGTGTTTTAAGATCGTCTTGAGGAATGAATGAACAGGGAAACTGCCAAGAACTATAAAATATTTACTTCGGCTTAACTCTACATGATGAAACTCATGCCATCTCTTGAAAAAAGTTTCTATACATTATCAAGCACTTTTTCATTGTCAATAGTAAAATTCCCTTTGACTATAAACTGTCTATAAAATAAACTTTATTCCAAGAATGATATCTGCTTTAATGATGAATAGTAGAATATTTCTCTAAGATTCCAAAAACTGGATTGGACATTATTAGTTTTTTCTCATCTAATGCCCTGGTTTTCTGAAGTCATACAAAATAGAATGCTTTATGAAGTGGTCATGTATGAAGTATGAAGCTTTTGGGGTCTGTACCATCTTTAATGGATCTGTAAGTTTCTATAGCTAAAATGCACATATACATACTTTTTTTTTTCCCAAGTGTTTTAAATTTACCCTTCCATAGGGAACTTTGTAGGACTCAATAATCAAAACAGCTGAAATAATGCTATTCGGGNAAACAGGTAAAAATACTCTGTAATTCTGTGTTCACCTTTGTAGATATTGTTGTGCCTTCAGGTAGCCTTTTCTCCCCCCTTCTTTCTTAGATATTGTCCCAGCCATTTGCTTCTCAAAACAAAATGACTGTATATTATACAATCGTTAAATGTCAAACCACACTTCTCTATCATATCTTATTCAGTTTTAACCTATATTTGCTTTTGAGCTTTTCAAGTCTTCTGCAGTGCAGTCTGCTAACTGATAAGGTTTTACTCTCATCATTGTTTTTTTCTTATTGTGAAGTTATGATGCATATCTGTAATTAGTTGATAATACAAAATAAATGTTTCCCTGCTTCAGTCATGAGCATATTTAGTGAGACCATCAGATCACTCACTATTTCTATAACAAGAAACAATATCTTAGAAAATACATTTAACTACTTCAGTAAATTTCAAACTCTCAAGTTTTTATGGCTAATCAACCAATACACTATGAAATGTCGATGATTCACACATAGCTTATGTTTATATGCCACTACAAGGAAGATATGCCACTACAAGGAAGATATGCCTCATGTATATCATGTTACAGTAAAATTTGCTAGGTCTGCCTTTCTTTTCTTTTTAACAGAAAAATGTAAGTCAGACTTTACTGCTGTGAAATGAAAAGCACTCACAGTCCTCACAGTAGGGACTCCTGATTAAAACTTAACATTCTGCGTGTGTATTCCCAGCAATGTCAATGGCCTGGCTTTTCTGACTCTTCCTAATGTTCAGTATTTTTAACTGATACTTGTGTTATTATCCCTGCTGTTAATCACTGAAACTGAGAAAACTGTTGCAGGCTTCTGCTTTCTGATCTATCATCTGTCCTTGTCCTGTGCTCTTTTAATATAATGAAAATAGTGATAATAATTTATCACTGTTTCAAGATTCTGAATCCTCACAACATATTCCCATGCTACTAAAGAATAAAATGAAAATTAAAACTAAACTAAACTAAACTAATAAATCCTTACTTCTAATCCTTGGGAAACAAGGTCCAACTAATCCAAGAGAAAAAAAGAGATGACTCTAAAAATGTGATATATAAATTCCAAAACTACAGTTATCATCAAAGGTCACGCACAAGTGGTTAAAACTCAACTATAGTTTAGCTAGAAAAATACAGGTATGATTTATGCAAATAGTTTCTTCCCGGCTTTCAGTGTTTAGCAACACTGAGACATTTCTACATGTGCCTACACCTACTGAAAGTAATGACTTTACACTTGTACTGGACTTGATGCTTCTTTCAGTGGCACTTGATGACGCCAGGATGAAGTCCCATTTCTTTGCATATGTCATTAAAATAGGTTATCATTCTCTTTCTGAGATTATTTTTAAATTTACTTCTAGCTTCATTTGTGACCCTGAGATTAGCTCAGTTGTTTAGAGCATGGTTCTAATACCAAGGTCATGGTTTAATCACTATATGGGACATTCATTGAAGAGTTGGACTTGGTGATCCTTGTGGAACCTTTCCAACTCAGAGTATTTTGTGATTTCAGTACAGTTCATGATTATTAACTGTTCTTTGATTTTCTGCAGACATGCTGACACCTGTGTTTCTAAATTATCAGGAGGTAGACTATCAATAATTTCAATGGCACTCCTGACAGACTCTATTTCCTTGTCATGACTAAGTAACACAACTGAAATTCAGGTGTGGATTTTATAAACATGCATGTCATAATATATGATTTGAAATTCCAGTGGTATCAGAATATGAAAAAGGCAGGGTTACATTTTCAGATTCCATAACAGTGTAAAAATAATTTAACGTTGTATCCTGAGTAGGTACGCGGTATCTCAATACAGACATTCAACATCTCCAACTGGTATTACAGAAGCAGGAAGATCATCAACTCTGCTAGTCTTTCTGCCATACCCATGAAATATTTTCAGCTCATTCCAACTTTAGTCAGTAGTTAATTATACTACGAAGCATGATTGACTATATTCCTTCTATATTGAGAGAGCTCCATTAACTTTCAGCAAGACAGATGATCAATTTTAGGAGCCTGCTGCTTATGCACAGAGTCCTTCCTGCTGTGCCCCAATTTATTTGCAGGACATTTTTGTTACTGTACTCACCAGGATGTGTTTTATGGACTCATTCCTCTTTTTTTTTTTTTTTAATATGTGGTTAATGTTAATATAAAACTAATCTTTCAGTCCATGGAAGTAATTTATTATGTGATACTCTTATACATTTTAGTACAAAAATAGATTTTGGTTTTTTCATATGGAATTAAGTAGAATTTCACTGTAACATAACTGGAACAGACCTTTAGCAATTTCTGCATTTTGTTTAGGTTATATACAGCTGATTCACTGAGTCCCTCAATATTTGTGATGTCCACAGCTTTTTGTCAGTATGAAGTTGGATATCTCAGATGAGGGAAAGGTGCTTAAGACCCAGGTTTAGATATCTCTGGAGTATTGAAAAAGAAATTAATTTTAGGTAGCAAATTCATCAATTTCCTAAATTTTGGTTCAAAGTTAGAAAAACTACTCAAGTTTTCCTGAATTGTTTGTCTGTGAAAGAACACTAAGAAAAGAACAGATGAGAAATATCAGCGAAAATTATTTTCCACAGAGACCACTTAACTTCTGAAAAAACAACCTAAATTTTAAGGCATGAGTACAGGTCCCCCATACACCACATTTGTTATTTTGTTTTTAAATTTTGTGGGAAAACTTAGTTGTCTATAGTCCATCCTTGCCTTGGTACTCTGGCAGGAAGGAAACAAAAATACAGAAACACAAGAGGTGGAAAATGAAGCAAATGCTGGTATATTCCACTAGGTCCTGCTGTCTCATAATCATGACAGTAAAACTTCAGATAACACCAGTCAAGTACTCTTACCCTCCAATTAGAAGTAGCTAAACTAAATTTTGGTATTCCAGATCTTTCAAATATCAGTTTTAGTCTTTTCCTGAATACTGTCTTGTGCTTTGTTATTTTCCCTTCTCTCATTAAGTATCTGAGGATTATTTTCTATCTCATCTTTCTTTATCATTTTATGGGGAAAGCCGTATTTGTCCCTTACATTCCACATCTGTTCAGAGCCATAAACACCGCATAGGTAGGAACAACTTTATGAAAGACTACACATAAATAATGGTATTATACTCACAAAAATGTAACTTTATAGAGAAAATTTTCCTACATCTTTTGTCAATACCTTTTTTATTTCCAGAGAGCTGCAGCTACAGTGACCATTTTGGCAGCACCATGGTTTACAGTTTTTACTTTTTTCTTCTTGTGCTTGCTCCTGTTCTTTCCTGCCTTCTCAGGCAGCAATTTCTGAGGCATCTACATAATAGATTAGTTTCATAATGGGTCTCCAGCAAAATGGCAAGGAATTAAAACATTAACAGGCACTTAATAACAGAACATGGAAAGGAGCAAGACAGGATCTAGAGGCTCATGGTAATTTAGATCAAATTTCCCCTGTACATGCATATGGCGAGAAAGCAGCAGTTTCAAAAGGCAGTTTAGGATATGATCCTCAGAGCCTCCGAACTGATTCCAGGGAGATATTCATCTCTTTTAATTTGGTGACTAAATGAGAATCCTGAGATCAGAAAGTATATAGGTGTCAATAGTTTAGTAGTGTGAATAGTTTTGTATGTTTCTACTAAGATAATCAAAGGGCTGGAGAATCTGCCCTGTGAGTAAAGACTGAAGGATTTAAGTCTTTCCTTCCAGGAGAAGGTTCAGGGAGGACCTCATCATAGTATTACAGTATTTAAAAGGCAGCTACAAAGAGGAGAGAGACTCTCTCTTCACAAGGAGTCACAGCAAATACAAGGAGCAACTGGTATAAATGGCACCAGGGAAGGTTTCATCTTTAAATAAGACAGAATTTTTTACAGTGAGAACAGCCATTAACTCAAAAGACTCCCTAGGGATATGGTGGAGACCCCCTCACTGTAGGTTTTCAAGATGTCTTTGTACAGGGTGATAGATAATGTCAACTCAACTTCCTTTCTCACAAAATTTTGTACCAGATGCATGCAAGTTTTTGCTTTTCCAATTAAACTGTCTTTATCTCAAGGTCCTTTCCAACTTGAACTGTTCTCTGATTCGAAGACTCTGTGTTTAATTAACACATTAGAGTGAAAAAGGAAACTCAGCTAATGTTGCAAGAGATATTGTGGTCTGCCAAACAACTTGAAGGTTCTGTTATTTGTAACAGAAGCAGACAAGATCCACTGTGTCCTCCCATGTCCCCTGGACTTCTGTTGTGTAATACTGCCAAAGAACAAAAAAGAAAAGGCAGCTCAGAAAGAACATGAGCCACCTCATGTAAAAACTTTAAATAAATCCCTACTCATACTTACATGCTATAACTACACAAAAGTTTTGTTTAGAGTATTTTCATCTTCAAAAAATTCTAGGAAAAGTGATGATAAAATAGCACAGTAATTCACAGATGTGATTATGAAAGATAAAGGTTTCAAAATATTGTGAAAACAGTCATATCCACATTTATTCAAGCAGCTCATTAACATATTTAATACTTCAGCTCAGCTTTCTGCTGAGAGGGTCACATCATGATGAAAATCATATAAGTGGCATTTTGCCTACAGTACATTAAACACTAATTCTTTCAGTTTTCCTTTTTCTTACATAAAATGAGTTACTGACACACATATTGCATATAATGTTTTCTAGATAAAAAGCAATATTTTTCAAAGAGTTTTTCTTGGCAATGCAGACTTGCTATGTGGATAAAGTTTTATATCTGATGACTTATCTTCAAGTCATAATAATTTAGCAGGGTAGTGAGGAAGCAGAAAGTATGAAAACTGCTACTATGGACTAGACTTGCTGTTTTGGTTTTGGTAGAATTAATTGTCTTCACAGGGGATGGTATGGAGCTGTGTTTTGGATTTATGCTGAAGACAATGATGAAAATATATTTTTGCTATTGCTGAGCAGAGCTTACATTAATCCAAAGCCTTTTCTGATTTTCATATTGCCACACTGGCAAAACATTTGGGGGTACATAGGAGTTGGGAGGAGACACAGCCAGGACAGGTGACCCAAAATGACCAAAGGGATATTCCATACCGTATGACATCATTCTCAGTATATAAAGTGGGGAGAAGAAGGAGGAAGTAGGGGACATTTGGAGTGATGGTGTTTAGCTTCCCAAGTCACCACACGGTGTGATGGGGCTGGGCTCTCCTGGAGATGGCTGACACCTGCCTGCCTATGGGAAGCAGTGAATTAATTCCTTGTTGTGCTTTCCTTGTGCGCACAGCTTTTGCTGTTCTTATTAAACCGTCTTGATATCAATATATGAGTTTTCTGGCTTTTACCCTTCTGATTCTCTCCCTGATTCTAATGGTGGGGGAGTGAGCAAGCAGTTGTGTGGGGCTTGGTTGCTGGCTGAGGTTAAACCAAGACATTTGCTTTCCTTAAAATAAATATCATTCTACAAAAAAAGCAAAAAAAAACCAATGAAAAGGAAACAAAAAAACCCACATTCTCTTATGTAGAATCCTCTGTAAATATAAAACAAAACCTGATAACAGTGTCTGGGACTGTGTCAAAGATAGAATCATATAGGAAGAGATTAAATAGTAAAAGAAGTTATTAAGGTCAACCTCATCAGCTTACTAGAAATCTGAATGCTGACAAATTTACTATCAGTATTAAGACAGTGAAGGCTTCAGGTCAAAATTTGAAGGAGGATAATGAGATAATTCCTTATAAGCTTAATAAATAACAAAAGAGGAATATAATAGATTCTTATTTTATAATTTGACTGGTAGATGACCAGAGGCTGGTCATAATGGCCGTGGGAACAGGAGGTGAAATCTCAATAAGAAATACTCTGCGATATAAGGATAATTTCAAAGCACTATGAAAATGAAACAATGTTTATATGACACATCACAGAAGGTAGGGGGAAATGGTAGAAAGGAATAATATACTCAAGGAAAAATATTAGGAAAAAATACTTGAATAGTGTCCATCTGTATTGAAAACAGGACTAGATAAGAAAATGTTTATTTTACAAGATCAGAAATTGGATTCAGCTTTAACTCCACAGGGTAGAGTTGGATAGAGCTGGATTTAAAGTCATCTTGTGTTATGAAAGCTTAAAGTTTCAACTGTGTTCCTGTTCTGTCATAAGGTTTCTTCTTTCATTTTTTTTTGCTAGAGAAAACCCCCTGATATCTTAAAGCAATAATTAAAAAAAATAATTAATGATAAATATGTGATAACAAACAATCCAGATGAGTGGTTTTGAATAGCACACAATTCTAACTACATTTTCAGTCTTTAAGGACATGTCTTTAATAAATAATATGAAGAAGACTGCCAAAAATGCAAATAACTTAGGAGAAAATCTTTACTCTCTATAATTTCATAATAGTCTATATATTTTTTCTTTAGCTCATACAGTACTTGGATTTTTTCTTCTAAACCCATTTGTAAACTTCTGAATAAGTACTGAGTGATTGCTAAGCATTGTGCCTGACTCAATCTTATTTTACATGCAGAAGCTCTAAATATTGTATTCAATATTATTACTTTATTAGTTGCTCTTAGGGTACCTTTTTAGTGACAGCTAAATGAGATTTCTGCTAACAAGTAACTACTTATTTCTGGCTTTAAAGAAGTAATTTACAAATGCAGCGTGAAATGAGGTGTCGGCAGTTTTTTGTTATGCACTTAAACAAAACTCAGGTGCCTTGAAAAATGCAGAAAAACATGAGCTAAATGGAAAAAACTGTGCTTTTTAACTGTTTTAGCCTGCTCCTAACTTCAATCAATTAAGAATTCTCTGTGCCTTGCCACAGTATGTGGCTCCTACAGCATGAATTCTTTATGCTTCACTTATTCTTCTGTAATAGCTCCCAGGAAGAAAAATGCAGGTTTTTTTACTTTTTCTTCCTCCCCCCTTACCATAGGCAGCACAAGTATGGATAACATAAAAAACTTAACATTTAGTGTATAATGATTTGGCTACCAGTTTGCATAAATTTCTTATTTCATATGTTATTTTTGATTAATTTATGGCATGGTCTAACCTTAGATAGGAAAAAAAACCCACAGAGGCACTCACTCACTCAGTGCCCTGGCTGAATAGGGGAGAGAAGCAGAGGAGTAAAAGTGGGATTGAGATCAAAGCAGATTACGAACTAAAACAAAAGTTGTGCATGCAAGCAAAGCAAACCAAGGAATTCATTCACCACTGCCCATGTCCAGGCAGATGAACAGCCATCTCCAGGAAAGTAGGGCTCCATCACACATAGTGGTGACTTAGGAAGACAAACAGCATCACTCCAGATGCCCCCTCCTTCCTTCTTCCCTATCTTGGTATGCTTAGCATGATGTCATTTGGTATCCCTTAGGTCAGTTTGAGGTCAGCTGTGTGGCTATGCCCTTCCCAACATCTTGTGCACCCCAGCCTCCCTCATTGATGGGATGGGTGAGAGGCAGAAAAGGCCTTGACTCTGTGCAAACCCTGCTTAGCAATGTCTAAAACATCCCTGAATTTTTGACACCATTTTCAGCACAAGTCCAAAGCATAGGGCTATACCAGCTACTGTGAAGAAAATGGATTCTGTCCCAGCCAAAACCAGCACAATTTGTCACGCATATTTTTGTGAAAGTTGTCTTTGTGACTGCCTAAATTTAACAATAACTTTCACTGCATATGGATTACTACGCTTACAGTCTTCTAAATGATGTCCAAGTGTTTACAGTACCTCCTGAAAGACATTTTATTTTACTGTACAATGATCCTGCAGATACAGAGAAATTTTTCAAAAATAATCACAGAATCACAGAATTGTGTAATGTGTACAGTTGGAATGGACCACAGTGGTTCATCTGATCCAACCTCCCTGATCAAGAAGATCCCTAGAGCACAGTGCACAGGATTGTGTCAAGACAGTTCTTGGATAACCTCAGTGTGGGAGACTCCACAACTTCTCAGTAATCTCTTCCAGTGCATGATCAACTGTACAGTAAAGTTCTTCCTTGTATTCAGGTGGAACTTCCTGAACATCAGTTTCTGCCCACTGCCTCTTGTCCTATTGTTGGCACTACAGGGAAGAGCCTGACTCCATCCTCTTGACACCCTCTTTTCAGATACTTATATATGTTATAGAGGTCCTCTCTCAGTCATCTCTTCTCAAGGCTAAACAGGCTTGGTTCCTTCAGCCTTTCCTCATAAGAGATGCTCCAGTCCCTTAATTATCTTTGCAGCCCTCTCCACCCCTCCACTGGACCTCTCCTGATCACCATGATCTTTTGACAACTAGCTATGGTGTCCACAAGCTCTCTCAGTACTCGGGGGTGTATCTCATAAGGAACCGTGGACTTCTGATGACAGCTTTGTCTAAGTTTTTTCTAATCCAGTCTTCTTTGATGAAAGGAAAGTTTTCCTTCCAACATTCCTTCACCCTTGGTCAGAGATTCCTGAGGGTTAGTCTTGTCAGTGAAGGCCAATACAAAAAAAGGCATTCAGTAACTTGGCCTTCCCTGCCTTCTCTGTTACCAGGGTCTGTCCCCTCACCCATTTAGTAACAGGCCCACACAATCCTTTGGCTTTCTTTTGTTATTGATGTATTTGAAAAAGTCCTTCTTGTCGTCCTTGACAACCTTGTCCAGATTTAATTCCAGAAGGACCTTGGCCTTGTCTCATTTCTACTTACTCTGAAAACCTTCCTCTCTATATTCATTCCAAGTGGCCTGACCTTGCTTCCATCTCTTGTGTATTTCCTGCTTACACTTGAATATTCATCTATGCAGGACTCTTGCCCCCTTTGCCCTATTTCTTGCTCATTGAGGTGCATTGTTCTGGAACCTGGAGGAAGTGATCCTTGAATATCAACTAGCTTTCTTAGACTTCTCTTCCCTGCAGAGCCTGTTCCCATGGGATTCTTTCAAGAAGATTCCTGAAGAAGCTAAAGTTAGCTCTCCTGAAGTCCATGGCTGTAATCTTACTTGCTGAAATAACTAAGATCACAGTTGTATTTATATATATGTTTTCTAGTAGAGCAAATGTCAATTAATTATTTAATGTAGAAATACAATAGAAAACACGTAACAATCACTATAAATGTCAAAAAAACCCCTAGATTTGGATGTGATTTGGCCCAGAAAAAAAATAAAACAAAAATCCAAACCAAACACTCCAAAGCCCCTATTCTCCCTTGTCCAAGCAGAGAAACATTATGCAAGGTGTTTGCAGAAGTTTTGATTTAGAAGTGGATTTTGGCTTTGAGATCTAAGTAGTAGTAAGATTAAAAACACCCAGACTGGCAGTTCTGACCTTACAAAGAGCAAAAGTCAGAAAATCCTTTATGTTATAAATTAGATTTTCATTATGTCCTCTTCAAGTTAGTAGTCGCTGTCAACAGTAGGCTGTCTGTTGCCAGAGCCTAGTTGTGAAAATGTTTATTTCATAAAATTTCTATAGCACTGGTCTAAAATAAAGTATGCTCTTAGTATGCTGAGTGTTTTTTTTTTTTCAGTTTCAATCCATTGATACTGGTGGCTTTTTAGGAAGGGTAAAGGGATTCTAATGGTGTTTAAATATTTATATGGATGATTAAAATGTAGCTGCTTTCCTAAGCTCTAGAGCTGCCAGAGCTGTTTATCAGATCTGCTTGCTATGCACTTTCTTAATTTTTTTCAAAGAGAGAAGGATTTTTTTTTTTAACCAAGGATTTTCTAGTCATTGATGAAAATCAAATGCAATTTTTGGGATCAGCAGTGAATGTACACTATTTGCTGTTGGTTATTCACAATAAGGTATTAATGGCCTCTTTATAACTAGGTAGAGAAAAATTAATTTCAGTGCCAAGAAATTTATTATCGAGTAGATTGAATAAATTTTAAATTGAAATAAAACTATTTTTCATAACTTAATATTATGTCCAAGATTTTCAAGAGTATGTCTATCTAAGAAAGTGAAAAATTGTATTATGATAGTGACTGTCCTCTTAATTAAAATTGCTACCAAAAAAACCTTATTCTAAAAAAAAAAAAAGAAAAATTGAATGTGCTAAAACATAATCAAGAAACGTTATGAAGAAATGATCAAAACAGATTTTGGTCTCCTCAAAATAGGTATAATACAGAAAAGATTTCATATATAGCAAAGAGCTAAGCTCATCTTCAGAATGTAAACATTTTAGTAGATCCCTTGAGTTCACTAATCTCTGCTGTAGACCTCTGCTATGCTTAAAAATTAATTGCAGGCTTATACACTTTGATGGCTTTAAATGTACTCTACAATATGATATTACAGCATAGGGAAACCCTGTATAGTATAGTAAAAGTGCTTGATGCTAAGTGATACTTTGAGAAACATTATAAAAAGTATTGTAATTGACATCGAGAAAATAATAAACCAAACCAAATTAAAACTCATTTAAAAACTAAAGCTCATTTAAAGCCATCTTTCTTTTATTTATATATGAAATTGCTGCTGCAGTTTCTCATAATCAGATATCTTTTATCCAAGAATATTGCTCACATAAGTAAGTCTAACATGTAAACAACTACTGCAAAGCTGGGCTGTATTACTCCAACTTTATTTACTTTTTCAGGAATAAGAAATTAGTTGTGTATATTTCAACTTAAATGTCCTTATAATAGAATCATAGAATTATATAATGGTTAGGGTTGGAAAGGACCTTAAGATCATCTAGGTCCAACATTCCTATCATAGCCAGAAACACCTTCAACTACATCACATTGCTCAAAGTTTCAAAAAATTGGCCTTGAACACTTCTAGGTATGGGGCATCCACAGATTTTCTGTGCAACATGTTTCAGTGCCTTATCACCCTCACAGCAATAAATTTCTTCCTTGCATCTAACCTAAACCTACTCTCACTTTAAAGTCATTCCCCCTTGTTCTTAAAGGTGAAACTTTTACTTATAAAACTTCCCTCTCCAGCTTTCTTGTAGCCTCTCAGGTACTGGAAGATTGCTGTAAGGTCTCCCTGAAGCTAGGCTGAACAAACCCAACTCTCAGCCTGTCTTCACAGAAGAGGTGCTCCAGCCCTCTGAACCATCTTCTTGGTTTCCCTCTGGACTTATTCAAGAGGTCCATGTCCTTCTTATGTTGGAAGCCTCTGAGCTGAATGCAGTACACCATGGTGGAATCTCACAAGAGTGGAATATAGTGAGAGAATAACCTCCCTCAACATGCTGGTCATGCATCCTTTGATGCAGCCCAGGACACAGGGTCATGCAGAGCTTCTTGCCCACCAACACTACCAAGACCTCCTCAGGACTGCTCTCGACCTGTTCTCTTCCCAGCATGGCTTTGTGCTCGGGATTGTCCCAACACAGGTGCAGGACCTTGCACTTGGTCTTGCTGAACTTGATGAGGTTTGCATCAGTCTGTCCAGGTCCCTCTGAATGGCATCCCTTCCCTCCAAAATGTCCACCACACAGCTTGGTGCTGGATGTCTGGCAAACTTGTTGAGTTCTGTACATATCCATATCACTAACAAAGATGTTAAAAGGTGCTGGTCCCAATACTGACCCCTGCGGAAAATAATTCATTTCCTTCTGTAAACCACTGTGATTTTAGCTTTCTAAAGCTTCTTAATACCTTACATTTTACCTCAATGCATATATACTATATCTTTCTAAAATGTAACCTTAAACA
This sequence comes from Campylorhamphus procurvoides, assembly GCA_013396655.1. Lineage (NCBI taxonomy): Eukaryota > Metazoa > Chordata > Aves > Passeriformes > Dendrocolaptidae > Campylorhamphus > Campylorhamphus procurvoides. The sequence goes on from WBMV01000649.1 coordinate 1,895,177, forward strand.
ATTGACACAATATTACTGTTGGGGTGAAAAGGACAATCAAAGAATACATTAACAGAAAACAAGGTAAGATATTGATGCTTCTTCTTTTTTTTAGAGAGGCTGGGTAAAAGAAAACAGAGTGATAAAAGAAAATAAGTGAACATAAAATTTTAGGGTAACTGTCTGTAAAGAAAAAAAATCATAGGCCAGAACTATAGAAAGCATAAATGACAAATAAACTCTACTAAAAATGTTAAGTATAAATGCCTTTTATTTTCTTCATGTAAAAGGCTTTTTAAATACCAAGACTGGATTTTTTCAAACATTTTAAGTAAATCTAGGCTTTAGAGCCAGTGGAAGTATTCCTAAAAGATTAAGCAAGGAACTGTGCATGAATCTTACTATTCAGGATGGGACCCTGTACTCGGTGACATTCTTGATATCTCAGATTTACTTGTGTGTATTCCTATGAGTGTTTTCTACAGCTTAGCAAGTTCATTTTTACGTACTTGTTACTAGTGTCTAGAAAAATATAGTTTTAGATTTTCAAAGCATTTGTATTTATCATAAATATGCTAGTGTTCTGTTTTTCTAGAATGCTACCTAAACTTAAATAACTATTCAAATCAATTTAGAAATTGTCTGTGAATCTTCTTCATCTTTTAACCAAAGAACACATATAATAAAAATAGAACCAAGTTTAAGTCATACCCATTTCTAAATCAGACATCAACATTTAGTAATGCTAGAAGGTCCCCTAAAGGTTGCATGGAATAATAGCACTTTTACAGTAGATTCAGGTGCACCAAATATCTTCTTAAATTAATACCAGCCCATGCACAATATTTTTAATGACGCTTATGCTTGCAGATGTATATATCTAGATATAAACATAGAGCCAATCTCCTACATATGTAGAACAAAACCATTTTAAGTTATAGCTATAATCTAGAGGTATAGGCTACTATATATCAACACATATATTAGGCTATTATAAATCAGTGCATAGACATGCATAAATAAAAACATATGTTTATATGAAGCATACAGATTTTGTATACATTTGTATATATGTGTGTAAAGATAGTGATAAATCCAGTTTTGCTGTGAAAACAGTAAGGAACCAAGTGGATAATTGAATTTTCTTCTGTAATATAATAGTCAGCATGAGTCAGTCTGCATTGCTATTATAGATCAATGTATTAAATGAATCTTGTTGCCTGAATTTCTGTTACTGCCAGCTATCTTTAAGTGGGGATTCATTTAGTCTGCTTTTGCATGACTGTGGAATAGCATGAGAGTTGGAAATAGGATCCAGATATCTAATCAACTTCAATGTCTAAAAAATCCCTAAACATGATGGAGATCTTCAGTTATTAAGCCATGAAAGCAAATAATGAGCTAGTTTTTCAACAACAAATTACAGTTTAAACAAATTATATTTTATTCCATATTAAAAACTTGGAGCTGAAAAATCGAGTTTCACTTCAGAGCAGTTCTGCTGAAGTCCCAGCACTGGAGACTCTAGTGTTGCCTCTCTTGGATTTCTGCAGGGGCCAGCATCATCCTGGGTTTCAGGAGCAGGGGCAGGTCTGTTGAGGTCTGTCATGGTGTTCTGACAGCCAGGGCCCATTCCACCCATCATGCAGGAGCAGGGCAGCTGGGGCACACTGGCAGTCCCAGTCATTGGATGCCTCCCTGGGGATGGGGAGAGGGACAGGCCAAGGCTGGGCTGGGTTGCGGGAAGAAAGGGAGTGGCAGGATCTAATGACCAAGAGGGACTGACGTGGAGACCCAGACCATGGACAGGGTATGGGGAGCCCTGAGGAGATTGGGCAGAATCCAACAGGACTGGTGGTGCCCTCAGTGCCCTGACAATATACAAGATCCTTGTTCTTTTTCTAACTGTGCTGCACAGAGGATACTAATGCTTGCTCCCTGAATACCCAATAAGCACTCATCTAGGGGAGGATCTTACTCCATGTTCCTTCAGATATTTCATTTTACATGTTTCCTTACCACTTTGCCCGCTTCAAATCTTATGACAGAAAGGACAGGATTCCTTCTTTAAAGGTGATTGTCATACTTAAATCCTTATAGCATCACAATACAAACACTGCTCTTTCATATTCTGATTAATTACTGAAGAAGTTACTCCTCTGAAATTAAAAATGAGAGATTTCTGCCTCTAACTGCCTTATCACTTACTATAGTACTTGATGACAATCAATCAGGAAACTTGAAAACTAAATACATAGTATGCATGTTCATATTCTAATGAAACATTCTCCTATCTGCTACAGCCAAATATATTTTTATTATAAGAATCCCCATGCACTGTGAAATTCTGCAACATATTCAGTCTGACAGGAAGAGAGGTTTCAAAAGCCAGACTTATGTCAACTCTTACATTCCTTACCTTATTTATCAGTGAAACTTTGTCACTCCCACCTCAGGATCCTCCCAAGTTTGTAACTCAGGCCATGAACCATTCATGAACAAAATAAGATGTGTGGTTACCATATATGAAAGCAAAACACAGCCCTTGCAGTTATCCCTGTCAAATGCCTACAGGTGAACAGTGAACAGGTGAGAAGGTAAAGTTCCATTAGGTTTCTTGAAAGAAGAGGTCATTCCTTTTCTTCAATGATCAGCATTGATGAAAATTAAAATAAAAATAGCAAAAAACCTCCTAGTTTGCAGACAAGTAAGTAGCCCAACATAGATCACTTTACAATGCAATTCATAAGAATATGCAAAATTTAGTACATACCCTTTCCAGATTTTGTCAAACACATGTAGAAACTAACAGTTTGAACACAATCTCTTTGATTTTACCAATAAAAAAGGCATAAATTATTTAAGCAAGGACTGATATCAACTATAAGGAAAAGCTGGCTGACACTGGAAGTAAATCTCCTGATCAAGACATTATAGATACTGTGACAGAACTACTTAAGTTTGTCCTTGTCTTTCCATTTAGGAATCCATGACCTCTTCTTATTGTGCCAGTGAGTTCTGATCACACAACTATGGGTACATGCTAATAACATCACTGTGTCTCATTATAATTGTTATTGTTTATATTAATATAATAATGACAGAACAACTGACTTGGTGGCCACAGCTTTCATGGTGGCCACAAATCTATGATTAAAATCAAATTCCTGGGGGTCGGCTTCTGGTTTAGGGATTTTTTCAATCTTTATCTCAAATTTCCAAAGGAAAATATCTCATTCCTATCCATATTAGCAATGTGTCCTCTTTTTTTTTTTTTTTTAAATCACTTTACCTCTTATAAGAAACTTTACATTCTGCTTTAATTTCTTTTGTTTCATACAGGTATTTATCTCAATTAATTAAGGACAATTAGTCTGCAACAAAACATTTTTTTTCCTTTCAGCTCTTGCCATCCACTAGCAAATCCATAAGTTCTAGTGTTGTCACACACCAAGAGTTCTGGCTTTACATAGAAATTGTCTTGCCTTGTGTAAATAGTTTCTTTAAGCATTATTTTTTGTGTTGCTGTAGTTATTTGAGTTTGACTGCCCCCTAAATACAGTAAAAAAGGCATTTTACTTCAGGTATACCCATATGATTAAAAGACAGACACAAAAAACCAACACATTTTTCAAGACCTAACAGCCTGTATATTGAGTTGAAGTAGTGAGACTACATGAATGACTCACCTCAGTGAATCTTGATAACAAATATTACTAAAAAAATATTTAAGCTGAATTCTGAGCTGTATCTTGCTGATTCAGTTGCTGTAAAACTGGGGAAATTATTTATAAAATATATTTAAAATATTATCTTTCAATTGAAAGCTAACTAATAGATGTAATTATTTGGCACACAAATTCTAACCTCCCTTGTAAAGAATACTTTACAAACATCACCACTGAAAGAAATAACAACTGAATTAAAATCTACCCTTGAGTGCAAGTACATCAAATATAAATAAGTTATTTTCCGTAGAGTAGACACACATTACTTGCTGTGACATGAGAGTGTAATACTTAAGCTGAAGATATTTATTATCAAATGTAGAAACTGCTAGTACCACCTACTGGCAGAACTGCTAAACTGAAAAATATTTTCTGTTTATATTACATAATACCGTAATAGCAAGCAGATTATTTCAACTCTAATATCACCTTTGGCTGCAAACATTATGCAGTTATGTGCAGGAAATGAATTTGTGTACTTAGGATTTACTTTTTTTATGAAATGAGGTACTACATAATTATTTATAAATGAAAGAAGGAAAAGAAAAATAAATACTTGGGGTTTGGTAAGATACATAACGGTATGCTTCAGAAAGTAGCACAGTAAATCATCTCACATTTCTAATTATATAGACTTGCTTTCTTGGTTGGTCTGATGTGGGAACTCCATCCTCTTTTATTTCAAGTTTTGTTGATATTTTGCTTTCAACAGTCAGAAGCATTTAATTGGCATTTACTTCAGTGCTTTGAAAGCCACTAGAAAATTTCAAGATAAATGAATAGTAGTTTGATCTAGATTTTCTCAGATATGTTGAGTTCTTTCCTTCCTGCCTTCCTGCCTTCCTGCCTGCCTGCCTTCCCTTCCTCTTTTTTTTTCCTGAAAAAGAAGAAGGATCTATAATTACTCTTACATGAGGTAAGCAACTAGATCTGCTTCATTTTCATGATAATATCCTGGGCCAGCAAACAAAATTTTGAATAAAAAATTATGTAGCTTTTCCGCAGCAAAATGTACTATAGTTTTCTGCCCAGAAAAAACCTAAATTAAATTATTTGAAATATTTAAATACTTTTTTTTTTCTGTCTGGTTTAACTGTCTCTAACTTTTCCTCATGTATTTCTTCTGTCTCCAATCAGACCATCACCTCTGTACTTGAGTTTTGCTTCCAGCTGAACCACCTAACACACCCATAGAAACTTTGAAGTACTGAAAAATGACCTATTGGCCTGCCCCAATCTTAGCTACTTCCAAGTTCAAAACTAGTTTGTATCAAGGGAAACATTTACATTACTCTTCCATTTTACCTTCAATTTTATGACTTTTTTTCTTTAGTCATTAATCTCTGATGTGGAACCTTGTTAAGTGCTTTTGAAAATCTAAATATAATACCATCTACTGAATTTTCTTTATCTATTGTGGCAGTAATATCTTCAAAGAACTCCAGCAGGTTAGTTAAGCATGACCTCTCCTGTCTGAATCCATGTTGGCTATCCTTAATCAAACTACTTGAGTTTACTTTACTTTGGAAGTTTCTTATGAGAGTTTCTATATTTTCTCCCAGCAAATTATAAACTCACTGTTCTTCTGCATGACCATTTAAAGGAATATAATGAAGTTCTTTTTGATTCCTTTCAATCCTTAGGAATCTCTCCTGAGTGGTGTGAACTTTATAAATGTCAGTGAAGGATTAAATGATTTCCTTACTTGGTTCCCTTAACCAAGTTTTTCTGATGAGTTTTTTTGCTCCATCAGAAGAGATGGAAATATTTTAAGAGCTTTAATAGACATCCACACTCAATGTATTTACAGTTGTGTGTCAAACTGGGGAAAAAAGTCTACCTCACAGAACTACTATTTTGTCTGTCTGAAGAGAGTAAGAATAAATAGAGAAATGCTAAAAGAAGCCCCAAAACCAAACCAAACAAAAAACCCCAAAAACAAACCCAAAAAATAAATACAAGCAAGAAAAAAAACCCTTCCTTTCTCTTTCAGCTATTGGTGAAAAAAAAAAAAAAAAAAAAAATCAAAACCAAAGCCAAACAACCAGCCCCCCCAAAAAACAATAACAAACAAAAAATAACCACAAAAAACCCCCATAAACAAATCAAGTCTTGAATTTTGATGAAGAACAAAGGCATATAAAAGGTGATGAGTAGGAGCATGTCTATAAACTGCTGGCAGAAGTTCCTACATGGAAAAAAGCCCACTTTTTTTTTTTTTTTCCAAATTCCTATCCCCCCCTTTTAGTAGATTTAATATAATTTTTTGCAAAATAAAGTTTATTGGAAATTAATGAGAATTTTTCTCCTCGATAATATAAATATTCAAGGATATTATATTCTATATTGTGGCTTGTGTTTGTTTTGTTTTGTTTTGTTTGTTTTTTAATTTGAGAGTATTTACATCTCATGTATTTCAGAGATTTTTTTACTACTATGACCCACAATGAGAATTCTTCAAGGAGGCCAACTCAACAAGTGACTGCCATTTGTTAAATGTATTTTTTATAACATTACCATAAATACTAAAAGGGTTTGTTTTACTGGATTATGACTCAACAGAGTACTATTTGTTTGCTTTTTTTGTGCTTATAATACTAGAAACATGGAAGTTTCACTTTCTCATATAAGAAAATGATTAAAGTAGATTTCACATATCTAAAACATTTCTTGCAACCAGTATTTAACCTATTAGTATTATAATTTTGTCATAATTTTTATGAAAATATTTGACAAATAAAATATTATCTGCAAAGGGGTTAGCTGTGATTTGGCACAATCTCAGTGCTAAAAGGTTTGTTAATTAGCCACAAGTGACATGACAAAAATACATAGACCAGGTATAATCATAATCCTTGCATGCTCTAGAACAAGAACATTGCTAAATTTGTAGCAAAGGCTGCTTTGGCCTCCCTGCTTCATGCTGTTTCTACAGGGTTCATTTCAAAGAGGTCTAATAGCCCAACAGCTTCTCAATTTTATCTCTGTGTTTTCCCTACACATTTTCTGAATTCATTGCCACTGTCCAACAAACACAATGTTGACTATCATGTATAGAGTTCACTTCCTCATGCATATAAATAGTGGTAAAAATTTCTGTTTGTCCTAGAGGAGCAGAAAGAGAATTTTATTCAGTTTCCTCTTTAAAAGAGAATTTAACAACTTTGTTATGATTGTTCAGGGCTTAGGGAATAAGCAGTCAGGGCACAGTCCCAGTTTTTGCCTGTCTTTATTCTGTGCTGTCTGTACAGAACATCTAGACTTGTTCCCCAAAGGGATCAGGTTGCAAGACTGAATAGTCACAGAAAAAAAGGAAGTGGGACTCACTTCTCTATGTTGCTGCATTAGCTAAAATCAAAATCTGTGCTAACTCATTAAAATAAATTCTAATTAACCATGTACTATTTAATATTTCTCAAAGTTTGGACTGGAAAACAAGTGCAATATTCTCTAAAAGCTTTAAGTTCTGTTTAATGAAACATAGCAGCTCTCAATATATCAGGTATCTTGTATACCCGTGTGTTATCAACTCCATTCATTCCTTACAATGGAAAAACATACACAGACTGAAACTCATAAGGAAGAGTAATTATTCAAACAATTTTCTGTTAAATCTTGATCTTCATAAAAAAAGAATATTTTAATTACTCACAGAAATTTGTTAACATGTGAAATCACCAGCTCTCCCTAACCTTGAAAAAAGATAGAATGACTGAAATCTTGATTTATGTTCTAATGAATTCACAGAAGTAAACAAACCAGCATTTTTATGAAGTTTAAAAATTTAAATTATAACGAGCCAAATTCAGAACATGCTTATGGAAAGGTAATCTTAGTACTGGACTAATTTTGGCCACATCTATTTGCAGTAGGCCATCTAGCAGAAATATATTATCAAAATAAATTCCAATTTATTTCAAATTAGTTATTGGTTACCAAATATTGCTTTAGGTCGAGGATAGTAAAGAATATACTACTCTGGCAGAAATAGTGAGAACTTTTACAATGGTTCTTAGAAGTGTCAGCTGATGCTGGGAAACTCACCTTTCTCAGTGAGGGAGGAGAATTTTAGCTTAGAAACTAGCAGTGCTCAATGGCAGAATTTTAAACTAGATGTGATGGGGCAGGGGGACAATATCATGTCCCAGGCAAACTGTGGGAACAGATGCAAAGGTTAGAGGCACAAGGGCACTCTGCCAGTTACTGCACAACAATGTCCATCAGTGGACAAGGGGAGGGTTACATGTGTTATTTACCTGGACTTCTGTAAAGCCTTTGACACAGTCCTTTGCAACATCCTTCTCCCTAAATTGGAGACAGATGGATTTGATAAGTTGGCTGTTAGGTGGATGAGAAATTGGTTGTGTGGTTGCATCCAGAAGGTAGTGGTTGATGGCTCAGGGACCCAATGGATGTCAATGACAAGTGGTGTCCCTCAGGGATCTGTACTGGGACAGTGTTATTTAATATCTTCATTAATGAAGATATTAAGGCTAAGGGACTGAGTGCACCCTCAGCAAACGTGCAGATGACAAGTGGTGTCATTGACACACCTAAAGGATGGGATGGCATCCAGAGGGACCTGATCAAGCTTGAGAAGTGGACCCATGGGAATCTCATGTGGTTTGACAAGGCCAAGTGCAAGGTGCTACACCTGTGTTGGGGCAAGCCCAGTGTCAATCCTGGCTGGGGGATGAACAGGTCAAGAGCAGCCCTGCCAAGAAGGATTTGTGGGCGCTGATGTGGGTGCTGGACATGAGTCATCAATGTGTGCTCCCAGACCAGAGAACATATCCTGGGCTGCATCAAAAGCATTGTGGGTAGCAGGTCAAGGGAGGGGATTCTGCTCTTCTACTCTGGTTTCATGAGATCCTACCTGGAGTGCTGCATCCAGCTCTGGTGTCACCTAGTGCAGGAAGGACATTGAGCTGTTGGAGCGAGTTCAGAGGAGGGCCACCAAGATGATTAGAAAAATGGAGCACTTCTCCTATAGAAAAATGCTGAGAGAATTGAGATTGTTCAGCCAGGAAAAGAGAAGGCTTCAGGGAGGCCTAATTGCTGCCTTCCAATACCTGAAGAGAGCCTACCAAAAAAAGATGGAAAGAGACTTTTTAGAAGGGCATGTAGTTATAGAACAAGAGGGAATGCCTTCAAACTGAAAGAGAGAAGGTTTAGATTAGATAATAGGACGAAATTCTTTACCACTGGGGTATTGAGGCACTGGAACAAGTTGCCTAGAGAGGTTGTGGTAGCCCCATCCCTGAAAGTATTCAAAGCTAGGTTGGATGGGGCTCTGAGCAACCTGATCTAGTGAAAAGTGTCCCTGCCCACAGCAGATGTGTTGCAATTAGATGATCCTTAGGGTCCCTTCCAACCCAAGCCATTCTATGATTCTATGAATGGATAATTATTGTCCTAAAGAGGGCAAGAACAAGACAGACCTTCAAAATCCATAGAAAATATTGGGCAATAGAAATTACACGGTACTTGCCTTCTTTCTCAACCCCTTTTTCAGAAAAACAAAAAGGAATAGCGACTTCATAATTATTTTCTGCTGACAAGAAGTTATAGGACTGGGGGAGTCTTGTGAGCTCTGACAATATCCCTGAGCAGACCATATCCGTGCTACTCTTCAGCCTTGAGTGGGTCAGTTTAAGTCCAGGCCACCTGTATTAACCTGTCATTTACACCATTCTGCAATCCATAATTATAGACTGTCTTTTGCTGACAGTGGAAACTAAAGACACAGTCTAGTTCTCAACATTCCTCACTTGCACTTTAAGAAATGAGAAGAAATACCTACAAAAATGTTGAAAAATGCAGGATCACTTTTTGTCTTTCCTATCTCCAGATATCTAAAAGGAAAGGATAGAGTTTCCCCTTCATTGTACTGTACTTTAAATAGTGTGTAAAAGTATTGGACTGTAAAAAATAGCAATAACTTTTCAACAGAGGAAGAGTGTGCTTGCCCTGCTTTGGTAACTCTAAATGTGTAAGCCACTTCAAAAAGAAAATTGTCAAAGAGCATTATGGCTGAGCTTATACAATAAATATACACGAGAATGAGTCACAGGTCTCTAATAAGAACATGATGGCAACTGAGGTTAATCGGAGTAGGCTCTCCAGCTCTAATTGAAATGGGTGTAGATCTCTCTCTCTCATTTATGGTGTTAAGTGACACTTGAGATCTTCTTCAGTGCTTTAGGCTGTTGAAAACCACAGAATTACCTGTGCAATGAGTTTGCACTCCATAGAGAAAAAAGGTCAGTTTATAACTGTTTATTTGAGAAAGTCTTTTGTTTTGCTTTTTTTTCTTCCACTAACTCCGTTTCTTGTCAGTCTCTGGTAGTGAACAACTTATGTATGTCCTAAGAAACTCCTCTATGTGATTTAGTTTTGATTTGAAGTGTATCAGCCATTTGTACAAGCACTTCTACTGTAATACATCAGGATTTCAATATTCTTACAAAGATGTTCACTGGTATTTGATGCAGGGAGAGAAAAGACGAAGTAATGGCATAGCTTGTTGAATATGATGTTCTTTATAATGAGAATATTTTATCTTTTTACAAACATGAATATAATATTATGGTAGAGAATATCAAGTACTATTTTCAGATATTTCACAAGATTTCTTTTTACTTTGTTGTACCTCTTGGGACTTTCTAAAATAGGTTTTAGCACTTTTTAAAGGGTAAAAATATTACTTGATATGATTTGTTTTTCTGAATAATAAAAGTTCAGTAGGAGCTCAGAGATACTTCCCTCACAGATGATCAATCTCATGCCTCTGCAGGAGCTCCGCTCCAGTCTCCCAAATCCTTTTGGGTTCACAACACATCATGAAATAGGAGCCATTGGCTTGCATATACATGATACCTCCAATCTACTTTGTGTGTAGAAGAGTGACTATCCTTCCGTCTTCTAAGGGTTAGAAAATTCAGAAAAAGGATAGATCCAGATGTTGATCTCTTTTAGTTGTGTTTATTTACTGGTTTTGGATGGAATAGAGTTCCTTTTCTTCATAGAATCTTTTATGGGCCTATGGTTTGTGCACATCGCAGACCCGTTAGGGCGAGCAGGGAAAGGAAAACTCAATGCAGGGTGAGGAGAAAATGGCTGACAGCAATTTATTCAACTGAGAATCAGCTTATATAATGCTGGGATAGAAGGATCTGGAAAAAGGGGCGGATCTGAGGGATCGACAAGGAGGGTCTGCAACATGATAGGATGAGGGATAAGAGCTCCGCCTAAAGGGAGTGGATATGGGAGGTACTAAGGGAGTGGTCAGCCCTATTTGGAGATGGACTATGTGCCGTTGCCAAGGGCGACCGGTGACCAATGGGAGCCCTACCTGAACCCGGGAGTTTTACAATCAATGAGAATATGTAACTGGGGAGAAAACTGGGGTACAAACCAATCAGAACATTTGTAATAAAGCCTATTCTATTCCTAATCTAATACAACAATAACTAACTAATTAGCCGGTGAGTCTTCTTCCCGATGTCTATCTACGATCCCCAATCCTCTTCAGACTGCTGTAGTCGCTTTAGCTCTTGGTTTTTCAGCACTTCTGTTCTTTTGCCACTGCCGGTATGTCTCCCTAATCCCCAGAGGTTTGGATCTGTGAAGAAAAAAGTATTGGTGACATACCAAAACTTCTGCTCTTGCTGAGCATTGCTTACAGAGCATCACGGTCTTTTCTGTTTCTCACCCTTCCCTACCAGCAAGTCAACTGAGGGTGTGCATAAGACGCTGGGAGGGGACACAGCCAGGACAGACAACCACAAGTCAACAAAGGAATATCCCATATCCTATCATGTTGTGCTCATCAGTAAAAGCTGAAGAAGGAAGAGGAAGGGTAGATGTTCAGAGTGATGATATTAACCTTCACAAGTAACCCTTACATCTGATGAAGCCCTTCTTTAATGTTTGACTTGCCACCTGCCAAAGGGAATTAGTAAATAAATTCCTTTTTTTTTTTCTTTCATGAGTAGCTTTTGCCTTATTAAACTGCCATTATCTTAACCAATGAATTTTCTCACTTTTCTCCTTCTGATTCCATTTCCCATCCCATCAAGGTGGACTGAACAAGTGTCTGTGTGGTGCTTAGCTGCCTACTGGAGTTAGATCAAAACAGTTATTATTTCATTAACTGGTGATTTATTTATTCATTTTTATTGAATATTTTATGATAATTCCCTGTTATTTGGTGTATTTATTATAGGGGGAGAATCTATATGTGCTCTGTGTGTAGTATTTCGTTTCATTTTTGTTTGGAGGTCAAATACATTAACATTTTCAAACTTTTTCAGAACCTCTCATAAGGAGGAAGGTTAGTTTACAAATCAGCTTCAAATTTTTGTTAGAAAGGTAAAAGACCATTCAGCCCTATAGGTAAAAGATCACTGGATATATGTAGAAACAGTATAATGTCTTATGGAAGGTTAGCGTTAAAAAGGGAAACAGCTAGAAAGATTAATACCTCTGGGTTTAGATAGCTGATGAGAAGTGGATTTTTGTGACTATGACCTTTGTATTTAAACACTTAAAGTGGGACTTGGAATTTAGATGTAAATTTCTTTTAAATGTGTATGCCCATATGGCATATATTTATTAAAAATATTTTGCTAAAATATGTGATAAATGTAGAATTGTAGAATGGTTTGGGTTGGAAGGGACCTTTAGAGGTCATGTTGCAAGCCCCCTGCCATGAATGGGAACACCTTCCAGTAGAACAGGTTGCTCAAAGCTCCCTCTAACCTGACACTGAGCGTTTTCAGTCATGGACTGTACACAATTCCTTTGGGCAACCTGGTCCAGTCACTCACAATCCTTATCATAAAAATGTTTTTCCTCATGCCTAATCTAAACCTACCCACTTCCACTTTAAAACCATTGCCTCTTGTTGTATCACTATGTACCCTTGGTAAAAAGACTTTCTCCATCTTTCTTGTAGGCTGCCTTTATACACTGAAAGACCACAATAAGTTGTCCACAGATCATTCTCTTTTCCGGGTTGAACAGCCACAGTTTTCTCACCCTTTCATTTTAGAAGAGGCATTCCAGCCCTCTGACCACTTTTATGGCCTTCACTTAGACCTGCTGTAACAGAGACGTGTTTGGGACCCCAAGATGGATGCAGTAATCCAGGTTAGGTCTCCTAAGAGTGGATTAGAGTGGAGAGAATCACCTTTCTCACTGTGCTGGCTGGACTACTTTTTATGCAGCTCAAGATACAATTGGCTTTCTAGGCTACACACACACATTGCTGGATCATGTCTAATATTTCATCCAGCGGTATCCTCAGGTCCTTCTCTGCAGGGCTGTTTTAAATCAGCTAATTCCTTAATCTGTGTTTATATTGAGGATTGCCCTGACCCAGGTGCAGGATCTTGCACCTGGCCTGTTGAACTTCATGAGCTTCACACAAGCCCACTCTCCAACCCTATCCAGCCACCACTCAGCTTGATTTCATCTACAGTCTATCTCATTATCTATGTAATTAATGAAGATATCAAAAAGCACTGATCCCAGTACAGGCGCTAGAGGGACAACACTTGTTAGTGCTTTGCATTTAGGCATTGACCTAGTAACTGCAAAATGCGTGTGGCCACCCATCCAATTCCTTAACAATTTAACAGTCCATCCATCAATTCCATATCTCTGCATTGTAGAAATAAGAATGTTGCGGGGGCCTGTATCCAAGTCCTTGCAGAACTCCAAGTAGACAATAGCCATAGCTTTTCCCTTGTCTACTGATGCAGTTATTCCACCTTAGAAGGCCACTAGATTAGCCAGGCACAATTTGCCCTCAGTGAAGCCATGCTGGCTGTTTCTAAGCACCTTCCAGTCTTCCAGATATTATGACATATCTTCCAGGACAGGCTGTTCCATGATCTTACTGAACATGGAGGTAAGGCCAACTGGTCTGTAGTTCCCAGAGTCCTCTTATTTACCCTGTTTAAAAATGCTCATTACGTTTCCCTTTCTCCAGTCAGCTGTAATGTTCCAGTCTGGCTGAAATATATATATATTGTGTAATTAAAAAAATATATAAGGTTTACCATATTACATATTAAGTATTTAATATAGCATATGACTATATGAACACAGATACTATCATATTATAAGAAATATTATAAATCATAATATACTCCTATATATTGTATGAAGCATATGTAGACGTATTTCCACCATGGCATTTCCAGTTATTTCACATACACTAAAGACATTATTTACTTCACTCACATGACAGTATTAAAAACAATATCTAAAATTTAAAGAATGCAAGGATGATGAAAAGGGTTGATAACCAGTGTTCTTTAGTGTTTAGAAAATAGAACTCAGTATTTCAAAATCTCAGTCGTTTCCATAATTCCCTAGTATTTTTAATTGAAGTCAAGAAACTGCTGTTCCTGCTCATGTTGAAAAAAAATAATACCTTACCAAAATATTTGGTGTAATGAGACTGCTCGAGGAACGTGGTGCTGTTAAGCACAAGTACGATCTGCAGAATATGAGCATCAATGGTATTTCAAAGTATTCATCTCAAAGGAAAGAGTGAATTTTGACAGAGACACTAAAATGAAAAAAATGAAGGGATAATTACAAGCCTACAAGTAAGATTGTTCAGTATAATGTATACTTTCATTAAAGCTGAGAAAAAAAGAAAGGAGATAGTTACTAGAAAATATAACCACAAAGCAATCACATGGAAAGCATTTCTGAGATGCCTGATAAACCTGGGCTGAATAATAAATGGACAAGAAAAAAATGGATCCAAAAAATCCTTGTGATTTAAAATGCATTTATCTAACTATTTGGAATACATTCACATTATTGGTATGCACAAAGCAGGTGCATATTGTTATCCTGGCAGCCTGACAAATAAGCACTTAGATGGTCCACTCTATTTCTCTCAAAAGAAAATGGTAGATTACTGGTTATATGAATTATCTGAAGATTTATGGGATTTAGAAATTAGGAGATGGAGTTTGTTCAGAATCAAAGCAAGTCCAACTGAAGCACTGAAGAAAAGCTGCATCATGAACATTATAAAATCTCATATGGTGAAACCAAAATATCTGTATACTATTCTTTTGAAAAAAAAAACACAAATATTTTTTATAGTAGTTTTTACATTTTTCTTACCACTCAATTTTTTTTTCTCACTTGTATGCTTTCTCCCATGACAAATTTAGAATCAGGATTACCACCTCAGAAATAAAGCTAATAATATATCTCATTTTATACAGTGCAGAAACTCTCACCTATCGAGAAGTACTAAATTAAAATAAAACATGACAGAAAAGAATTGGAAAACTACCATAATATACCATACACATTAATTTATTTAAATAGTTAAGAGCCTGGATCTTTAAATTTTAGCAGACATATCCCAGTAGATAACATTTTCACTGACTAACATTAATTCCTGTAAAAAATATTGTTATCTATGAGGGGTTACCTTTGTTTTGCAGTCATTTTATTCTGACTATTTTACTGACAAGCTGACCCAATAATAAAACTATCGCACAACTACTTCTCCCATTTCTTTTCCATCAATGCTGAGAATGCTTTTCTTGGCACCCACCCACAATGCATGATCTCTCTGCATCCTTCAGGTGATTTTAGATTTGAACTTAGAACATCATCTGATTTCAATATTTCTTCCAATCCTCCCCTTCTAATTCTGTCTAGTCAGCTATTTATCCTTTCAATTCATAATAATTCTTTTTCACTTTCAATTTTTCAGGCTGTCCATTTCTGTGCTTATAAAAAAACATGTTAGAAAAGTCCTTACACTCATTTCAAGCTGTCCCTATACTGCCAATCTTCTCTTTCCCAGTTATTTGCTTCTCAACTCTACTTTGTGTCAACATCTAATTTATTTTGTTCTCTCCATGTGCAATTGCTGTTGCTTTCTATGGTCTTTCAGACAAGTCACTTGTCCGTTGTCACCCTAAATCTCCTCTTCAACTGAATTCTCAGACTCAAAGTTTCTGTCACAGCTAAAATTTCTTCACAGATCTAGAGATAATGAATGGTAGTCAAAATGGTGTTTATTGTTTAATAGATATTTGACAGAGAAGTTCAGATACTGCATAACTGAGAGCCTATGATAATGGAAAACTTTATTACTAAGCTCAGGTCTTGGAAAGATCATGAATGTAAAGGAAGTTTAAAAATAAACAATACACCAGTGAGAGTACACTGAAGAGTCAGATATTACATTTGAAGATCTGTATGTGTGAATTAATAGAAAGGACAACAAGATGGACAATTTGTTTTTATAAAATATAATTTAATTGAACTTAGATCAGGTTAACTGTTAATTTCCATACTTATTTTTTCCGGGTTTATTAAATAATTGTAATGTACATTCTTTAAAATAATAGATGTAAGAATCAATAATTTTCCTATGTATTGGATGAATTTCATAAATAATCCTTCAGATTAAAAAAAAAACACAAATTACTTCTAACTGACAGAAAATAAGATTATTTTATCCTGGCAATCTGTTGACTTTGTCTGTGTACCAACTAACAATGAAATATCAAACTAAATATGCTTTTATGGCCTTTAAATATGTTGTTCAATTCAGTTGGAAATTTTGCATTATGGAACCAGTAATTAATTATTTATAAATCTCCAGAATTGCAGGTGAATCTATTAAAAGGTCTTTTGCTTTTGCATCTCCTTTGTAACAAACTAGGCTATTCAAATGCAAAGTAGACCCTCAGTATGGTGTATTAAATCAGATTAGTTGGTCATAGGCAGGCTTGTAAAGTCAGGAGAGAAAATACATAATTCTTAATGTTAAAAGATATTACAGATTTATATACCTTCTCTGTGTGAACAATGCATTATTTCACTGTAAATAAGGATTTCTTTCACAATGTTGTGCAAAACTTTAAAGTAATTAGGCCTCATGTCTGCTGAGATTCTTTTACAATTGAGATATAACTCCCAGTTTTAGCAATATAAATACCAAATGTGTTTATGAAAAAAATCATTTTAGTCAAATGATTAGGTTGTGAACCAGTATCTGTTCAAATAAAGAAAGAAGCAATTCTTTTACTTAGTTGGCCCTTATTAAAGTAACTTTTATGAATGTTTACCTTAATAGTGATAATGGAGGGGGCCTTTATCACACAATTCTGACTGTTAGATCTCTATTTCCCTCCCCTATGCTGAGTT
Source organism: Campylorhamphus procurvoides (assembly GCA_013396655.1). Lineage (NCBI taxonomy): Eukaryota > Metazoa > Chordata > Aves > Passeriformes > Dendrocolaptidae > Campylorhamphus > Campylorhamphus procurvoides. The sequence goes on from WBMV01000649.1 coordinate 1,912,087, forward strand.
AAAACTAATTCAGCATGTAATTTCTATTTCACACTTTCACAATTTATTTGTTCGAATAAGTCAACAGCAGAGACATTTTTTCTTACCATAAATATGCAATATATCTTCACATGCACAACGGCTTTTTATCACTGTATTCTATTTTTCTTATGTGAAACACATAAAAAAACCCCAAATAACTGAAGAACAAGAAGAGGTATCATCAGCTTTTGGATACAATAATGAATGAAAATAAGATGACAAAATTTTCATAAAAGTTGCACCTTCTCAACTCTGAGATTATGATAAATGGCTGATTTTCAGTTTCAAAACAAAGACAACCATGTTCTGGTTTCTCTTTCTAGATGCTTTCTATTGTGCCAGTAATGAAAAAGAAACCCTCCAGTCTTGCAGACCTTGGTGCCTCGCAATTTAGTACTTAGAGAAAAGCCTCACAAGAAACACAGCATTTGTTATGGCAACTCTTGTTACTTCAGGGACGTAATATACTACTGTGAGGAAGAACATGCAGCTGGAAATGTGTGATATTCTGTAACTTCAGGGGCTTGCTATGGTTTCTTACAGCCGGAAACAGCTATAAAGGTTGAGAGGATAGCCTAAATTGTGCCAGGAGACTGGTTTGCCCCAAAAAAACGCAAGAAGTGTGAGTGTGGTGTAAGTTAACTCTGTTGGCTAACTTGTATGTTTAGTGTAGGTGGGCCAGATCAAAACATGCACTCAAATGTCCTGTGAGTTAATGAACCATTTACATATCTCATAATCTTACCTGAACTCTGCATGTTTCAGATATCAGCCTTGAAGAGTTTGTTTTTCACTCTTTTCATTTTCCACTTAGAGTCCTTGTCCTCTGGTTATTTTTTATCATTAGTGTTTACCACCTACTAATTCAGAATGCAACTTTACATAATTATAAACACACATACAGAGAGAAATATAACACAAAGTTATACAACTGGTATTCTGACTGAAGGTGTTACCACTTTAATATTTCATTCCTTTACCATTCTGGTGTTTCCAAATGTTTTTAATAATGTATTTTTTTTATATGTTGGAAAAAATAACTTAGTCATTAAAAATAAAACAATAGGATAAGTTAAAGTCATTTGATGAAGATACTACAAAATCAGGAAAATAAAAATAATACAAAAAAAACAGAAAAAGAAAGCTCCCACTGTTTCAGTTTGTAACAGTATTCAAATATATATAGTTTTCCTTTACCAATATTTAAAAATTTCTTTGCTAGAATTTTGAATTTGTAAGTAATGAATTTTAAAATCATAAGCTGCACCTTTTAATTACACTTTCTGTACTATAACATACTCTGTTGGTGCAGGTGTCCAGGCTCTGGCAGTGGGGTCTGCAGGTTCCTCTGTGTGAAGCAGCGGGGGCTGCCCCGTGTGGGACACAGACATCCACCTCAGGGCGCAGCTGAGTCCCACAGCCAAGGGCGCTGTGGCTCAAGGAAAACAGGTTTTGGAAAGGGAAAAAATGTTGCACAGCAGAGACAGGAATGAGGGACAAAAGCGGGAGAAATAAACCTGCAGACACCAAGGTCAGTGAAGACAGAAGGGGAGTAGGTGCTCCAGGCACTGCAGCAGAGATTCCCCAGCAGTCTGTGAAGACAGTGGTGAGGCAGAGTGTGCCCCTGCAGCCCATGGAGGAGACTCTGGTAGAGTAAAGAAAATGTGCCAGGAGAAAGAGGCAGAGGCAAACTCTTCTGTACTGATTGTAATCCTAAAATCTACTTTTATATATACTCATTTCACCATTGTGCACCACAGTAAACTGTTCCATGTGTGTCTTCATCACTCACAGCAAAAGGTAATGGTATCATGCTGCCCAACCCATATTTGTATTTGCTTAATCAGAACAGCAGCAATGTCACTATTTCCCCCTCTCACATTCTGAGAAGCATGGCTGCAAATACAGTTTCCCGAAAGATTATTTTGATGAATGATGAAATTAATAGGGTGAAAGTTTCTCTTTCTTTCTCTCTCCCTCTGTGACAGAAGTTTTGCCAGTTGCTCAGAGACATGAACATGAGACTCCTGACTATACACTGGACCACATGCCCCATTGCAGGTGTGTCAGGCATACAACCATCAGAATGAATATATTTTATTCAGCTGGAATCAAGGTGCTACCTGTATTTCAAAATTGAACTAAAATCTTTTATCAGAGGTTAATGAAAAAGAAAAACAGAAAGGCACATAGTGACATAAATATGGAGCAAGAGCAAAGTGTATAAATGGCACTGTCCTATTCATTTGCAGTAAGTATTGCAATACTGCAAGTAACAACTGTAGCACTGGCAAGTACTAGCTTACTTCAGTTTCTACTTTGCCAAAACAACATAATAACATTACAGCAAAGCAACTGCTCAATACTGAGTGTAGACAGAGCATTATACGTTGGTGTAGGTGTTATTTGCACTCTATAAAATGCTGAGTTTAGTTTCTTTGCAGTTTTTTTTATTATTATTTTTAATTGTAAGTTGAAATTAAGTATGGTCTTTTCTATAAAAATAACATGGCTTCTTGACACTTCTGGAAAGAATATATAATAAAATTTACTTGAGTTTATATAATTTTACATAATTCAAATAGCAAGAGATGGGCTGAAATTTAATTAGTGAAATCCAATCATCATAAATTATCTAAGGGGTTTTTGTTTTGTTTTAGTTTGTTTTTTTTCTGTGATAGAGTGTAACTTGGGAGAAGTCATGTAATGTGATTGTCAAAATTTAAATATGTGTCAGTATTGTTACATATTTATTAAAAAATAATTGTGTACACACAAAGGTAACAAACTGGCTACTGACAAAAATTAAAATTACATATAGCAGATAGCAAGCATGTAATAGAGAAAACCTTCACTAATTTTTCTCAAATTTAATATTGGCTAGCTGGATTTGGTCCCATGCTGTTCCTTACATGCTTAGGAATTATTTTGGATTGTAACTGCAATAATTTGGGACCTTAGTGAACAGTTGAAAAGGCTTCCTTTGTCTTACTGAAGTTGTATAGAGTTTAATATTGAACAATAATTCTTGCCAAGAACCTGCCTCACGCTATTGAAAAAACATAGCATGATATATGCCTTTTCAGTCATCATGTGAAAACATATTAAGATTCTAAATTTCGATAACTCTATAGATAGAAATCATATTACAGCAAAAGTTAGCGTTCAGGTCAAACTAAGGGAAGACAGAATGATAAAGTGAATGTAACTAACTAATTGTTTCTGAGCACAAAATCATAAACAGTGAATGCAGTACTAAAATTACCAGGCAATTTGGAATCAGAAAGCATGTATTAAACTCTTGTCTGTTTAACAGCAATGAATATAAATAAATAAAATTATGTTACAAGAAGACAGATCACTTTGTCTTTTCATAAAAATCATGTTGACTCCTGCATATTGTTTAGTTTAATTGCCATTATTATTTCATGTTTCAGTCCTTAAGTAGGATGGACACAAGATTTGCAGAAAAAAAAATCAACTTAATCAGTAATAAATACCTTACACTATGCAAAATTAAACAAAACAACACTAGGACTAGGACTACAAATATCCATATTATTCTCATAGGTACAAGACACAGTTGTTAATTCCCTAAAGTAATCCAAAGCACTGTGATATATTTGACAGCCCTCTAAACAGTGTGACAAAACATTTTTCATTTGATATTGAGATGCAAATTAAAAATATTCTTTCTGAGCAGCTGTGAAAGCAACATAGTAGAGGATTTATTTGAGGAGCATAAATTTGGGAGCCTAACCATTTTATAAAACTAATTTCCTTTTGTTTTTTTTCCCCAGAACAAAGTGCTCAATGACTAATTTAGTGGGAAAACAGTTCAGCAAACAAATTTGCTATCCCTAAAGCACTCCTTTAGATCTAGGCTCTGCTGTATTTTGAAATGACTTATGTCAAAGCCATTGAGATTTCTATTGTTAGAACAGTCATTTGTTTTTGCATAGAATTGCTATCAATTGTTTTATAGTCTGCGAGCTATGGAGGCAATAACAGAGAAACATTCACATGGCCCATTTCATGGATGAGGTTGCATAAATTCCATCTGATTACGTATAAGTGGTTATTAGGACTGGATTTCAAGCAAGAGTCACAAGAGAGCTGTAAATCCTTAGGATGTCTATTATAGAGTCATTTTACAGAATCTGTGGTTTTATGAGTATTGAATACTTTGTTGACAATGATTTCTGAACAACAATAAATGACATTTTTTATGGGCTAGTTTCAAACTGTACAAGTCTGTACTTTTAAATCAGAAATGTTAAAAACAAAGAATAGGTATTGATAACCACAAACTCCTTTGGGGCTTGAGAGAATGGAAATGTTAAGCCTTGGCAGATTTCCTGAGGCATTGTGAAGTTCTGAAGAGAGATGAGTTTTCTTATGAGAACTGAATGCAGTAATTTATCAGCATCAAGCTTTGAGTTTGCATAGATCCTTGGGTTGTAGCACAGTGAAATGACCAAAAAGTTACTCATACCAGGGGACAATTTTAAAACTAATAGTTTGTGTCACATTAAGACACAAAGGCCTGAATTCTTTAAAGTTTGTTTGTTCATTAATTCATTCTGTTTCAAGATCTTTCATCCCTAGTGTGATCCAAAGGTAATCCAGTGTCACAAAGAAGTCTTAGTGGGGCAGAAAGAAATCCTATGGTGCTAAAAAGGCTTTGAGTGAGATCCATTACTAAGAGTATCCCAGGTACAAAAAGACATAGGAGATCACATTTAGAACTTTGCACTTTAAAATGCTGTTTAGACCTTACTGAATAAGGGTGATACACTTGCACAGTACTTTCAAACTCTATCTTTCATGATACCCATGCAGTGAAAATTGCAGACACATGCTTGTGCCTTTAAACTATTTTAATTTACAAAGTTTTCCCCTTTTGTGTGGAAAGCAATTTTGCCACTTGAATAATTATTTACAGACAATCAAATATTTATTACAGTTTTGTAAAGATGTTTCTGCTTTTTAGTGTCTCATGAAAAATGATATCTTGGCTCATGAAAAGAGGAAATATTGTTATTTATCCTTGATTGCTATTTTTTTCCCCTGAATTGAAATTAACATTAAGGGTGCTACATGAAACAATTTTTTGTATCTTGATGGCTATGACATTTGTAGGAGTTTAGATCTGCTCAGTCTTTGAATCTCCACTGAATTTCAGTAGCTGGATTCATGGTAATTCAGAATGGGACAGGATAATATAGATAATATAAATAATTAGAGTTTGTATTCTAAAAAAAAAAAGAAAAATAAACAAACAAACAAAAAAAAAGCCAAAATCCAAGAAAACCCTTAAGAGCTCTGAAGATAATTGATTACATTACTGTTCTTAAAGGAATTTGAAAATATCACTTGGGGGTGAAAAATTAATATCCAACTCATCATCAATATCATGAATGTCACTCAAGAAACTATCTTTTTTTAATCTTTTCAATGAAGAAATATCTTGTAGTCCACTTGAGGAACTTCAAGATCAAACTTCAGCATGTGAAGCAGAACCTTATCTTTTCTAATTAGAGTACTGTTACCTTGTCAGGGGAAAATTATAATTATCCTTTAACGTTCAGATTGCTAGGAGGTCACCCTCTTTCCTGACATCCTGCTCCTTGACTGATATCTGAAGTATAGGATTGTTCACCCACGATATGATTCTGTAAGATCACACTACCATTGTGCAGACAAGGTGTCATGACTCACCCACATTCAAAAACCTTTGGCACTCTTGGCTGATGTAAAATAAACCACAACTATTTGGAATCACTTAGGAATTTCAGAGGAAAAATCACTCTGGGAATTTCTGGAAGTAAGGCAATGTTTTGTGGTTATGCAATGAGTTCTCCAAAAAATAAAATAGAAGAATTGCTCTCATTTAGGCAGGAGCAAACAGTCACAGTGGGGTATTCTTGCCTTACAATCTAATGGAATAATTACTACTACTGAATGCTGTTTCTTTTTGTCCTGAAAGAGAAAGAACAGGAAGGATAGAGAATAGCAGAACTGAGAACAGTAGCATGACAACAATGGAGACAGTCCAGACTGAAATAATGAGGGAGGGAGGGCATGCTGTTTGGAGTCCTAACTGGGCCATAGAGGTCTGCTTTATCCATTTAGGTGTATTGTGCTTACAGTGCTGAGGAGGTCTGTATTTAATTTCTGTAAACGATCTCCTCCTGGAATCAGCTCCAGTACTAAGACTTCATTACTGTAACACTGCTGGTCCTCCTCTGGGTTAGCTCTTGTCTCAAGACAGACTGATCTGCACCAAAACCAAAGAAATTTGTACAATAGTACAGATTTTTGGAACCATTTTATCATTTTCATGCTGCATTGAAATTGTCCTTAATTTCATTCAGTCAAAATCACAATTGATCCTTAAAAGGCTTTGTACATGCCAGCTGTGCTGCACCTTATCTCAGAACTACACTTATAGTTAATACATTACTTTTTCTTCTTCTCCTCATTCAGTTCTGGAAGTCCCTATTTGAGTAAGCCCAAGACAGTAACGGGGCATGAGAATAAGTTCTTTACATCACTTGTATTCAGAATTTCAACTTCTCAGCTTTTATTGCATATTGGTGAAAACATTCAAAGGCTTCAAATTATGCCACTCTTTTTTTAAAAAAATCCCTTTAAATCATCTATGTGTCTGACCAACTACTCAGCTATTGACAGCCAAGGTAGTCATCTCGTCTTCAGAAATTCTAACTACTTCCACATATGATAGCAAAATATCAGAAAAAGAAAAAAAAGTCCTATATTCATGCTTGTGGTCACTAGGGTCATAATCAGAGCAAAAGAGACTTTCTTCCTATGACCACAATGAGTTAATATGGTCTGGTGTGACTTCTTCCTATCAAATCATTTGGCATATTGAAATACATTGTATGTTGCAGACTTTTACCAAACACATGGTTTTATTCATTGAAAATGTTTGTCTGGGATTACCTTTAAATGATAAAGCAGAAATGGACACATAAAGGAAAGCATTTTTTGCTGCAATTTTATTTCTAAGAATTTTGTTTTAGCCATTAAGCTTAACTTCTCCTTCAAGACCATAAGATTTTATGTTAGCCTGTATATTTTAGAGGATTTTTATCCCCAAATCTAAAGTACAGGAACTAATTTAATAATTTCAGAGCTTTTAAAAAGAACAGAAGAAGTGTATCTTATGTATCTTTAACATTTTTTTTTCTGTAATAATGTTAAATAGTCTTTTCATTTGTCTAGCACCCATTGTGAAAATACGATAAGGCATGTAAGACTGAAACAAACCTGTACCCTTAATAAATTTTCCTTAAAAATTTTTGTATTTGTTTTAAACTACTGATTTCAACTGCATATTATTGAACGATATGCTCTTGCTTTACTATAGGATAATGGTCTCAGATCGTACTCTGTAAAATATTAAGCATGAAGACATAGCTTTGTATCTAGAAGAGAGCTACATAAATTGCCATCATAGTTAAGAGATCAACTTGACTCATTTACATAAACAAAGATATGTCATATCATTTGATATGGTCTAAGTAGTCCTTTGTTTTCCAGGTGCCAGTCCACAGCAGTGTAGATCTTCCAATGTCATATGAGGCATATTTCTCTGACAATTTAAGATATCTCAGATCACATTAAACTTTTACCTTTGGGAACCTGAATTAAGCCAATAAAATATTAGTCAATGTAATGAATGGAGTCTGGAGAGTTATTCAGATAATAAGTTCCTAATTTAGCATGAGCTAAATACATCTCTAGCTCTATAATGAGCTAAACTAAACTGTCATAGATGCTTAGAGACCTGATTAATATCTACACTTTCCTTAAAGATCCCTGAGTGGCCCAATTTGACCTATATGAAACCTTATGAAAAAAGAAGTTGATATTTATTTACCAGAACTATAAATAAGTTTTACTTTTACTGATGCTTATCATCATACATTGCACATCCTCAGTCAGTATGGAGCCACATACTCACACATTTCGAATCCTTTGAGCAGCAATTTTTTATGCCACAGAAGAGAAGGGACACCATCTATTGAGTCCTCATTCTCTTTCTGGGATTTTTTTTGATGACCACAAACTAGTTTTCAGATAAGTCTTTTATATCATTTAGGAGTCATCATACTTACTATGCAGTGGTCTTTTGTATCAGACTCTTCCGGTTTCATCCACAAATTGTAGGGCAAATCTTGCTATCCATTGCCTGCTTTCCTGGTTTGAAATAAATGTCGACAGCCTATTCTCCATGTGAGCTAATGGGAAATGCTCCCCAATTTGCATAGCGTATACCATAGGCTTGTGATCACCTTGTGCTGAGAACTGTCAGTTGAAGGAAGGATATAGAGGCCTCAATCTTACTGGGAAATTCACACGTTGATCCAGACCATTGCTGCAATAATCACTTAAAAAACAACAATATTCAGACCACTCTAAAGCTGCAAAAACAATTCTGAAGTTGAATATGCTCAATGCTACCAATTGCGGATGCAGCAACTGGGGCAAACAGATTACAACAGTTACTGGAGGAAGTGTTCAGTGTGTCACATATCTACTGGCTGAAAGAAGGAAAAAAGAGGTTGGTGATGAAGGGCATGGATATTGATTATCCTCAAAACTGGATTAAAACTCACAATGCTTTTACTTAGAAATACAATAGAAGTCATTGAGTTCTATTGAGTAATGAGAAGTCATTACTGTTACTAAACTCTCAATAAGCTCCATAAAAAATGAAACTACCTGAACTTCTTGAAATAACTCAGACAGAATAACTTGGATTTTTACAGCAAAAAAGTAAGAGGTGCATCATTATCTGTACAAATGTGGCATATTGCTCCTGTGACTTAAAATAATATCAGCATGGATTAACTTTTTGAGTTCATTTCTTTTTTTGAAAGTAAAGATCTATGTGCTGCAGCTAGGACCCTAAAAATGTAATGCACGTGACAATTGTAAACATAGTAAGCATACTCCACAACAACAACAACAAAAACAAAAATCACATGGGAAACATAAAGGTTAAAAGTTGTGGAAATTGTAATAAATAAGTTAATGTGTCTGGATGTGCAGAAGTTTTGCTCACTGCAGAAAAACTGCATTGTAAAACTACACTCTTAAAAAATATAAGAAGAGATTAAAATAAAAGTTAGTATAGAAAGATATATTAATTTCATAATTCAAATCAATAACTGGTGTTGTTGCTGGTATAAATCGAGTGAAACATCTGATTAATGACCTCTAAAAATGTAGCTGCAGAAGAAGTTAATTTGCACAGAAATTTTCAAGTGACTAGTCTCCTTCAGTGACAGGTACTGTTAGGCTGAGACAGAAAGATAACATTTAAATATCTGTTGAACTAGAGAATAAAAATCTATGACTGACATGAAGCAGTAGAATGTGGCACTACCTTTTACCAAGTCGACATCATCTCATCAAAAATATCAGGTGAAAATGACACTTGGTCCTCTTACTTCTTGTCACACACTACAAGGATCATATTTTAACAGCAACATTATATGACATTATTTTTATATTTTATGGGACTGTAGCTGTTTATTTCTAACTCCTGTTCTGTCTGCAGTTCTGGGGTTCAGATGCCTGTGACCAAGGGTCAGAAAAAGAAATGTCAGACTATTAAGTCTGCTCAGGAAGATATCTGACACTTTGATTGGATGTTATCTTGCATAGCAGAAGGATGTTATCAGTAGTTCAACCACACAGAAAGAATGTAATGAACCCAGTTACTGAAGATTTTAACTTTAGTGCTTTACTTAGAACAAAATAGATTCTGTCCTCACGCCATAGCTGGGCCTGCTACAAACATGATTTGCTTCAACAGGAATTTTACTGTTAACCCCACATACATTTCTAAAATCATATAATCTTCCATCATTAAACAGTACATGGATTGTGAGTGGCAACAAAACTGAAAAAAAACCCCAAAACCTAACAAATTTTTAGTTTATGTCTTATGCTACTTGATCCATGCAGCAATAACTCTCCATTGTCATGGAGAAGTGACTAATATTTTGTGCCCCCCGCCATCAGAATGTCCCTGAATTATGATTTTTTAGTAATTCCTCTGCTTTTTTCTCCTGTAATGCATTGTTGACTCAAAGTCCATACTATCTGATGAGAGTTTTCTGTGTTCTAAAAAGATTATTCTATTTAATTTTTTTGAGTCACAAAGTCTGTGTGATATCAGTGTGATACTGATTCTTCTTCATGTTGGTATCAATTGTAATATCTTGCTGTATTTATGATATATCCCTACACCACCGACTGGACTGCATTTGTTGCATTTTCTGTATGAAAAAAAAAAAGTGTCTTCTAGAATAAAACTGTCCAAGCAAACCTCTAATATTTCACTGGTATCCTCAGAATATGTACCATATGCAATCAGTTTTAGACTAATCTCAGTGTTGTGACATTCACTCTAGCTTCCCTTCATACTACTATTTGTCTTGTCTAGAGGTTATTCAGTTGTTTCAGTCACTGTAGGAAGAATTTATTTCTTTCTTCATAATCTAATTTTGCAAGATATTTATTTGCAAGAGCATTTGCAAGAGTACTTGCTTTTTGAAAAAGAACTAATGGCGTTCCTAAGAATTTAAATATATAGGTCTTTTTTATCATTTTTTTATGACAATTGTCAAAACCTCAGATTACTGAAGTACACACAACCACTGTTTTTGCACCAAATGTTATTCTATGAGCCAGCTAAAGTTATAGTACATTTTCAGTTCGTGCATGTGCATAAAAAAATAGGCACTCCAGAAAAGTTACTCGTCTAAATGTTCCCGTATTCTACTTTCAGTTGTCACTAGTTACCAAGCGGTCTTTGCTTGTTATTGTGGTTACTAATACCGTACTGATAAAGATACTATTATTGCACATGAAGATAGCTCATCCCAAATCAGTAAAGAGTGAGACAACAATCATTTGCTCTTCATTGGTCCACTGGCTGTAATCATGTAGGTAATTCTTTCTGCTGTTATAGAGCCTATGCCTGGAATACTACACATACAGTACTATTTTCTAATGCACAAACATGAGATCACAGAACAGTAATTTTTTTGTGCAACGCTAGGAGGTCTAAAGCTGTGCAAAAGTTTGTAGCTATAAAGTTATACCTTCAACCATAGTGGATTCCAATTTCAAAAGTAATTCCCAGCTATACAGGCAAACTTTATTGCTCACTTGCTTGTGTATGTGAGTTTTACCATCGCTGAGAGTCTTATTTTCTGTTAAACTCTCAAGCAGTTCACATCTATATTCAGTGTAATACTGTATAGTTACGTATATTAAAATAGATGAAACAACCTTAACACTTAATTGCCAACATAATGGTGATCTGTTGCATGACTAAGAGATTTTAATATATTTTCATTCCAAGACTCCTTAAGGAGTTACAGACCCATGTTATATCTTCCACTTACTATCCTTGGTCATGGTCACTTTGTATTACTTTCAAATGACTTTTGGGTCTAGGAGAAAACTTACAACACTCATTTTAAAACACTTCCAGGCTGTATCTACCTACTGTTCAGAATTCAGTGGCGAGTTACACTCTCCAGTGTTTTACTGGGATAAGTGAAAGCAATGATTCTGTATCTTCACATAAGAGCCATCTTGTGAAAAAGTATGAATGTTCCAATTCAGCATTTTTTTTAAAAGATACTTTTTCTTGAGAAAAAAATCCCAAACTTTCCTTCATTAGATGAAGGTTCTTCAACATCTTCACAATTATTCTTACAGAGTATAAAATGATAATTTTTAATAATTACTTTACCATAAGTGTCTGAAAAATATACAGAATTCAAAAACACCCTTCTTATTTTAATCTTAAGAGACTCTAATTAACTAAATTGAGTTTACATAACTTAAATAATTTTATGAGTTCGTGTAGATAGACAAATGAGCTATTATTGCCCCATAGCATACTAAGTACCTAGAAGTATCATTCAGGGCCCAAAGTAGTCATATGAATTACATTGTTCCTGTCTGATTCTATTTGTCTGACCTGGCTTTTCAAAACAGGAGGCATCCCATAACTCAGCTTGATGAAGCTTCGATTCTCACTAGGAGGGGATTCACTCAGCAGGGGAGCAGCACTTGCAGAAAGAGCTGCCCAGAGATAAGCAAGACCTGAGGAATTATCAGTGAGGACACTCTGTTCTATACTGATGTGTGCAAGCAAAAAACTTCTTTAAGTTGCATATTCTAAATGAAATCTGTAACTCAAAATTTTTCCTGAAGGAGAAGGCAGGGAGGGGAGAGAGAAACAGTTTTAACTTGTAAACTCTCTACTTGAGTTTAGTCTCACACTTCTTACAAACCTTTATCCCTGTAGGATAAATTTGTTTGTGAAATATTCTTTCATGTGGTAGTTTTAAAAAGATACATATTTTTTGAAACTACTGCTTGTAACTGCACAGTATCTAGTACTTAATGACTGCTTTGTACTTTTAATTTAGAGGAAAAAAGTACTCCTTATAGAATTCTAGGATTGCTTAATAATATAACTGTTTGACTTTTTGTTATTTTTCTTTTTCATTATTTTTTTTTCTGTGGAAAATTTCTCTTAATTTGTGCATAAAATCAACAAAAATTACTAAAACTCGAGAGAATACAGTAATAAGTTATATAGCACCAGTTAACTAATTCATCTGACTTAGACTGTGGAGTTACATTTCATTGCACCTTACAAAGAGCTGTTTGTAAATGACTATAAATATATTTTCATTATTTAATTATCACTGCATCATCAGACTGGTTAAATTTTGTTAATACAAAATTCTAGGGCAAAAAGGGGTCTCTGCCACCAGGCAGTTGTCTTTTGCTGGCTGAAAATATCCATAGTAGCCTATGGAGAATGGTGATAGTTAGAGGGCTGTTGTCTTCACCATTTGCAAGCATCTTAATCACAGATTGTATACCAAACTCATCTGATTTTGTGGCTTGCCAACAAAAAAGGTACACTAAGAAGCACCAATACTGTATTGTTTAAGTGGTGCAATATTGATGCAACACATATGACAAATGGAGAGCAAAACAAATCAGTATAACATGATCTGTTAAATCACAGGCAGCAGTTTGGGTTTACACTGAAGAATGACATGAGGTTGCATCTTACATTTTAACTCACTGGTAGAGCACAAACATAATGGAAATACAGATATTTGCTTGGAAGGAATTAAACAAAGACAGAGTCAATGTGTCCAACCACATAGCATTTAGTGTGCTAATTGCAACTGATATCTGTACTAATAATTGCTCACATAAAAATTGCGGGTCAATCATAATTTGTGTCCTTAACAAAGTAATCCACTTCTCATTACTGGATATAAGCCTTCAATTGTTTGACTATTAATTTAAAATAAAGCAAAAAATCTGTTATGTAATGTGAACAGCAAAGTCAAGAGAAGTTGTTTCCTACATTTTTTATAGAGTAGTGCAAATTCACTGTTTCACAATCTTATTACTACCATATACAATTAAAATTAAAAGAGTCTATTAAGATCAATCAGAGAAAAATTACTTTTATACCATCATATTGTAACATGGAAACATTTTTATCCATTGGACCACAAAACAGATTTTTATAAAATTATACACAACAAGAAATTATAACCTATCACTATTCCATGCATTTAATTTCATTACATTGGGGTTTATGCTATGTTAAAGGTTAATGCCAGCATTATGGCCTTTACTGTCTGGTTTATTGAAAGCCTTAGGACACATAATTTAGTAAAAAAACCTACTTGTGGGGTGAGAGCAGATTCAGCTTTTTTTCAGTGTAAGAAATGAAAAAACAGATAAAAAAGGGAAGTTTTTCAATAACTAAATATTGCAAACATTGCAGCAGGAGACTGTAAATACTCATACAACTCTACCTATTCACAAGTGGTCAGGGGAGCTAATGTAGACAATCTTCATTTTGTGAAGAGTCATGTGATGATCAGTGTTAAAGCCCTGCAGATGAAAATCTTGTTTCACTTTCTAATATAAATGCAGGATCTAAATTCAGACTACAGAGAAATGCATGAAAAATTAAACCAAAAGTACAAAAGGGCTGAAAAATCAGAAGCCAAGTCTGTCTTTTCCATGAAAATGTTACTGGTTTGGGGGCCTTGACTCCTACATTTTTAGCATTTTCATCTTGTCAATATCTTTGACTCTGACTAACAGTAGGTACTGGTTCAGAATCTGAAGGTGGAAGGCAATTAGGGGGAAAGTGGAAATGATAGAGTCAAGATTGTGAGGTAAGAAAGGAGTAAATGTACCAAAAACATGACAGTGGATTTCAAAAAAGAGGCAGTTCATCACACTCTGGAAACAGGTAGATATTGCATCAAGGAAAGGATTTTAAAGCAAAAATAAAAATAAAAAATGGAATTGCCAGCCAACTCATAATTTCCAGGATACAGAATAGCAAGAATGAACGTGGAAGAGACGTAACTATATACAAACAAGTGTATATATATATATATATATAAATGCAGGAAAAATTTCAGTGACCTGACATTAAAAAAAATCATACTATCAAAAATGGAAACAAAAAAGTATAAATCAGGATAAGATTAAAAGGATAATGAGAATTTAGAGGGAGAAAATATCAGATATGCAAAGTTTAAAAAAAAATCACTAAGCTAGTGAGTGATTATCAGATACACAAATAAATGGATTTCTTAATTGTTAAGAAAAGATACTGTGACTAAATGGGGAAAATAAGCAAGGAGCAGATTAAAAACAAAAGAATCTTTTTAACAGCATTCTTGAAAAGAGAGTTTGACTGTGATGAAATGTTTAACAGGTAGAAAATGGACCTGAAGGAAAAAAGATTAAAGATTATGTAGAAAATAGTATTTGAGGTAACAGGTTCTGATGAAATGTGCCATATTTAAAGAAGACATCCAAAACCATTTTTGAGTCATTGACAAGTATTATGGATAAATCACAAAGGACGAATCAAATACTGAGACAGTAAAACAGCAAATATGGTATCTGTGTTTTAAAAATATTAAGTGTATAAGGGGGATTTACTGCTTCGAATTAAAGCCATTCTTGGTGACTGAAAAGGTAGTAGAACAGATTATTAAACAAGTCCTTTGTAAATACCAAGAGGATAATAAGATTGTAAGAAAAAAGTAAGAGATTTATCAAGATCAAATAATGTCAAACAAATCTAATTTCCTCTTTGCTCTGGATAAGTGATCAAGGGAGCAGAAGACACACTGAAGATTATTTTACTTTGGTAAGGGATATAGCCAAATAAAATCTCATAAGAAAATTACATAGAAATTGTACAGAGCACATAAATATAAGTGTGGCACTTAAGGGGATGAAAATCTTTTCTCAAAGAGTAGGTATCACTTTCTAATTGATAGCCTTGATGGGCTACTCGGGTGTGATCCATGCAAATAGCAACAGGAAATAGTACTAAAGAAAATGTGTCTTCATAATTATGTTCAGACTATATAATGGTAACTCACAGAGACATGTTTTTTAAGAGAATTCAACAGAACTGTTAAGATTTCTATACACTATAAAAAAAATCTAAATTCATTAAAAATATTTTTAAATAGACTCATGAATTTTCATCATATTGAAAAAAGAATGATACAGTTTAATTTGCAGCTATAAAAACCCAAAAAATAGGTATCAGATATACAGACAATGGAATGGGCATGCAGCAATGATGGTTATTAAAGGAATTATAAGAAATGTATATTCTAGGTTGTTTAGTATTTTCAATCTTTTGTCAGAGCAGAGTGGGCTGGATTCCTTTGTTTTCTTCCTGTGTTGCAGAAGATATTGTAGAAAACAAGTGAAACAATTTTGCACTTTATTTAGGAGTCTCTTCCCGTAACAAAAAATTCAGTTCTGTCTGAGAAACTTTATGCTTTAAACGTAGACAAATTCTCAGTGAAACTGACACCTTAGTTTTCCTTGATAGCATTTTTGTTGTCACCTCTATGATTAGTTATTTGTTCTAAGACAAAGTATATTGACAGTTAGTAGATATTTGATTACTGAGATTAGATCAGTATAGTTTTAGAGCATAGTACTAATAGCACCAAGGTCACAGGTTTGATCCCTGTACAGGCCATTCACTTAGGAGTTGAACTTTTGGTGATTCTTGTGGGTCCTTTCTAACTCAGAATATTCTGTGTGATTTTGGACAAATCCAGGAACATAATACACTTTTGTAAAAATAATCATGAGATAACAAGTGGGACTATTTAGCAAGCAATGTAAAAGTTAAAAGATTTTAAATCAAAGTTTAATAACTTCTGTTGACAGTTATCCACAGAAATGCAGCAATGTTCTGCTGAAAGTCAAACAAAAGTAAAGATAAATTAAGTATAACTATAAAAGGGTTATTTAGTCATCTGTCTTGTAAGTGGATGGTAACTTTCTCCAAAGTTTTACTATTCTTACTCATAAGTAATAGGTATTTATAGAAAGTCGGAAGAATGTGTGAGAAATAAGGAGTTATAGACAGAAGTAGTCTTCACCATAGCAAGGACAGACAACAATAATATCCTATAAATCTCCATAGCTATTTATAGTATTTGCCAATATTATATAGTTCATATGGAAGTTAATACCAATCTAGAAAGGTATATCCAATCGAGTAGTTGCTAAATACTAACTATGCATACTCTCAACAATTATTTAAAAGGAATAAATGAGTATTATTAGCTAATAGAAATGGAAGTATTAAGAAAGGGGATGTTAAAGGAGTATGAATACTGGTAATATGAAAGTAGTCAGGAGTCAGGCACCGGCAGCATTAGGAGAAGGATTAGATGAGCTTATCATGTAGATTACCCACTACTATAAAAATCTGCTAGAATTCCTCTCCCAGTACCTCATCTGGAACTTCTATTCCCCTGTAGGCCAGTGTGTAACACTTTGAAAACCAGGAGCACAAAATTAAGTCTTCTTAGATTTGCATAGCAACTAGCTAGAATTCAAAAGTGGCTTAGAGTAGTTGACTGGAAGTGTGAAATATTGAAGTCAGGAAGTGAAATTGGAAGTTTTAGGGAGACCATGTAAGTAGAGTTCCATTTAGAGCAAAATTTCAAGGTATTTAATATAGGAAATGTACAACTTTCTGATAAGCAGATTCCAGGAAAGGTATCAGACAGAAAGCTACTGCGTCTCTATGAGTTTGTAGCTTCTAAAAAATTAATTACTCATTTAGAAAGAAAAAAAAAATGAGCTCGAAATTGTGGCAGGGAGAATGTGTGTAGTGAGATTTGAAAAAAGGAGCAGTATATGAGTAGCAAATGGTAAGTCCATTGATCCCAAGAGTTCTTAGAATGACTATAATTACCATCTCCTAAGTCAATTATGAAGCCATATTTACTCTTACAATTACTAACTATATTAGTGTCTATAGCCTACCAGAATACATATATTACATTAACATCTAATGTCTTTAAGCTATATTGGAAAAAGCCCACACAAGGAAAAAGAAAG
The DNA here is from genome assembly GCA_013396655.1 of Campylorhamphus procurvoides. Classification (NCBI taxonomy): domain Eukaryota; kingdom Metazoa; phylum Chordata; class Aves; order Passeriformes; family Dendrocolaptidae; genus Campylorhamphus; species Campylorhamphus procurvoides. The sequence goes on from WBMV01000649.1 coordinate 1,929,616, forward strand.
TCTTTAGAGTCATAGCATAGACGGGGAGATGTATGTATGATTTATAACTTTCTATAAAGAGAAAACCAGCTAAAATAATTAAAATGTTTAATTACAAAAACTAACTTAGAGTAAACTGTCTTGTACTGTGTTTGGCAAGACTAAAAGGAAAAAAGCAAGGAAATCCCAGGTTCCTAGACAACAGAGTATTTTTTTGTTGTTGTTGTTTATTTTCACTGAATGTAGTAACAACCTCCAGGCATGCACTTCTTCAGTCTATCTCTAGAGTATAAGTGCCAGTTATTTGAATGCTGAACAGTTCTGGAGAATTACCATTTTGCTACATTCTGCTTCATCATGCTGTGATATATTAGCACTCTTAATAAGGATTAAATCACCTTACCTCATTCATATAATATGTATTTTCTGCTAGTCCCCACATCAAGAAGATGTCTATACTCTCTTGCCAAAAGTTTTGCAGCACAGAACTGACATGAAACTTATATTAATATACATGTGTACCTTCATCTTCTTGCACATATAGGGAAAAGGAAGATGTTGCTGACTTATTAATCACCTTGACCCGGTCTCAGCTCTGGCAAACTGCTTCAGTGAATCACTATTCCATACGCTTCACTCACATTGCTATGTAGTTTGTGTGCTTGTAGGTAAGTTCCATTATCCATTGTAAGAATAGAAGATGGCAGAAAGAAAGTAAAAATGCTTCTTGCTACCTAAAATGACACCACTCTTTATATTCATTTTTCAAAATAAAAGTTCTGTGAACTCATGTTTTGTGAAGCAACATATAATATTGTTTGGCACAGATTATTTGTTTGCTTATTTTTGGGGGGGAGGGGTTGCCATTGTTTTTGGGGTTTGTTGGTTTGTTGTTTTTTTTTTTCCTTTTAAACTATTCATTTGGTGATTTCAGTGTAAAGAATGGAACAGCTGGTTATATTCTTGGCCCACTTGATCACATATGAAATGTATAGCATTCCCAATTGTATCAATTGACAGTTGAATAATAATCTGAATTGGCTAAAATTATATCATCATTCTGCCTGAGGCATATAAATGATCCTGCAATGGTGTGCATACATTATGATAAAAGTAATTTTTATTCTGGGGAAGGATCAAATAGATAATGGGGGTGGTGAACATATTAATCAATTTCAAGCAATAATTCACAGTTCAAGTATTGAAGAGGAAGAAAATTGTTTTATAGGTGCAAATACTAAGAAATGGAATCCTCATTAACATTGTCTAATCTTTTTAGTCTGAACTACATCATTTATCTGAACTGCATAATTTAAAGGTCAGGCCAATCTTCCATTTGTCAAAAAAGAATACACGCCTGAACTTTAAACAGCCAAAAATCCATCTTGGACGGTAGCCAAAACTCTTATCACAGTGAAGTTTTTGATTTACAGGTGCTGAAAACTTTTCTCAGTCTCAAATGACCAGGTTTTATTTTCTATATAAGTAGGGAATTCTTAAAACAATAATTTCCTGAACCAAAAAAATCTTCTCTCTTTTCAAGCTTCCTCTGATAATTACAATGGCTGAGATCTCAGGATAGTGTGTTGTGTTCAGCAAGATGTCAAGTTTATCAGAGCTGTATAAGACATTTATAGCATCATACACCTTGATCTTTTTTTTTGAATTCTTACTGAAATATATGCTATTAAATCACTTTCAGCCAATTCATGGCTTTGGGGTATCTGCCAAATAGCAGAGGCTTAGGCTGAATGTAATATCAAATTATTTGGTTTGACTCTGTTTCCAACTAACTTGCAAGAAAAAGAAGAAAAACAAACAGAGATAATAAATTTTAAGGTTTAAATTCCTTAGTCAGATTCCTAGTAACAATAAAATGTGTTTTAGATATGCAGACAAAGTCTCTTTCCAAAATATACAAAGTTCATTTCACGCATAATATTTATAGGTTTTATAAACTGAAAAGTAAAATCTTTGTTCATGAAATTCATCAAGTAAATACATTTTGATGCTATGATTTAAATATTATTCTGTTGGTATTAGAATAAATTATTAAATTAACATTTTGAGACATTGAAAGCATAGATCATGATACTGGTCAATGCAATATACTCACACATATGGGAACACCCAAGAACTGGAACACGAGATTCTTATGCCTATCTCTTTGGTGCGTGTGCCTTTTATGAGAGGCAAGATCCGCAAATCAAAAATATAACATTCCTTTTGTTTCCCCTCTGGGGAGCAAGAGCAAAATACCTCTCAAAATTTTTTTAGTGCTTTTGTATTTTCTCCACTGTACTGAAAAGTATCTCTATATCTTTGTCTCTTTACTTGTGAAGCAGGTTGCCTCCAGAAATTCCTTTCAGACTAGAATATCTAGTGATTCTTCACTGAGAAACCATGGTGAAAATATACAATAAATTATTTTGAAAGGAAGCTTAATTATTAAAGCAAATAAACTCTCACTAAAAAGATTACTCAGGAGAGTTGTGTAACTTTAATATCAAAGTAAATTAGTATGAGTGGAAAACAGCTGAGAAAGTAAAGAATTAAAGAAATATGAGAAAAATGTGTGCAGTGTTTAAAAAAGTGGAAAAGTTGATTCTCTCTCAAAAGGTATAGCCACTAGGTTTCTCTCAACTTGACCTTTGTCAATTAAATGTTGATGCAAGTTGCAAGGATGGAATCTACCAATCCTCTTACTGATTATCACTCAGCCTGTCATCTGTCCCACAGAAGATCATGTCTATCATGGATAAATAGAATCTAGACAACTAGCTTAATCTAGATGTTGAATTCACAAACAAAATTTAATGAAGTGCTGAACATGCTATTTAATTCAGTCAATATAAACCATACGTGTCCATTGGTTTTCTCTAAGATTCTAGAGATACAGGTGTTGTAAGAGTAGAGAGCACAACTACTATAAAGAAAGCATCTGATAAAATATCCTTGATAATCCAAGAATGAAAACAACCCAATGCTTCCCTCTGATCTGTCAGAGAGGAACTGAAGCATAAGAACAGTGCCATAAAAAAAAAAAAGAAATACTGCAATGAGGTATTAATCAGACTAAGCAATATTTAAAAAGCCTAGCAAATAAAATCCTTACTCTTATTTTACTCTTTTGGAAATAGATATTTTCTATGAAATTGTTTGATTCAAGTTTTTCTTGTCTTTAAGTCACGATTTTAATACATATTTGTTTTTCTCCTAGAATTGGTTGGAAGATGATTTGCTGTCCCATAAGGCATTTCAAAACTATTTCCATTTTTTCCATTTTTCTGTCTTCACTGTTTAAATGTTTACAAATTTACTTACCATTCAGATTCTTAAGAGTGAGAGACTTCCTTCAGTCTCCTTACACTGTATTTTATTACATGTCTGAAAACAATGGCTGAACATTGAGTAAGATTATATCTTGATTCAAAATGCTTCATTGACATCATCTCAGCTCCCTGTTTTGTCACGTGTATTTTTATTTATCTAATCCAGTTATTTGTCCATCCTTTTAGTTTAATGTATCTTTCTGGTAGATATTCCTCCTGGAAGCTTTGGTCAGTAACTGCCTTTTACTGTGTCTGTATTTTACCTTAAAGTTAGAGCCAGTAAAATGATTAAGTGATCTGACATGTAAGAAGATGCTGAGACAGCTGAGACCTCAAAAAGAGAGGGCTCAGGTGCACTTTATCTACGTGTATAAGCACCTTATGGGAGGGGGATTCAGGAAGATGGAATCAAGACTTCTCTCAGTAGTGCCCAGTGAAATATAGATTGCAATATAAGAAACTACTTAAACATAAGAATTTTTTTTTTTTTAATCATGAGGTCAAACACAGGAGCAGATAGCCCAGACTGATTGTAGAATCTTCATCCTTGGGGATATTCAGAACCTCACTGTACACTACCCTGACCAACTCACACTAGCTGACAAAATGATCTCCAGATTCCCCTGCCAACCTCAACCATTGTGTGACTCTGATAGTTTCCAGCAGAGTTCTTTGGTCCTTAATGAGTGGTCCTAGCCAATTTCACAATATATTTGAGAGTGGGTGGATAGATAGATAGATAGACAGACAGACAGAAGATAGATAGACAGACAGTATTAAAGAAGATAGCTAATTTACACACATTTTTGTATATCCATTGACAATGGTCATGATTATTAATGCTTAGGGAAATTTGTTGTTTAGATAGGTAATAATATTGAGACTCTATAGTTATTGTTGTGCTGTAATTTTTGCTCCAACCTTAAATGCTCTGGCTGAGATTCTTCTCGTATACCTTTTTGTAAGATGAGATTGCTTGCTTCTGGAGATGCCTGTTTAACTCACTACTGCAGATGATATGTCAGGAACTAGCTTAGACAACATACATGTTTTATATCACCAAAGTTAGGAGAGATTAATTATTCCTAGACATCCTAGACAGAAGGGAAAATAAAACAAAACTAAACAAAGACAAGCTAACCAACAAACTAAAAACAAAATATAAAAAACCTCTCAAAACAAAGCAAATAAAACAGCCCACAAAAGCAAAAACATCAAAAGTTAATCAAATTACTTCCTAGCTTAAAAGGCATACTTATTAGTACTAATTTGGAAATACAGGGAAATAGTTTTGTAGGTGCATTGTAAAGCAATACATTTGTCTTAAAAAATCTGAAAAAAGCCATCTATGTAATTTTTGCTACAATATGACATAGGAGGTACATTTTCTTATAAATAAGTAACATCTCTTGAGACATGTTTCTTGTCAAAAAAAGAAATAGAAATCCCTTCTGGAGGTACAAGAAGACAGAATTTTAATTACATTAAGCTGTGTGACAGTTTGCACTTGATAGCTTGACTTTTAATTTCAGTGGTTACTAACAGAGTATACTGTATTTGCTCAGCCATATGACATCTTATTTCTCTTACAAAGATAAAGGTGCATTTTCTTTTGCAAGGTCAAATTTCTGAGGAGCAGTACCGATAAAATTGGCTTGGCATCGAGCACAAGAAACTATCATGCTGTGCTAACCAGCAGAATCCATGTGCTTGTAATGTAGCTGATAAACTATGTAGTGACTGTGTGAAGTTGTTCACAGACTACTTACACATTTCTTATTTAGTGCTTTTAAAGAAAAATACTGTAAAAGAAAACTACAGCTTTTTTTTTTTCTCACATAGGGGAGCACTAAAAATCTCTTTTTTTTTTCTTCTTAATAAACTAGATTTTGCTAGTCTGTATCTGATTTAATCCAAAACTCTTTTAGATTGAATTCTTGGTATTTCACAGGCTTTTCATGATTGCAAAGAATTTCTGGTCTTCATATGTACTTTAGAATTTTATCACTATTAAAGAAGTACTAAAACAACTTTGAATGTTGTTTTTGTCAAAGCTTTTGCACAAATGATTTTTTTTCCTTAATAAATATTAATTTTGCTATTGTTTTTACAATCAGAGTGAGTACTGTTAGTACAGCACATGGGGAGACAAAATGTGTAATCTAGGTAACTATGTGTCAAGCTGTTCTCTGTATTTTACCCTTTTTATTTTCTTTTTTTTCATTTCCCTTTTTGCATCATCCAGCAAGACTTACGGGCCATTTTCTGTCAAGCTGCTTTCAAGTCAGTTGGTCTCAGTTTGTCCTCGTGCCTTAGATTATTCTTGCCCAGTAGTAGGACCTGGTATCACCCTTTGTTGAACTTTGTAATATTCCTGTCATCCCATTTCTAAAGCCTATCAAGATCACTCTGAATAGCAACACAGCCACTTGGTGGTACCACTCCCTCTGGATTTCCATCATCTGAAAACTTCCTGAGACTGCATTCTGTCCTGTCACCTGGCCATTAATGAGGATGCCCAGTAGCAGCCCCCTTGTCTGGGATTCAGATGGATTTTGTGGTGCTGGTAATCAGCCCCTGAGGCCAGCATTTCACTTTTCAATCCACCTTCAAGTCCTAGTCACTTAAATCACTATGATATGTCAAAATAGCTTCTATCTTGTTCCTGAAAAACAGTTAAAAAATTATATATAAATCTGCATCAGTACTTACAATTAACAGCAAGACTAATATATTTGAACATTATTTAAAAGGTGGGTTTTTTTTGTTTTTTTGTTTGTTTGTTTGTTTTTTCTCTTAGGTGTAGAAGTGCTTTCCTGTGCCAAATTGGTAAAACTGCATTGTTTAAGCTATGTGATACCATAGCTAGAGATCCTCCCCATAGTGAAATAGAATCCATAGCCATAACTCATCCTAAAAAGATGTGGAAATGGTACAAAATCTGTTAAAATAATAGCTTTTTGTTTTACTACTGAAATTTGCCACTAGTGTTTCAGTAGTGGAAAAGGATAATATATACATTTCTTCAAAATATGACTGATCCTCCTAAATACATAGTAACAAAGTCAAACAACAGACCATTACAAAGCTTCAAGGTTATAATCAAGACCTTCTTCATACTTTGAAAAATCCTCAGATACAAAATATTATTTTTATTATTATGGGAAATGATGCTTTAACTATCTACCTGCCTGCTTTCCATACAGCTCTTTCCTTATTGAAGAATGCAATTTGTGTCCCACTGAGTTATTTCAGAATGGCATTTGAGCACTCATTAAGCGGTATTGAGTATGTTATGGCTATACAAAATAACCCTTGAACATGAATGCAAAATACAGGGGGTGCTTTAAAGCATAGGAGTATTCAGATAATAAACAGTGGAATTCAAGTTTTATAGATGCAAAATATGTTTTTGAAAGAAACATGAAAGTCAGATTTATTTCTCCCACATCTATGCTTTAGACAGAATAGCAGAGAACAGAACTGTTTTCCAGACTCATAGCTGAAAGCTGCTTTGGCATAAACTGTCACTTTATTCCAGCTCACTCATACAGAAGTAATACTAAAAGGGGTTTCGGTAACATTTTATGGTCTGAAAATCACTGGTACAAAACTGGAGCAGAAAAGTCCATTTCCATAAGCAGAAAATAGAGCAACCAAAATGCACTGCTATCTTGTATAGTGACCTGACTAGGAATGCTGAACTGTGGACCAGAAAGACTCAGTGGTATGAGGCTGCAAGCCAGTCAGCTCTGAAATATTCACAATTCAGCTGCAAGAGTAGATGGATATCTGAAGTTAAAGTTCTACTAAGCCCAGCTGTTGAGAACACTGTTCATTTTACTCAGTTTACAGCATTAGTATAATTCAGTCAAAAGACAGACACTACATATAAATTCAGAACAGGTAAAAGGATTGATTCAAAGCCAAAAATTCTTTTGTTGTGGCCCTTTTCTTACCCTGATGTTATTTTTCATTTGCCTGTTCAAAGAAATCAAGTACTGATGGTAGTACTGCTAATTGTTATTTGGTGGGCGATAGCTCAGCTTTGTGATTAAGTGAAAATGAAATATTAAATTCTCTTGTCCATCATTATTTCAAATATCTACAAAGGCATTTAAAATGTTAATTATGCTAAAAGGCTATTTCAGTATTTATAACTTATCCTGCAGCCATATTCCTGCACTTGATGATAAAGACTTCTTGTATAACTGGATGATCTACACACACTCTCTTCAGGAAAGCAGATAAGCTTTTTCATGTCAAAACATTTAATTATAAAGCTGATCATGTTGCTTTAGAAAAAAAAATGAAAAAAGAAAAAAAGCTTAAATTTCATCTTGAAAAGTCTTACTCATAAAATAGGAAATAGACATGTAATTTAGGAAGAAAGTAACTTGGCAGTTCAAGGTAATTAATGAGCTTCTTATACTCCTTAATGATGAAAATGACTACAGTACCCAGGAAAAAAAATATCTTTAATATGCTATAAAATTATGGCAGATAATGAAAAGCTGCTTCTAAAACATATGCAATTAGTAATGGTGGTTTCATTTCTGTTCATGGTTTTGCACTCCCAACAGCTGACAAAATAATACTGTAAAGTTAATATGTATAGTATAGTTAGGTACAAAATAGTGTTCTTTTTGTTCAGTAAAATAATATTTTCCACCACATCTTTGGCACTACCATTTGCATGCAGATACATGGACATAAACTCAAATGAAGTAAAATGGAGTTTTCACTAAGAATTTATTTACTTTCCATGAAAGAACGAGGCTTTTTTTCATCAAGGTAGTTGAACTGGATAATTGAGGGTCATATTAAATCTAGGATTGCCTTATTTAATGTGATGTGGAAGGTCCTCAAGGGAGGATAGGGGAAATTTGCAAAGTTATGGATTGGTCTGAATTTCACACAGAACTGTTGTGATTTTTTGCAGTTGTGTGAGTTCTTGGTAGCAATACAAATGTCAATTAAAGTGAAGTAAGTGCTACTAGTAAATGTAAGGAAAAGTATACTGCATATTTCCAATATATAATTGTGCTCTATGCTAGAAGTTCAGGAGAACTAGGGGGGAAAAAAGCGAACACAAAAAAACAACTGGGAGATGGGGGCAAATGTGTGATGTCAAAAACAATTAGAATTTAAGGTTTTACATATTAATTCAACTCATAAACAAAAAGGGCATGCAGGGGAGGATATTTCAAGACTTAGAGCAAGTTAGAGACTCTGTGTGGGCTGAAAGAAGAGTTGGAAAAACAGTTATTAAGGGAAATTTCTAAAGTGAAGTTCCAAGGAACAGTATGAGCACAAAATATTCTCCAGCAAGAATTCTGAGTCAGTATTAGTCATCTCATAGATGTTGTGCATCATAGTGTTTTCTGTCCCCACTGTTTTACACTGTGAACTTGTTTTACTGACATCAACCTTTTGATTCTCTTTGCTTACTTCCTGCATTCTTGTAGTATGCATTTGTATTAAGACCACAGTTATCTACTAAGCTAAATGGGTGATGCAAATAGGACACAAGTTTAGGCTGACAGTGCCATCCAGTTACAGTGTTGAAGATGTAGCTGCAAAATGATCACTATAAGAACTTCAAGCAATGAAAAAAAATGCATGCTACAGTAATGTTATCAGTAATAACACTTCTTACAGAATTTCAGTTATATGAGATCTTCCAGAGTAATACAGAGTTCAAGGAAAAGCTGCCTACTGTGACAACTTTTAGATATGAAAACCAGGAATGAATGTCTACCTGCTTAATGAAACTGGCTGAACTTTGTTTTGGATAGGAGAGCTATAATTTTGTTACAAAAAAAAAATTGCTTTAGATACAGGTATAGGCAAAGAAAACCATTGAAAATTAATACCGACCTGTACCTGAAGGAAATCTTCCATAAGTGTAGGCTTTTGAAATAACAGTGAAAAAGCTCTATTCCTAGCCCACTGAAAAACTTAGCATGGCTTTTGGTAGAATACCAGGGTTCTAGCCCACACAAGGAAAACAAGCAACTTCATTTACCACTGGTTTAGGCATAAGAAATCTTGTAATTGCATCCTGTGGATAGAACTGAAGTTGGTTTGTTGGAGAAGGGTAGAGAACTGTGGGCGTTTTAGAAATATTAAAGAATTTGAAGATGGTGAAGAAAAAGTGGCAATAAAGAAAACAATGAAAAGGTATACAACTGTAAAGACAATAGTAATAGAGTTCCAGAAAAGAAAACAGGCTAATCAGTTACAGATAGGTAATAAAAAAGAGGCTTTTTCAAGTGTTATTTGGTATCTTTATCTTACATTTTCTCCTTGGTCTGATAAAATATTTGCTTTCTAAATCACTGTAGCATTCTGTCATACGTGTTGTTCTGGGCAAGAGACTCCACCGTAAATATGTATTATGTTGCCTTAAGGAAAGGGAAAAAAACTTTCCAAGACAACTTTATGTGAGTAAAGTAGAGAAGAGTTCTTTTACTTATAGGGTTTTGGGGTACAGAATATAAAGGAGTATAAAAGAGTATATAAAGTATAAAAGAGTATATAAAGTATAAAAGAGTACAACACATGTTGATAAGTAACAGATAGAAAAGACCGGTGCTAGGATGAACTCAAGGCCTCAGGAATACCATNCTAAAAGCCCCGTCTATGTGGCAGCATACTAATTTTATAACCCTACTCAATTATCATATCTAAAGGTTGTATCCAATCTAAGATATGTCCATGCCCAGAACTTCCCTTGGTTCCACCTCATGGCATGCCTCTCCTAGAATTGAGTTAGAGGTCTTAAGACCCCTTACTTCATGCCACTTTCCCTTATTGGAGCTTCTCCAAGGTTGCTTGGCTTTGCTTTCTTGTTTTGACTAACATGGTATCTAGCCGTCTTAGCTCTGGTACGTTTCCCACGCATGGTGTTCCAGCTATTATCTGACCCTTAAGACAGCTAGCTACTCTATATGTGAGAAACTACCTAGAAGTATAAAAATCTACAGATTTATGAAAACCCTAAGGCATCAATTATGAGAACACTATCAGTTGTTTTTTGTTTGGTTTTGTTTTGGTTCTTTTTTTTTTTTTGCTTTGATCCAGCCACCCACTCGTGTTATTTTTCAGCTACAATACTTCTAGTAAGAAAACAGAGAACATACATCTATTCACAGTCTTGTATTTATGGGTCCTTTTCACTGTACACCATTGGATGAATTTGAAGTGGATTATCGTTTAGGCACTGATCATCTCCACCCTTATCCTATGTTTCTGGTTTTCTGGGGGTTTTTTGGTGTTTGGTTTTGGGTTTTTTGAGGTTTTTTTTTGTTTGGTTGGTTGGGTTTCTGTGTGGTTTTTGATTGTTATTTTGTTTGTTGTTTTTTTTTTAATGAGATACAGATAGAATTAAACACGTAATTCTTAAACAGAGAGACAGGTGTACACTAACATTTACAGCAGTATATTTTGGTTCACATTTTTTGTAGGAATGAGGCCCAAAGCTCTGAGATACACAGTGAAGGGATTTCCATGAGAAATGGATTAACATGGGCACGCTAGCCTCCTGCACAGGATAGGCACAGGACAGATAACCCTTACCACTGTCTCAGCTGGGTGGAAGAGGGAGTGATACCAATATGTCATGGCAGTGTTCCACCCTTACACAGGACCCACAGCTTTTGTAAAAAAACCTCCACGATAGAGGATGAGAATACAACCCCACTTTATACTAAAGTCAACAGGCTTGCTCCTCTCTTTTTCCCAAAGCAGGCATGCCTCTTTGGTAGGATTTATGTCTCTGACTAGATCAGATCACACTCAGGTGCAATTAAGCTTAACAGATGGCAAAGCTAAACTTAATGAATTACCAATTGGTTGTAATATAATATAAAATATATATAAATATATATATTTAGTTCTAATGCAGTAAATGCATTTATCAATGCAATTTCAAATTTGCACTTCTTTTGCTTCAATAAACAACACATATGTGCATCTGTGATTGTGAAAGTTCTTACTGAATGCAACCAGGCCGATAGTGTCAAATTGTTATAATCAGAAATTAGGCAGAGCCATGCCCAGCCCCTACCACATTTCTGTACTCTTAATGCAACCACCTTTTTCCACTCAAAAGGAATTGTCATGCTTCTGTAACATAATTTATTTTATGGTTTTTTTATATATACATAAATCTTTATATATACATATTGTTTAAACATTATACTGATGTTGAGAATACTGAAACTGATTGAGTTCCACTAACCTTAACCTGTCATTATGGGCAAGGCAGATGTTAGGAAGACAGAGTGATGCAATAAGTGTGCAAAAAGAATATAATTTGTACTACATCTGTACTGTAGCCTAGTCTTAGAAGGAGATAATGTTCAACTCTGCAATTAGAACATTTTCTCAAATATTTTTTAAAGACAGGTTTACTGTATTTACCCATTCCTCCATATAGTCTACATCTCTTGAAAACAAATTGGCAGTATTAAAAAGAATGCAGTTTCCAATGTCATCTGAACATTTTAAGGAATACATAGTTTGAATAAATATTTAATCAGAGTGATATATTTTGTTTGGCTTAGAAAAAAATCAATGAAGTAAGGAAATATTAACTAGAAAATCACATATTACTTTAAATTGAAGTCTGAAGAGTAAAGATGAAAAATGCATATTAAATTTGAAAGATTATTCTAAATATTAAAGGAATATAAATGCTTTATATTTCAGTTCTATTTTTGAAATGAAAATAATATCTCATGGTTAAATTTCATGGTAGCACCTTGTGTTCCTCTGTTTTGAAAGTGTTCTAAAAAGGGAAAGAAATCCAAGAGCTAACCATCTTCCTTTACTAGGTAATGTTGTCCACAAAACAAAGGATCTTTCTGTAGTTGAATTACTCCAACACTGTGCTTTTATAGTAAGGGATTTAGATTTGAGTCTACATGAATAGTCAGAGTCACAGATGTCATGGTTTAGGAATGGTACTCCCCATGCAGTGCCCATACTGAGACTCTCCCTAACCAGAAACCACTTGCTTATTCCCCTCTTCCCCTCCCGTTACCTGCTACTAGAATGGAGTTGAAAATTGGAGACACAAAATGGGGAAATCATGGGTTGAGATAAAGACAATTGACTGGAAAAGGCAATGAGATAAGAAAACTAACAGTAGCATCAACAATATTAATTATAAAAGGTATAAGATAAAGAAACAATTTACACAGAAAATGCATGACAAATAGCAATGAGCTCTTCCTGACCACACTCTTCTTGTGGAAATGAAAGCTCCTTTCCCCCACCCCAGCAATGAGGTGAGGTGGTATTGAACAACATTAGAGTCTGACCACGCCCCCTCTCTGGTATTGCAAAAGTTAACCCTTTCCATGGCTGAAACTGGGACAAAAGGTAATATGACGAAAAATCAGTCACTTACATTTGTCAATATAATAAACAGAACAAAGTGGGTATAGTCATAAAAACCTTCACCCCAAGTTTGTCATGTTTGTATGATATGTATGGCTAAAGGGGGATTTTTTAGACATTGAATCCAACTCCACTCAATGACCATGGATTGTGAACTGGTTGCAACAGAGATTTGAGGTAGAGGGTATGTCCTGTTTAAGTCTGTTTTTTTGTTGTGCCAGTGGCTTAGAGATTGATAATTTAATGTAAAAGATTTTAGGACATATTTGTCTTAGAGGACAAGATGCCAGTTCTTAGTTGTTTGAAGACAATATTGAAAGTAATACTACCTTAGAAAGCTTAGTCCAGTTCATATCAACAGCTTTCTCACCTAACTCATATTGCTAGTTTCTCAAAAGGCAAATAAAACATTTTATTGCCTTTCTTACTTATAGCCTAATGAAAAAGGTATCATAGTGAACAACTACATTAAATAATCTAATGGGGGATTCAGTTGCACAAACACTGGTGTCTCATGGCATGCGAGATGAAACTAGATTACTTGGAATATGTGTCTTTCTGAAGCAGTAACTAGCAGGTACTCCCATAGTGTTTACATTTAGTGAACTGAATCCCAATCCTAAAACTTCATTTTCCTCATTTACCTTACAACTTAATATTCACAATCCTTGAAGGATTATATTATTTCATGTTATGAAACCCTCTAGGTAACTTCACATCTATGTCCCCCAATGATAACTGCACAGCTAAGCATGACGCTCCCTTCCCTTTTTCTCTTTGCCCTTTTTTCCACCATTGCTTCCTTCTGCCCTCCTGTCCTTTTCCTGTAGGATAAAATTGTTAAAATGTTTTCATATGGCCAGAAAGCCCAAGCTTAACCCAACCCTTTTGAAGAAGTTGCCAGCCTCTATATTCTGTGTCCAAAAATTGATACTGAGATCTTAATTTGTGTCATCTTGGAGTTGCCATTTGATAAACTGATATATATTGGCATTTTGACATCATTTGTGTCAGTGTTATCCTCTTGCTCAGAGCTGTATGATAGATTATCCTAAACTAGCTGCTGCTATCATAAACTACTTAATCATAAGTTTAGGCCTTGTCTTTTTATAAATAGCTTCTACAGAATCTATCAGCCTCTTAACCGTCTTGCCTCCAGAATAGCTGTCTGCAACATATCAGTGAAGAATCAAGATCTTCCTGTTATCTTTTTCAAGCTACTTTAATCAACCTCTGTTACCAGATATTCTGTTTCATCTTTCTATTTTGCCAAGAAGGTGATCTTTCTAGATTAGTCAAGATCAGGTAATTTTTCTTCTGGTGATTGCTGGAATTGATATAATCATTTCCAAGTTCACATGCACACACACACACTCCCACCCCCTCTTTTTCACTCTTATAAAAAGCAAAAGCAATATTGTGTGTTTTTTTCTTTCTCCAAATCATACACTTACATATACCACACATTTGCATTGCATTTGATTGGATCATTGTGTTCTACTTGCGGCAATAAATGGGTCCTACTAATGCAATAGGAGTTTGCAAATTTCTTCTTTCTTCATTCTTTTTATACACAGCAGAGTGCTCACTATATTCTTTTTTTTCGTTTCCCTCAGTATCCCTGATACATCAGTTTACTTTCCAGGCCATGCCTATCTTTAAGGAATTATTTCCATTTTATGACATCTACAAACAGTAATTTTTTCTTTTGCTACATCCATTATTGGAACATAAGCCTGAATTAAGGTGAAGAAAGGTCTAGAACCAATTACCCTCTTTCTATTATGCAGATTAGATTCATGCTGCTGGCTGGCTGTTATTTCCTGATTTAGAGAATATCATAATCCATCAAAATTCTCTGTTTTCTGTAAACTCTGTCTTTCAAATTATCTCACATACTATTTTCATCTTTAGAGGCTTTCTTTTATTGTTGCTGTTGCTTAACTCTAGAAGCAATTCAGCCCAACACAGCCCAATACCTGACAGTCAGATGGAGGAGAAAAATGGAAAGGTAAAAGTTAGAAAATTCAGAAATTGATGCTCAGCGAGCTTCAAGACAGCAGGGATCCATCACCTGTATCAGTGACTTGGGAAGACAAAAGCCATCACTGTGAATATCCCCTCCTTTCCTCTTCTTCTCCCAGCTTTATATACTAAGCATGACGCCATACGGTATGGAATATCCCTTTGTCCAGTTGGGATCATGTGGCACAATAGCCCCTCTCTGATAAGACCTAAAATCCAATTAGAGAATGAATACAGTGCAAGCCATCATGAAAGCTATCATGCAAGTTCAACTGCTGGTGCCAGGATGCTGTCTTGGTGTTAAATTATGCTAAAAACATTCTGGTTCGCCAAACTTCAAATACACATCCTGATTTTGGAAACAGGATTTGACAGATAAGCTAGTCTGCAAGCCTATAAATCTATGATTACCAGTCAAGCACTTTATATATATAAAAATCCAGTCCCCTTTGATACAGTCAGGTTCTTCTGACATAACCCTTCTTGGGTGTATGTGTGGAGATTCTTCCCTTGGTTGAGGATGCCTTCCAAGGGTACTTCTTGAGGATGCGTGAAAAAGACCTCCTCGTGAGCATTGGTATACTTCATTCTTATACTTATTTATTCTTAATAGTTAACTCTACTTAATACTTTTTTCTTTTTGCTAGATTTAATATAATTTCTTCAGTAATTTCTTCAACATAGTGCACTATCCTATCTAAACTATACTACTTTATGCTATATTGTACTCTAATAATATATTTTTAGCTTTTTATATTGTGCAGTACGTAATTCTGATTAATATCTTTGTCTGATCATTTGTAATAATAAATGATTCATTTTATATAAATATTCTCATTTTGCCAAACATTAAAACCTGTGGGACAAAGTGGCTCAATCACACCTCTGTAATTTCTTAAATTTAAATTTTTGGCATAATTCAAGGCTAAGATTGGATTCAGTTGCACCCAGATTCCTCTTCGAGAAGGGGTTTAGAAAGCAAGGGAGTCCTTTCTGCCCTCATGACTCAACATCAGGATTTCTGTAATAAATTTTATCTAAGCCTTTCACTCCCACCCGCAACAGGTGAGCTGTCCCAGCTGTGTTCCTTCTCAGCATCTTGTGCACCCCTGGCCTCCTCACTGGTTGAGAGGCAGAAAAGGACTTGACTCTGCAAACACTGCCCTGCAATAGCTAAAGTATCTCTGAATTATTGTTTTCAGCAAAGATCTAAAACACAGCCCCGTAGCAGCCACTGTGGAGAAAATCAACTATGTCCTAGTCAGAACTAGAACATCATATACTGAGCACACTTTTCTCAAGTATTTCAAGGTAACTATGGAAAGACATTATACCAGAGAAACGAGTCAGTTTCTAAACCATTTCTGGTGTTAGATAAAACCCTCATGCTGAATAATTCTTGAAGTGTATGCTCAGCTCTTCTTCTTGTATGATTATCTTATGATTTTCATTGATAAATAAAATGCCACTGGATTTCTCACCACTATTTTTTTCCTCACAGAGATTAAAACATTGTTAAGAACAATACTGCAATATTAGTTCTGCATCAAAATATTTATATAGTGTTTGTCACAGTCAAATTGCTTAGGAAAGCAGATGATCTATGAGATTTAAATCAAATTAAATACAATAGAAATAGACTGATTTGAAAATCTAGACTGAGATCGACTGGGACTTTATGCTTCTTTTATGAACTTCAGAACTGAATCATGATATACAAAAAAAAATGTTAGCAATAGAAACAGGTTTTAAGATATACTAGAGACTCAAACAGCAAAACCTTTATCCTGCAAATTCAGATTCAAACTAAACTGAGAAGCATGAGGTGTATCCTGTTCTGACAATCACACAAACTTTCCTTTTAGGCAAAAGGAATATCTTTATCACATTTTTTTCTTCATTCAATGTATAGTAAATATACAGACATAAATGCCAGTATGTGCAACTGTGCATATGTGTGACTTTTGCTCCTCATGACTACAGTATATAGATACTTTTAGATTCCTTTGGCTACAGCTATTTCTGTTAAATATATGTATAATGTTTGCTCAACAAAGTAGTTATGGAAAGTCTAAAGGTTTTAAGCTCTTCTTATTTCTCTTAACTTGATCCAGGTAGACATATTTTATATAAACAAAATTGATTTTGACAAATATCCTTTAAAAATAAAGAAAAAATTAGTCAGTCCAACAATGATGACCAAATTTACATATAGATATACACATGGAGAAATACGGATTCTAAGAAGAATTTTGCTTTCCAGAACATAAAAGCCATTTTTACTAAATAGCTTTTTTCCATTATATACCAGCTATTATACAAATGCTTTCCTCTCCTTATTTATTAATTATTAATATTCACATTGAAAAGAAATGTAGAACTCTATAGACCTTCCTTATAAAATAATTTGGTTTCAATTTCTATCTTAAATTTAGAAGGAAATAAAAGAGAAAATAAAAAAATAACCCTTGATAAGAAATAATTATGAATTGTTAAATAAATATGCCAATTACATATAATATTTCAGGCTGTGTGAAGTACCATTTTGTTCCTTCTTAATACATTTAGAAAAGAATAAGTAGATTCTATTTTGAACTTCCTTTCTTACTCTGCTGCTTCTTTCCTTTACTGTGATGTTTCAGTCAGCTACTGCTGTTGGGATATGATCATCCTAACCATGTCTAAAATTAATTGCATTTTTGTTCTTGTTTCTAAACTGACACATCTAAAGAAGCAAAAAAGTCAGGCCATAGTCACTTTTTTTTTTTTTAATTTGAAAAACAGACTTATCTGCCCCTAGACTAAGCTAGAAACTACTGTTGTTCTCCAGTTAAAAATGTGGCAATATTTTGCATTAGTATATATTCAGAGATGCATTTTAAAGGAAATCGTATGCAGTATATTTATAGATCTCTAAAAAGAGTTAACAATATTGAGTATTTAACCTTAAACTGGTTTATTTATTTAAAATTAATCCCAGATTTTTTTTCTGATTCCATGTGTCTCTTTAACTATTTATTTTTGTGTCACATTCAACTACGTTCTCTTGACAAAGTCAGTTTTCTTACAACAGTATGTATGTAGGTTTCTCCTCTGAGAGGAAGGTCTCTCCTATGAACTCTGTAGCAAAGTAAACATCTCATTACTTTCAGCTTAGATGTTTGTAGGAAGACCTGAATTTCTCTTTCAACATTTCAGGTAAATAGAATCAGGGGACTCTAGCATCCCATCTCATCAAGCATTCAGCAATTTAAAAAAGAGGAACACTTAAATTATCTTTTAAGTATACAACACCTATAGAACAGTGAGGTTTTTTTAAAATAATAAATAATTTATGAGTCAGAAGTGATTAAGTATGTCCTCAGCGGTTTAATTCCCCTTGAATCAATTATACTAAATCTTAACAGAATGAAGTCTTCTAATGGCCTTCCCGAATGAATTTTCAAGGTAGTAACTTCCAATGACAAGGAAAAATATTCACAATGCCTACTAGTTACTGTAAAAAAAATAAAAAATTGTTTAGCCTTTGTTCCTTGCAACCAAGTGTGACTCTTGCTTTTCTTCTTAAAACTGAGAACTCTCTGTTTACCACATTAGACTGCACTTGCCTGGTTTTGCTTCAGTCAGTGTCATAGCAAATTTGATGGTTGTCTTTGATGGAAACAGAAATTAGAGAAGTACTGAATGTGTAAGAGAATGACACATTTATATAATCATCTATTTATAATTTTAAAAAAGTTTAATACAAATGCATTTATGAATGCTATCTTTTCGTGCTCATCCTTCACCAGTCCAAAGAACTACAGAGAACTATTTTATATTCAAATCTGAAATCTGTAGATAATGAACATGTTCGGAGCTGTTGACTTCCTGTATTTGGAATTGCTAAGATAATTAAAACAAATGTAATTAAATTATTCCCAAGAATGTTCTGCTACTTTTCTAGTTTCTTCCATGAAGTTCCTATAATATAATCAGGGACATTTTAATATCATCCCAGCTATAGAGAAAAGAAAGGTTTAAATACAGAATTAATTGAAAAAGATTAAGAACTTAGTAGGAAGTTTTCTGTACAGTCACAATATTTATTAATAGGAGAGCTCCATAGATATGGTTACTATGTGGTCCATAGATATGAAACTATGGCAACCCACTGTGGTTTCAAGGGTTTAAATGGTGCAATTATTACTAGAGTAATTCACCAATGTTTAAGTCCATTCTGCCTTTACTTGCTAGAATACATGAAGAGAACCTTCTGACATTTTTAGTAGGACTTTGTGAAAGGACTGAATCCTGAGCATTTTCTTGTCCACCTCCACAGCAGCAAAAACTCTCCATTTTATGAAAGCTGAGAAATTTATATGTTGTCATTTTTGGGGACTAAAATGAAAGAAACTTCTCTTTTATGTTCTGTTATCCAGTGAAGGAAGGTAGTTGACAACTAGATAACTAGCCATGGCTCAATTTATACTCTTCCAAATAAAAACTAAGTTCCCTAAAACTCAGAATATGGCTGAGAGTGTTTTCAATGCAGAAGTATGTATCAGGACTGGTCACCTTTAGAAACAAGAGAAAGAAAAAAATACAACATCTTAGTATGCACTTTTTCTTATCTTAAATTGGAAATGTAAATTGGTCAGATAATTGTTATTTCAAAAGTGTAATTTTTCCCCACTTAATTTAAAAGGAGTTTATAGTAGTCAACTCAGATGTAAGCATGCGGCAGCCAGGTGGAATGCTCCCCCTTTTCATTCCCTCTCTCCCACATCGCTGAGATGCCCCAAGAAAGAGACAAGCAGAGATGACCAGAGAGGATGCAGAAAGAGAGGGTTTATTCACATGGTCAGGGGTATATAACGGCTTTAGGGAATTCTAATTACTACCAATAGGAATCTAGGGGTAACAACCACTGGGGAAAGGGTTAACTAAAGGCCAGTAGGGGGACATCACATAGTCCTGCAAGAACAAATTCCTGCATACTAAGCTAGGGAGATAAGAGTTTTGTCAGGGGGGTTTGGGAAGAAGAACAGTGACTCAGGGGAAGAAGACAAGGAATCCATTTTACAATACAGTAAAAGCCTCAGTTTTTAAGGTATTATGGCTGGTTTCTTCCTTTCCTTCACAGGCCCATTTCTTGCATGATTTACTCCACTTAGCATATTGTAGGTACACTGCCACATAGGTAATAACATAGTACAACGTGCAAAGTTAGGTAAAATTTATCCCCTTCTCTGACTCCTGATCTTTGTTACATCCACCATCTGTTGTACCTGAACATATTTCATTTCCTTCATGAACATTATGGTTTGGGTTTTGTTTTGTTTTGGGTTTGGTTTTGTGTTTGGTTGGTTGGTTTTTGTTTTTTTTTTTAATTTTTGTTTTGTTGTGTGTGTGTGTGTGTGTTGGAATGTCTCATAATGCATAAAACTAACTTTTGGAAATGAAGAGTTTTATGACTAACACCATTTCTCTCTTATCATGAACTGACAGAAATACATTAAAGTCTTTTACGTGGCTTTATGCTATTCTTATACAGAAACAAATCTGAGAGTATTTTACTCCCATCAGCTGGATGAAGGATATAGATTCAAAAGGCTTATCAACAGGTAAGAAAAAGTCACCGCCACTCTGAGAAGCGTTATGATGATGAACATTTATCATGACATGGAAAAACTTGACATTTATTTCTCACAATGGTAGTGGCACATGATGGCAATAGTAGCACATAGAAGAGTCACCAGCAAACAATTAAAACTGCAAATGAGACACAAATGAGGTGTTTTGTGGACACAAGTACTGCTTCTATTGAAAGTTCAACAGATGAAAGCCTGAAGTGTGATTTTGGTCCTTTTTTTTTTTTTTCATTCCTTTAGCCTTTCTCAAGATTTATTTCCTTTGATTCATTATTTGTCTAAAAAGATCACAGAGCAACATAAATAAATCTTGAAAGATGCCCAAGTGATTCTGTGGATAATTTCAAAATAACTTTGAAGTATTTTGTTTGTATTGAAAAGTACATTTTAAAACATATATCTCGGTTCTGTTTCTCTTGCATTACATACAGATTGATACATGGTAAAACCTGCACAAATATATAGACATACATATATATGTAATATAGTATTGCACATCTTCATGCTCTGTAGCAATTATTAGTCTACTAATAACTGCTCCTAAATATTGGACTGTCAACATCAAATGGTGCTAATAAAAAACACAAATGCTTTTGCATTATAAGATTAATATAATATTGAGGATTTTATAAACTTGTAAATATATAAACAAAGATTGAGGTTTTTAAAAATTTATATGAACTCGACTTTAGTCAAAGGCATGTGTGCTAGATCCAGGTATCAAAACAATCTTTTTCCCAGAAGATAATGAAAAATAAATACCTATATCTAAAGCTGAATATTTATTTAGTTGAATTTGAGCCTTGTCACTTATTTATTTTCTGTTTTCTCATGTTGTCAAATACTTCCCAGCAGTGTCTTGTCATCATCCAGTATATGACTGGTTCCTTTGCCAACACGCTGAGGTCATACCCTTTCTCTGGTGGTGAGGATTATCTTAGTCATGCTGATGCTGTGTTTCTAAGTCTGTTGGAAGCCTTGCCTAGCTTCAAATCCAAGAATTAAACTGCACATAACAAGTTGTTGCTACAGGACCACGACATTGGTAATAAATATGCATATCTCGTGGTATCACAGGAACCTAGCCAATGTATTTTGAAAAGCGAAGTAGATAATTTCACTTGAACATGCTAATAAAAGCTGAAGTATACTAGAAAAGTTAAGAGTTTTACCAGAGATGTAATTTTGTACATTATATAACATATGGTAATTGACATTGATTTTATAAGCTTGGTACAGTACTTGTTTTCTTTAATTTCCATTATTTCCATGGGAATGACCATATACACAATAACTAAATTCAGCATCTGTGTGAAAGGTTAAGCATAAGGCAAATGGATTTCTGTGTTGCTGTGTCAAGGACACATGATATGGCAAATTCTTCACAATCCACCCACAGAGTAATCAATATTAAGCATGCAGACATTCCTATAGATGTCATAGAATACAAATAGAAGTCTAGTTTTAAAATCCTTCCCTATTGAAATAGCTACTTCGTGCCTTGAAATTGCAGTGCCTGACCTCTTTGGACACAACAGAGCTGCCTGCCTTGGTGAAGATTTGTCAAGATATATAAGAAACAATCCTTAAAATATTAGCAACATTTCTTTAAGATATAACTTGTACTTAACCACTACTCCCCTGACTAAGAAAAATAAAAATAAATAGAGCTTGATTTTCTAAGTCACATAAACATTTCTGTGAGAATGATTTAATTAGCACAATTATGAGCCACAAATATTTTTAGTTTGTGATAATGGACAGCTATCTTGTTTAGGAATATGTTTCTATTATACTGCTATGCAAATAAGATAAGTAATTGCATAGCTGGGGATGAAGTTGTGTCAGGCTTAGAGTAATGGAAATAGCATTACAGATATACTTGAATAGGATAAGGTAAAAAAGCTGACCTGAGCTGTTAAAATACATCAGTCCCTATAACTTTGTTGTTCAGTGAAAATATTTGGCATTCAAGAGCTGATCAGCTTTCACTTTCAGTATCTACAATCAAAATTGTTATTCTAGGAATTTCAGTTTACTTTTTGAAGACAGCTAAAACCTATTACCTCTTATGTGTTCAGCACTGGAGGACTTTAGGGATCAAAGGATCTTTAGGGATCTTTATAGGCATCTTCATAGGTCAGTTATTGATAACTACACTAAGCAGTTCAGATTTTGCCTATGTCTACAGACATAGACAGTGAGATCAATAGAAAAAGTGTTTCTTCATCTGTGTGACTCTGAATCTTGATCCAGTCACCATTAGTTCAGTTACATATTGAAAAACATACCCCATACAAAAGCATATTAAAAAAAAAAAAAAGGGAACAATCCAGATAATTTAAATAACTTGTTTAGGTTATTCACCCAGGGCACAGAATGCTAGTTTTCTCCCATGACACACTTCATGTCTATGGCACAATTCTTCTGTAAAGGACATTTTGCTTATCAAGTTATTGTGTTTTGCACAAAAAATTAAAATATCCTAGAGGCAGAAGAATTCAAATGTTTTCTCTGTTTGTATTTCTCCAATTTGAAACAAGACATTCAGGAAAAAAATGCTTAAAACTAGGCATTAAACTAAAATATGCTATACAATATAGTCAGGTAAAAAACTAAAATGCCTCAGAAAGCCATACATGAATGAACAACATGTAATAACTAAAAATCATACATAGCCATTATATATCCAAAGATTCAAAATAATGCAAATATTGTAAAAAATCACCTGAAGAAATAACCAGAAGATTGTAGGCTTTCTATTGTTTCTCTGAACTTTGTTTACAAATACTGTTTACTGGAAGACTGACAAGCTGTCTCTGAAATACCTCTGCACTGCAGTGTGAAACAGATATTGGGCTTTGTCATTTGCTTTACATTCTCTGAGGTTGGCAGCCTGTGTGAGTTTTTTTATTTTGGCTTCCTCAGACCATCTTTTTAAAATGTGCATTACTAATTTAGAATTTCTTAAAAATGCATGTCACTTGAGTAGAAAAACTACTTCAAGTTCATAGCTGTGAAAACTAAAATAGAGATAAAGTCTAATCCTTAAAAAAATCTTCAAAAAAATTGGAGCATTCTAGTCAATCTAGGGGCATAAACTGATTAATATTTAACTATATAATAAATACGAGGAAAAAGGCTTTATTCTTGCTGTGACTAGGATGTGTGTGATATAAGCAGGTTCTGTGACAGTATTAAGTACATACAGGAAGAAGACAGAAGTGCAGTGAAACTACAGATATCACTCTCATTCTGTTTCACCAAACTGAGAGCAGAGACCAGATTGTATCTACTTAAAAGGAAGTTAAAAGTGTCAGTGTTGAAGTAGGTTATGTAAGCCACCCTGAGGAACTTCTACATCAAATCAGTCATGAATGGAGAATAGGTCTAACACTGAAACTGGTTTTGGTTCCTGCTTGTATTATACAACCCTGAGATAATTGAAATTTAAGCAGAATTGCAGTTACGACACTCTAAGAAACAATGAAGGCTGTATCATTGAATTGGTAGGCATTACAAGATTGACAGTGTAATGCAGCAAAGCACTGCAGAATTTTAAAATTCTCCATGGATATAAAAGTTCGAGAATGCCATGCAAGAGTCTCTTCTAGCTTACTACGGTGACTCTGCCCCTCCATCATGCATTAGGCCTCAAATTGAACATTTGCTGGCATACAAAATTTTACTGGAATAAATGTTCACACCCATCTGCCTATAGTGCAGATTAGAACAGCAGTTGTCTCCTGTGATAAGACATAAAATAATCTTCCCTTCACATAGCTTGCTGGAAATATCCAAATAGCTAGTCAAACTTAGAATATGTTCACTCAGGCTAATGGCCAAGATAGTAAGACAGTAAAAAGACAGTAATCTAAGCACTTGTTACAGAAGTGAAGGGATCTAAGACTTTCTCACCCTAAGATGATTTTGATTTTGCAAAAATAGTCTAAGGCTCAGTCTTTAGTCTGCTCTGCATAAAACTTGTCCTCATAATTCTTTTGGAAGTCATACCCCTGGACTGTCAGAAATTGATGCAGCAGACTAATATGCTGGTTCTGAGTGCTTGCTCCTCTAGGATGGCAAATACAGGCTGGAAACAGACAAAAGAGTATTTTGTTCTCGGAAATGTTGCTAGATTTTTCTCTAGCAGTTTTCAGAAATTACAGGAAAAGTACATGCACTTTGCCAAGGCTGATATTATGTCCAAGTTGTCATTAAAAAAGAGGGCTTCAACCTTGCCAGCCAGAACCCTGGTGTTAAATGAAAGACTAACACTGTCCTTAATGGAAAGACATTTCTAAGAACTGTAGGAACCCTATCCTCAAGCTAAATGGTTTCTCATCTGCATTAGTAGGCAGGTTTAGAAGTCACATAAACTCAACTATTTTCTGGATCTTGAATTTTTAAATATATATATGTCTTTTTTATCTCTCTGTTGGAATTTTGGCTAATGCAGATATCTCAGCAAACAATAAGCGGTGTATTATAAATCTCAAACTTTTTATTCCATCTTCCTAATATAGTCTGCATTACTTGTAGAAATGTCAGCCAGTACTGGCAAAGGTTTGTTTCCAGAACAAGAGAATTCCCTTTTAGCCATTTAGGGTCAGATTCAACTCCTCTTTTAGTACCTAGCTTTTTGCTGAAATTTGCATGCAGCCCACTTACAATTTATTTCCATTGTTTTCAGTTCAGCCCTTCACATATATGGAAGGTAAAGAACCTTCAGAAAAACAATGCTGTGTGTTAAATAATTAGAAACATAAATGGATGTCACTTATTCTTCACTACAGCTTTAGTTTTTTTAATTCAGAAAGGTTTTTTCTTTGTAAATCATTGTTATCACACACCTAGTTTTGAAAGAAAACATAAAGTGCAAGTTTAAATCTTCTTTAAAATATATCTGCCTAGGTTGCTCACATTGTTCTAATTGTTATCAGAACTGCAACCACAGAAACAAGAAAAAAAAAGGCCTTTCAAAGGCTGTCAAAGTACTCACAGTGGGACCTTTTCTTTAAGCAAGGTTGCCTGGTTGAGACAAAAGTCAGTATCCTCTCAGCTTTATATGAATTTAGAAAAGGACAAAAACATGTCAATATGTTGCTGATACTGAACTGTTAGCTTTGGGAAAGGTTAGTTTGTTCCACTTCTGGTACTTTTTTTTTTTTTAGAAAATGGTGTTCAGTTTTTCATGGCAGTCAGTTGAATCATGGCAGTTAGTTGAAGAATCTGGTCAGTCCAAACAGCTGTTAGTGTCTGGTAGGCTCCCTCTTTTAGGTAAGCAGGTCTCTTACTGCAATTGAATCCAGGAAACAGAAGGCAGGAAAAAGGACAGGCCATTTGGCTACTTCACAGTGTGGTGTTCTTGAAGACTGAAGACCACTGAAAAATTGTTCTAAAACTTCATATCTTGACAATGAGCACATAATAAGGAATATCAGGACCAAATCCTTCAAAATTAGTGAAATTTAGTTTAGCAGGGGTGTTTATATTAAACATTTTCATGAAGAGCTGGTATAACAAAGTGCAGAGTCACTTCAGTTCAAAGGAAAAGCTGAATAGGCTGTTGAAGAATGATTAAAGAAGCTGTATTCCCATCTCTAGAATTATGCAAATACAAACATTTTTTAGCATTCATTGGGTGCAGAAGATGCATTTAAGGATAAAAATATATCTTAATCCATAGAGAATTCCTTTTGTATCAATAACTGTCAAGAAGACATTTTTAGGATATTCTAACATCCAAAGTAAACTAAAGTATAAAATAAATCATGTATGACAAGGAACTTTTGAGAATTCTGTTTAGCATGAAAGCCAGATACTTTTTTCAGATATATCTTCAGATATTTTCTGGAGTTGTCTTGTTAAGTTTTATTATTATTATTATTATTTTGAGTAAAGTTTTTAAATTTAGGATACACTTGTTGAAGAAGACAAGTATGTTCTTTCTCTGATGAAAAGATTTTTTTAAAGTGTTCTCATTTTTTTTTTTTTCATTGACAGGGTTAGATTTCAGTTCATCAAAAATAATTGGTTTGCATGATGTCTGCTGGCTTAGATGTGATGACTGAAATTAAAGGCAGGAAGAAACACCTTGTATTAAACTCATCAATATAAAAGTATATGAATGTCAGGTGTTAAGTGTTAAATGTAATGTACAGTTCAGTGTTTGAAAAAGATGAAATGTGAGCAATGCCCACTAAAGCAGAATGTAATGTTTTAATATGCAGTTAACATCTGTTGACCACTTTGTAAACACTAAAGAACTCTCACAGTGGAGCTGAGCCATAAAAAAGAGACCATTTATCCAAACTTGAAACTTAATGAGGTTTTATCTGGTACAAAAACAATTGCACTGACCATGAACCTATTGTCTTGTGAGCTGGATACAAAGAGGAAGGGAGATCTTATGCATCTGATTTTAAGGTATGTTGGCTAAGAATATTTTTCTCCTTTTTTTCTGTTTATCTGTCATCTTGTAAAGGTCTGCAGAGTTGGCAGTTTTGTAAATAAGAATACCTGTGCTTTGCCAAAGGAGACAAAGAAATACTTCAGAAAGTATTTCACAATTATCTGTATACATCAGTAAGAAACACCAAAGAAAATTTGTGTCCGAAAGCCTTTCCTTCCAGGGTTTAGGTGCCTGACATTAGGAGCTTCAGTAGTTTTCTTATGTTGATTCAGGGTTCATAGGTCAGACTCACGTTTAAATGACGAAAACCAAGAAAAACCTTTTTCATTTTATCAGTGTTATAAATTCAGAAACAGTTTCTGGGGCAATATTTATTTTGTTAAAATTCATTAATTACTTTTGATTGAAAGAGTCACTACATCCTACAAATATAAGAAAACATGTTTCATTGCTTTAATTTAGTGATGTCACAAATACAAGAAAAAGAAAGCAAGAGTAAAATAATTCAATTTTTACTCTGTTTAGGAAATCTAATATAAATGTCTTTTATCAATGTCTTTTTGTAACTATAGAAACAATAAACAACAAACAACCAAAAAAAATAAAAAATCAAAACAACAAAAACCCCAAGAAATCCTTCTTACTTAAGCTTAATCTCAGTGACAATTATCTTATTCATTCTGTTTACTATTACTCTTGCAATTAGCTTGCTCTTCCATCTCTAACACATTTTCAGAGTGAACTGACTTTAAATTATGACAGCCTATTTCACCTGAAAATTAGAGTAAAGGTACATTAAACCTCATTCTATGGAATTGCACTCTACAAGTGCACTTTTTTTTTTTTTTCAGGCCACACATGTATATTTACATATATACTTTTAGCGATGTCACAGTTCAGTTTAGCTCAAAATCTTCTTACATACAAATTTATCCTCTCATCCACAGGTAATGAATTTAGTTTATGGAATTAGATAAACATGTAAAAAGAAGTCTTTATTACTTGAAGTCTAAATGAGTATACAGTTTCTAATTAAGCAGGTGAAATTACAGAAAGTATAGCTGAGAAACCAAACACATGCAAACCATAAATGCATGAGAGTTCTTAGACCATACTCTATGTTTAATATTGACAAATTTCGAAGCAAAATTAATTTGAAGCTCCCCTCCAAAACCAAGGGCATAACTTGCCCTTCCCACATTTCAGTGTATCTCACATGGTCAGCTTTTTAGGGACTGTAGGCAAATATGTTGCAAACAATTTTATAATAAAGGACTCTCTTTCAGCTGTTAATGAGTTCCACTATCACTTAGTTGATAAACCACATTGATGTCAGAAACCAAATCTCATTTTATTTATCATGGCTAGCTAGAAACAGGTAAGTAAAACTTATGCATAACATGACTTCAGCAAGAAATTTGCACAATATCCCATGTCATCCTCATAGCAAAAATTAAGAAGTGTGGACTGGATAAGCGGAAAATGAGATGAACAGAAAACAGGACAGACTATCATGATCGAAGTTGATCAGTACCGTATTATGAAACTAATAGAAGACTAACTTGTAACTGATGCTTCCCCTCAAGGATCTTGAGCCACCACTGACCAATGCTTTTACTAATAGCTATAATGAAGTCATGGAGTCCACTCTGAACAGCTTTGCAGACAATACCAAATACAGGGAAGAAGTCAGAATATTGGAGGGTAGGACTCTTATTCACATGAATTACAACAGGTTGGAAAAAGGACTGACAGAACTCTCCTGAAATTCAGAAATGGCAAATAGAAAAGTCATGAATCTGGGCAAGAATAATCCTATGCATCAGTACAGACTGACTGCCTACAAAGCTTTTTCACGGAAGAGGAGATTGGGGTCCTGGCAGAGGAGCTGAAACATAAGCCATCAATGCATCATTGTACCTTGGATGGTTACTAGCTTCTTGAGCTGCGTTAGTGAGATGGCTGCCTGTGAGTTGACAAAAATTATTTTTTCCCTCCATTTGCTATTTTTGAGGCTACACCTGGAGTGTCACATCTAATTTTGAACTTCCTTGCACAAGATAAAAACACATCAATGTATTGGAGTGCGTTCAGCAAGGAGCCACCCAAAGTTCATGAAAGTGGAAAGTATAAAGTACAAGGAAAGGCTAAGTGAATTGGATTTCATTCAAACTTAAAAAAGAGAAAAGAAAAAGGGAAGTGTTAATGCTAATACCAACAGAGCTTGTGGAGGTTGATATCTTCCTAGACGTGTGTAATAATAGAGTAAGGAGCAACATACAGTAGTTACAATGGAGGATATTTTCTATCAGGAAGAGAGAGCCATCACAAAGATAGTGTAATATATATAAGGGTTTCTGAGATCCGTGTGGTATTTTCATCACTGTTGATACACATCTTTGTCTAAGCAAGGCCCCCAACAACTTAGTAGAAGTGATCCAGCTTTAAACAGTGGATTTTTGGTGGATTAACTTTGTCAAACAGTGAGTCCCGACCCAGGGAAGAAAATGTGGTAAAAATATCCCAATATGGGCCTGGATAAAGATTACCAGTTACCATCACGTGCAAAACAAACTTAGGAAAATTAATATACTGTTAATTAGAATAGATTTGAGTAGTGAGAAAAAAAATAAACACCTTTCCCTGCACCGTCATCCTTGATTTCAAAGACTCATTTTCACTCCTTCCACTCTCATTGTGTCCTGTAGTGGCTCCATTTGAAGGCTCTGGACCCTTCCAATTTCAGTTACTATGTGATTTTGTGATACACTGTTAATGTCAGGCAAATGGAAAGATGAACTAAAAAGACTTATACACGCAGCAGTAACAACTTCATGGTACAGGTGGATGTATGGGAACATGGACAAGGAGAAGGGGAAAAAAAAAAGGAACAGCTGCTCATCAAACCTTTTTCAGTATATGAATGAAGACCACAGTAATACTTATCCTGGAGAAACTACATGAATTCCTTTGTGTATCTATGATTGCACACACTATGTGCTAATAATATGGTTTTAAAACAAAACACATACTTTGGAATAGTCAGGATTTCAATATTTAAATATTTTCAGATAGTATTGTAATAGTATAGTATTCAGATAGATTTGTAAAGAAGTCCTCATTGATTTGAAAGGATGATTGGGAAGACTAATTCACTGAATAAGTAAATTTATAGGGCTCTCTGTTTCATGATGAAATGAGAACTTTAGGGGAAGAAAATATGTATGTATAGATATAAAGACATTATTCTTCAAATTATTGGCAATTGTTTGATGAATTATCACAATTTCAGTGTATGTCACAGGAGACTGTATCAGCACAATGTAATTTTTTTCATAAACAGAAGTAAAATAACAAGGAAAAAAAAATCGTTCAAAATAGCTTTTTGTTGGAAGTACCAGTATTGCCTCCTGATCTTTGTAAAAAATTAATGCAATCAATCCAAACTGTAAGTATCTATTTCCAGATTATACAGAAAGCATGGTTTTCATAAAACAGGTAATAGCAGTGCTCTTCTTTACTCTTCTTTGCTCTAGTCACTACTGTGATTCTCAATTTCATACTGCCCTCCAGGGAAATATCCACACACTTGTCATCTGGGCTAGGAGTGCAATCATCAGTACAGAGAAGCATTTCTCATGCTTGCCAGTCAGCTCTTGAAAAGTTACACATCCACATATTATATGTCACATACATTCCGCACACTGTAAACAATCACCTCACTCCTTCTATCTGTACAGAAAAATGTGACAATTTGCAGAGCTTCATATTGGTATTTATATTGAAATACAACCTAGAAAATGCTTAGCTCTTGAAACTGGTTTAAATGCATCCTGTGTAACACTGAAATTAATTCTTACAATCCATTTATTAGAATATATAAAAACTAAGAAATTTTCCTGATCCTGTACTTGTATTTTATTGAGGCTATGTGTGCATAGTAAATTTGAAAGCCGTTTTAAAAATGCAATGCCACTGTCAAAGGAATTCCTTATTTTTTGCTGAATGCAGGGGCTCGCTATAATTTGCCTAATCAGCTGAATGTATTCAGCTGTTTTATTTGACAAAGCAGCTATTTAAGTACAGATTCCTAGAGATGCAACATATAGGTGTCTCATGAGAGTAGTTTTTTAAAAAAGATAGAAAACCACCTAACTCCTTACGAGAAATGGACATCAAAGGTTACTTTGTATCAAACATAGTATTTCCAAAATTCCATTCACACTAGGGAAAACAATGGAAATTTTATGAAAATCATTAAAAGAATGTAGGCCAATTTTGCATCAACTCTTCACAGAGAGTAATTTAACTGTTTACAAATAAATCCAAAAGAAATATAATAACTTCCTTTTTATTTACTTACTTGTATGTACAAATATCTTCAACATCTGAACTGAAATAGCTGCACTCTGTGACATTACTTTCGCTATGAAAACAGATTTCCTTTTTTTTTTTTCCTAGAATGCATGACACAAACCAGTATTGTGCTCCATACGAGGGTGGGGTGAAGCTAGAATATCTGTTATAAGGAATTTATTTTACAATTAAACCTAAAAGTTTTCAAAACTACTCTTCTTCATGCCTATTTTCTGTCCATTTCTCTCTTCCTTACCAGCCTTATCATGCTTTTCAAATTACATGAGTGAACAGATATGCTACCCCACTCCTTGGCTTTCATTTCTCATTTTTTGTACACCATCATTTGTTCTGTTGTTTAGTCCAACCCCAGCAGATGCAGAGCGTACATTTCACGAACCTTCAGAAACACACAGTAGGTTTTTACACAGTGCTGACTGTCTCCTTTTGTTCAAATTAAACTAAACTCATCAGAAACTGAAAAATTATAGGTCAGGTAGGACCACACAGCACGACAAGATGGGTGAAATATTCTGCCACCAATTTGGAGTAATTATTGTTACTGTTAGAGATGTTATTCAGATAGCAGAGAGTTCCATCTTTTCTTAGTGTTCAACGTTTTTTGCCCATTCTTGGACATTTATTTTTCTCTTTACTATACTGATCACTACACTTGATACAATTTATATTGTCTGTTGTATTAAGACCTGTGATTTCATCTTTCATCCAGGAACTATCAGTACATTTAATTACAAGACTGCAGGGATTTATTTTCACATATTAATAGGTGTGCTATATAATCCCTGCACAAAGTAGATATAAAATTCCTTACAGAATATGATGTCATTCCAGAATGATGTGAATTAGAAAATCACAGAACTACTATTTTAAGGTTAATATAAGCAGAAAATTACTTATTTCATCTTAGTGCTTTATATTGATTAGACCTCTATTAAACATATCCAAAGATGATGAAGTTGTTATTCTATAACTTTGAAACTAGGACTTAATAACTTACATATATAACCCATTTTTAGGACCTGAGGTAACTTATATGTTCAAATACTTTATTTCAAATACAGTTTTAGTGAATGATTTATATTTGTATTTTTAGTGCAAAGGAAATGCTTGAATATATTATTTCTACTAATAATATCAAGAGAAAGAATTGTTATTTATTTCTTAAGAAGAATCTAGAGAAAGTATTGTAAATGCTAATATTAAGGAATATGAATGTTTGAATAATTAACAGGAAAGTCTTTTTATGATGCAAATAAAAAAAGAAACTTCTGTAAAAGGGTTTTTGCTTCAATTGTTTAAATAATCCTGTACCTTCATGACTCTGAATGGAACCAAATAGCACCCTCACTTGTATCAGAAATAGCATGGCTAGCAGGACTAGATTAAAAATCATCCCTCTGTACTTGACACTAGTGAAGCAGCATCTTGAGTACTGTGTCCAGCTCTAGGCATCTCAATAAAGAAAATACACTGAGGTGCTGGAGTATGTCCAAACAGGAGAAAAGCTTCTTCCAAAGAAGCTGGTGAAGAGTCTGGAGCACATATCTTATGAGGAGCTGCTGAGAGAGCTGGGGTTTCCTAGCCTGAAGAAAAGGAGGCTGAGAGGGGACCTTATTACTCTCTACATCTACCTGAAAGGAGGTTGTAGCAGCATAGGGTTAAGTATCTTCTCCCAAAGAGCAAACAATACGACAAGGAGAAATGGCCTCAAGTTGCACCAACGGAGATTTAGATTGGATATCAGGAAAAGAATCTTCACTGAAAAGTTGGTCAGATGTTGTTAATAAAAGAATTACCAACAGAGAAATAGATTTCATGACCCTAAACTGAAACCAGTACAAAATTCGACTTAATTCTCATGGTAATCTGCACCTTCAAATAAGATTTCAATCCTGAAATAAGAAATTGTGTTGGACAGCAAGGCAATTATTTGTTGACTTCATCAACAGTGTGACCATCTTCTAATCTGATCATTTTATCTTTCACCCTTTTTAGTTTTAGTTGTATTCTCATCTTCTTATGACATCAATGGTGTTACAAGTCAGTCTTATTTTCTTTTAATTGGCACTTTAGTATCATGTAAATTGAAAGTGTCTTTTTCTGATTCAGACTTTTTGGGTTTATTTTGAAAACACCACAGAGAGATTTCAATAAAACAAACACACACACACACACACACACACAAACTTCCTCAACCTCCTTCATCCTCCATTCCTCTTTCTCTTCACACTGAAGAAAGAAAGGAGGGTCACTTTTCATGTCTCCTTGAATGAGTTAACTACATTTTTTACCTGTTTCACTTTGAGCATTTAACTGTCATAAGGGCAAAGCAAGGGCCTTTTCATACATTTTGAAATAATACATTGTCTCTTTGGAGATAGCAGTCATTTGTTTTCATTTCACCAGTACGTCGCTCTTCAGATTGAAATATATATTAAAGGGAAAGTCCACTTTCTGAGAAATGCAATGAAATGGATGAGTTTTCTTAAACTGCATTTTATCTGAAATACAATCCTTTTACAACAAATAGTTTAATGGATTATAAAATATATTTTGAAATTCAATTCTGTTATGTTGATTGTATTATTGTAATTCTAGAGAAGAACACAGTTGTCTCCTTGTCAAAATTTCAGCTACATTTTACAAGCTTGTCTATATTTACATATTTTTTCTCAGAAACAGTAGTCTGAAATAGTATATATAAATACATAAAAAATATTATTTTCCTCATATTTATTCTTATGCTATATGTTATTGAAGACTGTCTTTCCCTGCAATAGTAGAGGGAGGGAAAATCAAATAATATTTTAGCTTTGTAGAACTCAATGGTCAATGCCTTGAATATGACTTACTATTTACTTGCATATTTGAAGGCAGTTGCTGAACCATAATTCATTCTACAAAGAGTCTCAATAGCTGCATGCATATTGGTGCGCTTCTATGTCTCTAAAATTTCTCATTACCAAATCCCAGAGACTACAACAAAGCAAAGTTGAAGTTGTGGATCATTCAACGTTAAGGAATCCACAGACCATCCAAAGGTTTGCATACTACTCATCCAAAGAGAAGTGATAAACCTTTTTTTTGATCCTGCAACAATGGAATGGTGACTTGCAGAATGACTTAATGAAGCATGAAACAAAACATATTTGGAATGCATCTAGACAATAATACGAGCAATAGAACAATCCCTGTTTGTTTTTTTTTTAGTGAAAAGAATCATTTGCAAATGGGTTTAACGCGTTTCGATGGATTCCAATCTGTTTCAGTTACTTCTACTTATACCCTCTTGAGTATATTTCTTTCCTGTATCTGTTTTTTTTTCTGTCTTTAGTATTTTTATCATGGATTTAATATTATATTGTTTTAATGTTCATTAGAAACTGCATAAGTTGTTAGTAGTTTAATGTCAGATTGCTCCATAATTTTATACCTCCTTTCTAATTACTGTATCTGTGATACCTTGAAAATGCATAGAAAGTGGAAGTAATAATTTTCTCAATTGCATATCTATGTGAGTGGATATCTGTTTGCACACACGCAATAAATACATATAATATTAACTCTACAGAGATTTTTTTACATCAATTTAATACCTAATCATCTTAGGCAGGAAGACCTTCAGATTTACTCTATAGAAGAAAGGAGATTTAGACAACTTATGTGCCGAGCACAAGAAAATTGTTTCAAAATTTACACAGATTCTGTATTCTGAGTCAATGCACACTTGAATTTGTCTTATTATATTGATGACAAGACATATTGTAAGTTCTCAAAGTAAAAAGTCTTCTCAAGACAGAAGAAATTGTTATCATTTGAATCCTACAGGCTTTTTTTCTTCAGGAGAAACCTTAGACAGCATATTATGTCATTTGGTGTAGTGTGAGAAAAGTTAAAGTGACCATTTTCACATGTTTCTGCCATTTGAAATTTTTAATATAGCTGACATAATTTATCATCATTGTGGTTAAAAGTATCAAAGGATTCATCAGAATCTTCTGAAGCATCTATGTTATAAATACAATTCTAAAAAGTAGAGTATATTAAAAAGTAATTATTCAATTTCTGTAAAAATGCCATTGTAAAACATAAGAAACAGGAAAATATAACATTCATATACAATAAGGGCATGTAATTGGACTAAGAGTCAAAAGAGGTTATGCAAAAATCCTTTGATGTGGTTTGAGTGTAATATTTCTGGTCTACTCCCACACTAAGCTGTAAGCATGCTTGAAAGAGCACAATATGTTTTTCCAGACTAGGACTTGTACAGTAAGAAAAAGTAACTTTGGGATGCCAACTATAATGACAAACACAAGGATTTCATGACAGTTTCTCTTTTTGTAGCCAATACAGTGTCTCTGTGTGAAATGTTTCCCCCTCTGTTTCTTTAGGCTTCTTAACTTACTACTTTTTAACAATTAATATACACCAGCTATTGTAAAGCAAGCCTCTCAAAACTGTCTCAGCTAGAATTGTGTGTATAGAGTATTTTGCAATTTAGAAGGCGAATAGGGAGAAAGGATAAAAAGGATAATGATTCTTTTTCTGTCTTTTCTTTTTATTTTTAATTAAAAAGTAAAATAGTACTTTGTCACTTTAAACAATGAGCAATTGGAGAAAAAGGATGTTTGCAACCATAAGTAGTTTTGTGAAAATATAGCCCTTTATTTTTTCTCCCTAATCAGCAATATTCTGTGAATTTAGATCAAATTATATGATGCAAACTACATTTTTAACCAAAAATGGTTGCTTTTAACCAAAAAGAACAAAACAAGGCCAAATGTTTAAACAAGATTTAATTATGTAAGTTCCATAAAATTAAAAAAAAAAAAGAATGAAACAACTTCTTTTTCCAGAAAGACATCCAGCTCAGGCTTTGCTGCTGAATAAAATAGTTTTTCTTTCCCAAACGACTTTAACTGAGCGGTTCTAGAATTAAACTTTTAACAAACACACTAAATATCTCAGAAAACATGTGAGTCCAGCATAGACCCACCCTCTTTAGAAGCATACTAAGCCAGTGACTATAATTTTGCATACATCCAAGATGAAGGAAAATGGTATGTGAAGCTGTACTATTTATCCTCTGCAAGTCACTTAAATCAGTTAGGTTGGCCCCTACTAATGGAGGCTGGAATTTGTTTTTATCTCTGCTCTTTGTAGTTAACTATGAAGATGTTTTGTGGGTGCTGGGGGACCACACACTGAAAGTCTTGAGCCTGTATCTGTTATCATCCTTATTGTGAGGACTGGTTCTTAAGGAACAGTGGGCCTTTCTAGCTAGAATTCTTGGAAGGCATTAATCAGCTTAATAATCAACTGCTGAGAAATGTGTTACATCAGCTAACATTTGGACATGAGTGAATTTTATTTGTAAAGCACATTAAACAGTTATTAACTCTGAACCTTCTCTTTGCTTTAGGGACAGAATTCTGCCTCCAAAGCAAAGAGAAATGTGGGTTTTGTTAATGGAAAACTTAATTGCAGGAAAAAAAAAAAGAAAAAAAGAAAATCAGGGATTTAGAAGACATTAATTTCTTTTCTCTAGGTCTATTACTACCATAGGACTAATTAAGTAAAGTAACTTAACTGGATATAGCAACAATAGGCATCCACTATGAGTATCTGCTGTAGTAAAGAAATATAACATTTACTACAGAATTGCTAGGCAAACAAGTTTTGAGAACATAAACTAAAAGGAAAAACAGAACTCCTTTCTTATAAATACTGTATAAGAAAGATTTTCCTTTTGGAAATAAATAATTTATGATACCTTTCTACAAATTTTCTGTAATTTTGAGGCACCTATCTCTGAAATCCACAAGCACAAACATCCTTGTTTGCTTTTTTTTTTTTTAATTCCTTATGATTCTCTTTCCCTGTACTCTACATCTTTTCCTGTGTTGACTGAAAAATAAATCCCAGTGTTGCAGTGTTTCTTTCTTTTTGCTGACACTGCAAACCAGGATTCAAGAAGTACAGAAGGGGAAAAGTTTTGCATGTTGCTACCATCATAAAAATATCAAAATGTGGTTATACAATTTTTGGAGTGCACTGCCCTGCAAGATATATTTTATTTACTATGAGTTTTATATGGAATTTTGATCATATAGTTACATGATATTTTAAGAAACATCATCTGTCAGCATCATCTGTACAGCAGATTCTCAGAAGATAATGATAATAATTTTCTAGCTACTGCTTTTCCAATTCTAAGAAATATACCTGAAGAAAGTATCTGGAACTGAAGAAGCTGGTAAGAGGTTACAGAAATCAGTCTAAGTCTTACTTTCAATACAATGCTTACAGAATGCTTTACTGTCCCCCATAGCACATAACAGATAATCAGAGAAATCAGAGAAAGAAAAAGAGAATATTTTTCATTCATGAATGCATGATGAATCAATTTTGCACCATGTCCAGGAGTAGGGTAGGCCATTCCCTCTTATGGTTGCTGTTTTTGAAAGTTTCTCTCTTAAACTGACATTTAGTGAAACATACTGAAATGGAATACATTCTGTATTTGCACAAAAAGCTACTTTTTGTGTCCTTTGTAATCAGTGAAACTGAATACTGTAATTTAAGTTTCCTGAATGACACGCTCATAACTTGCATTTTTATGCAAAGCTTTTTAATTCATGTATTAGAATTTTTGACTGTAGGACAAAAACGCCAAAACTTGAGGCAGAAACGAATATGAGGGAATTAATTTAAAAGTTACAGGCAGATCCTACAGCATGAGAGTTTCTCTGCTAATGTCCCAGCCTGGTGTGTGTGTGTGTGGGTGTGGGTGTGTGTGTGTGGGTGTGTGTTTGTGTGTGCATGCACTTTTGAGGTAGAAAAAATGTCAGAGAATGAACTGAAGAAGATTAGTAAGAAGCTTCTCTGGTTGGCTGGATTACACTGACATTTATGGTACCAGAAAATTACAGAAACATTAGAGCTATTACCTGTCAGTAATTTCTGTGAATAGTTCTAAAATAACGTTACTGGAAAAAGGATATGTATAGCTTAATTTTTAAAGTGAGTTTCACAGAAGCCACAGAAGTGCTCAAAAAGTGCTGTTGTAGAAAGTCTTTTATTTCTTTCTCCTCCAAAGAGTAAAGTGAGGCACTGAGGACTATAGTCTTAGTCTAAATATCACTGTAGAGAACTGAAAAAGAAAGAGAACTTGAGGGTCAAAATTACAGAGCAATTCAGTGTGCAACTGTACAATTTAAAAAGACAACATTTTTTCCATAAAGCCTGAATTTTGGAAAGGTCAAACTCATATATACAATGCATTTTTCTTAAGAAATAAACAGTTTTACCGTAATGCTAGGAAATGTTCCTTCTTTATTGCTTTCTTCCTTGAGAACACTCTGCCCTGGAGACAATTTCTGTAATTCACTGAAGGAGAAGCTGAAAAAATTGAGAGAATTATGGAATTCAAGCACCTATGAAGCTTCAACATGTGTGCTTGAAGAATCCTCCTTAAAGATCAGGTATTTCACCCATCCCATAAACCTTGCTCTACTGATTACAGTTTCTCAAAACAGTGACAAAGTACCTTGATGTTACCTTTCATGGCTTAGGAAACCATGTCTCACATTTGGATTTTTTTTTTTTTAATGTATAACACAGTGATGTTAAGAGACTTATCCATCATCATAAATATATCTGTTGCAGGTGAAAAGACAATCAAGATGTCTGAAAACTGATCCTCATTTAACTTGAACCGAACTATTAACTTGAACTTTACTATTAACTTGAACTGAAAGGCTGCTGTGTCAACCAAATGATTACAAGAGAAAGATAGATCTATAATCCTAGGGTAAAAAATATTTCAAAAGAAGTATGACTGTAATGCATGACATATAAACAAATTACACTACCTTTTTATACCTTAAAAAAATTCTTTCGTACACAAACCTAAGGATAATTACTTAAAATTCTACATAAAGGTATATTTATTATGAGGTCTCTAGTATCTGACCGTGTCTACAGCATGCTGGAATGTGATGTGTTATGCATAGTCAGCAAGTAGGCTGTACAGGTCTATGCACTGTAAAAATCTATCACACTCTTCACATCAACATTTTCTGCATAAGCCTGTTTGTTGCTTTCCTGATTTTCCTGCCATGATGTTGGTAGTTCATTTATATTTTTCTCCTTCCTCACCTTGTTGTTTTGTTACTATTAGTGGCTAGGAGCTCAGACAGCTGATCCACAAGATGTAGTAAAGTTTTTATTTCTAAAGGTACTTTGAATCTGTTCTATCAGTCAATCTCACTTCTTCTATCCACTGTCCTCCACATTAACCATCAGACTCAGCATATACCTACTGCTATTGTAATAAGTAATAGATGCAACAACATATAATTTGCTAATCAAATTAAAGATTGTGAGAGTTTTCTTGTTAAGGTTTTCTTAAATTGCTAAATGTTAAACCATAGTGTCATGTGTATGTTGTGCTGGTTGTGAGTTTTAGACTGTATTGATAAAGGGAGGATTCACTGTCTTCATCTTTGAAGCACCTAGCAGCTCCTAACAACACCTAACACAGAGGGAGAAGACAAAGTGAAACCAAAGGAGAACAATGCCTAACACAGAGGGAGAAGACAAAGTGAAACCAAAAGAGAACTGCTTCTAGCAGCCAGACAAAGTTAATTGGAAGATTCGAATAAAAGCGGGAACAGGGTAGATTTTGATTGGAGAACAGAGGGTATAAAAGGGGACTGTAGATCCGTTAAGAGTGTGGTCCGTGCGGAGCAGGAGTCTCCCCGGGCGCCCAGCACGCTGCTTTGCTCATTTTCCTTTAATAAAATTTAATATCCCAAAATTTTCAAGATTATGGTCTTTTGCCTATAACACTATGATGAAATGTTTGCTCATTGCAACATGGACCTCAGTTGAGGCATTCAGGTGGACAAACTTCTTCATTCTGAAAGACTTGTCATAATGCACAGTGTTATTTTGATGAAGTTTTAAACCCACAACTGTTAGGTTCAACTTCAGCTAGCTCTTACTATGGAAATGCAAAGAACTGCCACTGCCTGTTCAGCTTTTCCATGCCACTCACAATTTGATAGGCCTCATCTATCTTCAACATTGAAATTCTGATCTGAGCCTAGTTGTTTTTCATATATAAAAATTATGCTGTAGTCCCAGGCATTATCTTTAACTTTTCTCCTATCACATATATTTTTGTTGAAGAATTTGAATTGCTTAAAGTCTTTGAAACAAACTGAAACATTCCATTAGTTGTGTTTTTAAATTAATGTTCCCAGAGTGTGTGTGTTTCTAAACACTCCTAATATTGTACCACAAACCTTCATTTAAAGCAAACAACTCTGTAAAAACAAGCACTGTAAAACAAATTTAGAGAACAAATATTCAAATACTTCAAATTAAATGCATTTACCTGACCTACTCCATAGAATTTATTACAAGGGAACACATCAATTTCAAGTTTTAAGATGCAGTGGGTAAATAAAGCAAAGAAAGCAAACAAAAAGGAGGGTGGGTAAATTATTTAAGATTTGCTATACAAAATGTTTCATTACCTGAGGACAGTTGTGTCTTCAAACAGACTCAGGCTGGGGGTGCTCTTCTGGGCTGATTACAGAAAGTATGAGGAGAAAAGTGACTTGTGGAAGCTGTCTAATCCTGCTCAAAGTGTGACCAGATAGAACAGACTGTCCAGAATATTGTGCAGTCAGGTTCGCATATCTCCAAAAAGAGACAGACATTTTGCAGCCTCTCTGTGTAAACTAATCACCTTGAACAGGACAGAGAAAGACAGACAGAAGAAACAGACAGAAAAGCAGCAGAAAAAAAGGAGGGGGGGGGGGCGGGGCAGGAAGGTTTATATTCAAAGGTCCACGTACTCCCTCTGTCCCCTCTGTCCACATAAAAGACAAATCCCTTCATCTCTTGGTCTGTTCATCCTGAAGAACCTGTGACATCTACAGCTGCAGTCTAACCACATGAGCTGTCTCTTCATGACTCTACGAACTCATTGAAACTGCAATCCTTGCTCTGTACACAGATCTCTACCTCCCCTCCTTTGTTTCCCATTGTGTCTGCATTAGCATACAGGCACTTTAGAGACATCTCCAGCCATATTCATTTCAGTGAAAGGATATAAGAGCTCTTTGCATAATACTGTTCGATAGACACTCCCTGATTTATGTGTGTAGACTTCGGGTGACCCCACTTTAGCCCTGGAGAAATCATACATGCCCAAATCTTCCTTGTCTCAAACAGAAAGGAGCCTATAAACACAGAAGGTGAAAGAAAGAAGTTTGGAAAATCTCTACAATATACATAACCAGGACCAAAATGAAAGAAGGAATGCTCTCAGTAAAGTAAAACCACAGATTTACTCAGATATGTGAGAATCTGCTTTTAAGTAATTTTACTGTGATGGTTTACAGCCTCAAGTTGTGCTTTGCTTCACCCAACTAAGAAAATGAGTTAGAGAGTAAGTTACACATCCTCGATTATTCCATACTGCTTTTCCATCACTTCATGCTAATTAATTAGCTATGAATAAGCCCATTGGTTCAAAGGATAATTCAGCTTAGGTGAGAGCTCAGGAAGTCACACGAGTTGTCTTCAAACACTGTGTTTCTGGAAGGTAGAAAAGTATAATTTTTTTCGCCATGCTAATTCTGAATTTCCTCTATTCTTCTAATGTTCCTACACAAAATGCTTCTACCTAAGGCTGGTACAATCGAAATAGACTATGATATTTTATTCTACAACAGTAGACAGCTACCTGTAATTACCATCTACTAACAGTGGGAATTACAGCACAGGATTGCACAAATTAAAACTGAAATAAATGTAGGGAGTAGTTGTCTGCCTCTAGATAGTCTCTATGACTGTAAAAAAGATAAGATAAAATTATTTCCATTCAGTATTAGAGATGTTTGGGAAAGCAACTGAAACCAGCAGCCTTTGGGGCACAGGGAGTCCTCCTTCCTGACATCTAGAGCTCAGGAATTCAGAAATTTCAGCCCCAGGCTGTCAGATGAGACTGCTGCTTTCTCCTTTGCACTTTCTTCTAGTTTCAATGCTGAGTGTATTCCTCAGAGAAATACATGCACACAGGACACTAATACCAGCAGCCACAGAGACTGCTTTGGGCAGGGTACTGCATTAAACAGCACACACATGTAGCACTATCAGAGCTCATAAAGGGTAAGTAGGAATGGCCAAGTCCTGCGCCTCATCTTTAGCTGATCAGGTTTGAAGTTCACAAGTGTAAACACACTTCCCCACACTATCTAGATTCACAAGCACACCCAGGCTAATATAGGTCCACAGAACATCAGCATGGGTCCAGAAAACACCTAATTTCCACGTCCAGACCCTGGGCTCTCACACAATATGCAGGTCTGCTCCTTTTTGCTGGCCAGTCCAGCTTGAAATTCACAAGTGAACTGCACATATCCATGCACAGGATAAAGTCCCTGAGTTCATTTATGTGTGTGTGGGTCCTGGGTCAGAATCACTGAGTTCTGCTAGTGCCCTCAGGGCTTTAATGAATGCCATCTGAAATCCCACTGGGTCACTTATTCTTAATGAGAACATGAAATATCTAATGGACCAGCATTTAAATTACACTCTTTTATCAGGTAAAACAGTAATCCAGCTTTACAAAATAGAAGTAGCTATTATTCATTTACTTAACTATTCATGGGGGCAAAAAGCCAAGAAAAATCCAAAAAGAATATTTTTATAAATAATGCTTGATATGTTGTACTATAAATATCAAGCCCATAACTATAAATAGTACTGTAGTAAAAACACAATATACAGAATTCCAAATCCTATTAATAATGCAGTAGCTTTCTTGCCAATATATCCAGAAGAACCACAAATCAACACTCTCAAAAATTCTATCAGCTAAGAAAATTGTGGAATTAAAAGTATTTGCTCTATGCTACTGTTTATTCACTTTCATCTTATTACACTTACTTATAGCTCTGTCCTGTATGGAGCAGTCTGGGAGGGAAAGATCTTTGCACTTCAGTATCAAAAGTGTAGAACATTTCTCACATAGAACACATAGTAAATGAGAAAAAGTAATGAAAAATGCTTCTGTTCTGAAAAGCACTATTTATGTAGTTGTTATATCTCTTCTGTAGCCTCTCAGTCATCTAACAATATTTTTGCTGGAAGCTGAATGGGGCTTCAGTGGTCTGCTCATGCATATCTACAAATAAAAATGAGGAACAGACTTTCTTTCCATTTTTAGGGTAACGTATGACTGCTAAGACGGCTATCAGGTTTTTGGGGAGGAGCAGTTTTTCTGATAATCACCTGTTCTTAAGTGTTACTGACCAATGTTAGAAGATACCTTACTATGCTGAGCTTCAACTACAGCTGCAAACTAAAATTAACTTAGACAAAAAGTGGCACAAGTGAAGCAAATTTTAAATAAAACCCCAAAACCCCAACACAAGTAAATTTCATAAAATATGTGAAGTTTTTCAAGATAACTTTATTTCTAAGGATCATTATGTATTTATATATTTATTAATTACCTGGGATATTGTTGTTCAAGTTCCATAATGAGAATTTGTAAGGAAAATTATAAAAGTATGATTAGTTACAAGAACATAAAAAACCTGAAAAATTAGGATGTGAGAATATATACCTTTGTTTTGTTCCTATAATTTTATTGAAAACTGCTTTCTTAAAAATAAAGTCAAAGTGAACAATATATTTTAGAAAAAAATTGAGAATAAGTCTTTTTTTTGTAACACCCATAAGAGCAGTATCACTGCTGAGAGCTCAAAACTATGCTCCCATAATCAGATTTATTATCATTTTTGCAGATATACAATGGTAGGAATAAGCTAAATTACATGAAATTTCACAAACTTTC
Organism: Campylorhamphus procurvoides; assembly: GCA_013396655.1. NCBI lineage: Eukaryota > Metazoa > Chordata > Aves > Passeriformes > Dendrocolaptidae > Campylorhamphus > Campylorhamphus procurvoides. Next base: position 1,973,668 of record WBMV01000649.1, read on the forward strand.
TTCAATAAAAAAGATGATATCATTTTTGAAAGATGAATCCAAATCTTTAACATTACACATCAACATAATACTTCCTTTGATGGACCTGAATTCTCCAGGCACCAAAGTAAAAAGCTGCAGAAAAACAACCTATTTTTATTCAGATGGCAGTAGTAAAACAGACATCATTCTCTCTGTATCCTGTGTCTGTTCTAATAAAGAACAAAAAACACGCTTCTCAAAAAACCTCATCCAAACCTCAAGGACTTTGGGGGCTACTATGATTTTATTTTTTACTTTTTTATTACCTTTTATACATATATATAATATATGTATACAATTTGAACATATTTTAGCTTTCTACTCTTCTGCTATAAAAAGAAATAATTTGCTCAAGGCAAAAAAAAATCTATATTTCTGATCTAGGAGACAAAAAATCCATGAAAACAAATAAGGTATGAAGAATTCTGCCAATATTTTTTTAAACAGTTATGCTAAACGTGAAATTGAGTCTTCTTCAAAGATTTCTCTTTTCAAAATTAAGTTAAAATTCATCCAGGAATTATAGCAGAAAATATCTTACTATCAGTGCAAGATATTGAAATTGGAAAGGTTCTTTTTTTTATTACAGTTCATTCAGTTACGGTTTGTAGAAAATTCTTATGTTTAAAGTTCTTTGATCTCTCTTGAGAAAACTGTTTGACAGTAAGAAATTGGGATCTATAACATTGATTTGCTTTAATTCACTGCCTTTTTGGTGTTAGCTTCTGAAAAAAATGCGTCCAGTTTGGGTTTAAAAAGGCTTGATCATTGAATCACACTCATAGAACCAAAGAATTTCCATATGCATATTTCATGAGTGCTTATTTCAGGTGCTTACATAATAAATGGTTTCCAGTTCTGAGATGTATCTCTTTGCTCATACAACTGGCAGGATTCACCTAAATTTTTTAATAACATCTTTGGACACAGAAATAAAACCAAATTAGAAATTATTTGTAAATAAGAGGCAAGATTATCAAATAGTATCAATAGATTGTCTATTTCAAATGTTCATGAGCATCAGTTATTACACACAGATTTTCCACTTTCAAATAACTTTATACTACAAATTTTAATTGACTACATTATTTGCAGCACTATCCTGGGCAGGATGGAAGAGAGATTTAATATCCTTGGGTTAAAAAAGCTTGTATAAGTAAAACATTCTCCCTCTTCATCTGTGATTTATCAGAGGAAAATATTTTTTCCTCTTTACTTTACTTTATTTTTTTACTTCCTCTCACTTTACTCGTAAAAATTTCAACTAAAGTCAAAAAATGCTGAGACAAGTCTAAGATAAGTGGGCTTGAATATGTTCCTAACTCTTGTAACAAGAAAATGTCGAAATGCTGCCAATTTTTTTTTATTTTTTTTTTTACTTAAAATTTATGGGCTCAAATCCCACAGAATATATAGATTTGAGCAGAACAATCTTTAGTTACAAACTGGGAAAAGACACTCCTATGGTTCCTAAAGAAACTACTTGTTTTGGGCAATATGTTGAACACATGATTCATGTCTGTTCCTTTTGTCATCTGCGGCTTCACCATTTGTAGCAGTTATCACTGCATCTGGAAGAAAGGGGACTGAAAGGGGAGAATAAATAATTGAAAATGAAATATCTTGAAATGAAAAAAGTTATTTTCCCTTCACAAATATCATAATGCTAATTAATCATCTGCCGGTTAATGTAGAATTCTTCCCCTCAAGATAAAACATTACCTCTTCCTTCACTGCTGAAACTGTTCCTGGAGAAGAATAAAGGTAGATAAAATGGTTGTCTGAGCAGCTCAGTTTTTCTCCACACCCAGTCAGCAAAAGAAATGATCAACAAATAATACTGAAACCCCTTAGCACGTTATAGTGATATTGAATATGGACAATAAGATTATATTTGCCCAGGGATAGTTTAGTTAAATCTATGTACTTCACAAAAAAAAAAAAAAAA
>WBMV01000649.1:1975642-2022063 GCA_013396655.1 Campylorhamphus procurvoides
AAAAAAAAAAAAAAAAAAGAAGAATTCTTCAGTTACAGAAAGTCTGTGAAAATGTACAGAACATGAAGCACATACATATGCATAAATATTTATATAAATATGTACATAAATAGGTACATCTAGTAAATATACATATTTGTATATACATAATATACAGGCATTTTGAAAATAGAAATTACAGAAGAATATTCCAGGAGTAGGCTACTGATTAACAGTATTCAGTATGCTTGCAAAACTGTTTGGATGCCTACTTAGTTGGTGCGAACATTGCAGATATTACTACACTGACCAATCTTTCAAGAGCAACAGTGTACAAAAATACTTGGACATATGTGCATTCATTATCAGAAGAATTGATTTTGCAAAGAAATAAAGGCATACCACACTTTCTCCATTTTCTTAAAAGAGCCTTTTTAAAAAGTTTTTTTTCATGTTTGATCAATTAATCTTAAAAATTGTGACAGAGAATCAAAAGCAAACAAACAAAACCCCAAAAAACCTCATCACAAAACAAAACCAAACCAAACAATAATTCAGGGATGACTAGGGAAAATAATAAAATCTTAATGTACTCAAAAAAAAAAATAAAAGAAAAGCAAAAGCAAATTTGTGGTAAAATCCGATGATGGGCTTTCTTTGTTTATGTTGCCTGGACCATTTTCCCTTTCTAAGTCATTAATATTGAAAGAGGTGAATAAATCATTTGTAGATGGCTTAAGTCTCTAATAATGTTACCCTTACATATTAGTAACATATGGAGTGTGCTAATGCAACTCCTATATTCCTAGGGACAGATTCATATGTATTTAGCATATGTAAGGAATTAGTCAGCCTCTGACAGGTTAGACAGTAGTACAGCTACTGAGGGTCTGCATTTGGAGGCTGAAATGTATAGATGCACTAGTGTCACTGAAGCATGTTTATCATGTTAGAATAAAGAGAACAAAAAGAAAGGTACAGTTGAGCAATATATTTTAAAATGCTGGGAACTGCACTATTCAACATACTACAGCTAACACTTCACATTTATCAAAAGTATGTCATGCCATTTCTACTATATTACTATTTTTACTGTTCAGCTTTTGTGTGCTTACAGCACTGTGATTTATTATCTGCTTCTAGTTGCTCTTCAAAGTAATGCTCAATGCATTTAATTTCCTTCATTAGCTCTCCCCTTGTTTCTCTCCTTCACCCTTAATCTCCCTCGCTAACCTTCCCTGTTCAATTTTCTTTTCCTCTTTAAACATTGTATCCAAAATGCATCCTCCACAGTTTTAAGAGCAAAATCCCCAGGCATTCACCTTTCCATTCGTCAATAAAACCCACTTGCAAAGCATGCAACTATCTCAGCATGTTATTAGTCAGTGTTGAGCAAAACAAATGCTGCAGCGTTAAATGGAGTCATTAAAATGCCTAGTGACAACAGTAAGTGCTTAAGGAAGCTGGTGTTCCCCATTTGCTAGTCTAATAGCTGTATTAGGGCCATCTTTCTTCTGTGGAGAAGATAAAAGAAAATACTTAGCATTTGACTGTTTTCCTTCTCCTCCATTTCACTGCTTGTTCCTCTGACTTTATTCTCCCTCTACAGCTTCTTACTCATAGCTGGAATACTCCAAAGTCTGGTTTTCATTCCCTTTAAACCAATAGCAGTTTTAAAATCAGCTTCAATGAGCTGTGTGTGTCAGGCTCTTGGAGAAGGAAACAGGTTCTCCACTGAGTAAAGTGTTTTTTATCTCAATGGGTATTACGTGCATCAAGTCTGTGTCTGCTTGCCTGGCACCCTGGTACAGAGAGATACCTTAGGTGAATCTAAATAGGCTCGTTAGGGTACCAACAGATGCATAAATATGTTAGCACAACACTTAACCCAGGTTTCATTGACGCTGATGTGAAGCAGGATATCTTACCTTGAGGCATGTAGGGTGCTTGTTCAGCTGCACTGCTTCCAGCAATTTGGTCAGCTGTTTCAGAGCTGTGTCCTGCGTTATGGTACCCCACTGTGTCATGGACATTCTTGACAGTCATCAAATTAACAGCACTCTTATTGGATTCCAAGTGGTTTGTCTATTCTGATGGAATAATTTGCAGTCTTCTACTGAAAATGATGGAATTTGCTATGGCTTTAGTTTTTGAGTGGTTTATATATGAACATTTTATCCAATGCATTATTCTTTTGGGGGTTGTAGAATGTAGAAAATGTAGAAGAAACAGCTCAATGAGCACATAGGGCTTGTGCTTGTTTCTTCCCAGTGATATAAAGTTTAGAGATATTCAAGGAATTTTAGATTAAAATTCATGCCCAAGGGTTCAAACAATTCCCTTAAATTTGTTTGTTAACCAGAAAGATCAATGAGGCAGATGAAGCAGGGAAAGTGTATGTAGGAGATAATGGAATGAAAAGAAAAAAGAATACGAAAGAATACGAAACATAAATCTCTCAGTTATGTAACAAAGTCATCATGAGGCACATGTCTGTGCAAGTCTAAGTATTAAAAGAAAAAGGTCAAAATTCAGGTCACTTAATGCCCCAGTTGCGAAGTTTGACCCTATGCTGCATCTCTCAAAAGAAGCTCATTTTAATATTCTTGTCACACCATTTAGTCTAATTTAAACTGTACTGACAGAATAAATTATGCAATATAACCTCAAGCAAGGAATTGTTAAGAGAGTTGGTATGTTCTGCCATTAAGCATCTGCTATTAGGAGTCATGCTAAAGGCTGAGCTAGAATCTCCAGACTGGACAAAAGGAAGGGGCTGATAATAGTTACACTTATCATGAAATTAGGCAAAAATTTGCCACATTAGAGGAAATGCTTGAATAGCATAAATTTATTTAATTTTTTGTCTCTGAAACCTCAGAGTGCAAATAGGACTGTAGGTGCAGCTTCCTGTGACAAATGCTGAACTACAAAATTAAATTGTTGATTTTGTGTTTATTGGATGCTAACCCATACATACAGCACCAATTAAAAGCTTAAATGTCATCTCTTCTGGCTTGTGTTCTGTTGTGTGTAACTGAAGGATTTTTTTTTCTTTCATAATGACTGCTCTTTCTATTGAGTTATGCAAGTTTTCTTCTGTAGTTTTACTAAGATTATAATTTCTTCTCTTAGGGAAATGACATACATAAATGACATGACATATTTAACCTTCACATTTTTAATGACATTGATGTTTAAATAATGAAACTGGTTTAGATGTCATATATAATTGCCAACTAGTCCCTCTCAATGACCTCTTCTATCTGTAGATTCTTCTAAAACTCAGAAGAGATAATGTAAAGTCTCCGTGACTTGAGAATCAAATCAGTTTTCCGTTATTTCTTTTTAGCAATGTGAGAGTTTTAAGTACACAGAATGTTTTATTTATTTTTAACATACTCAATGTTGATAAGAGATAAAATCCTGAATTTGGAGTGAGAATCCACAAAGATTTCATATTTCATGATTTGTTTGGCTTGTACCTAACTTGAACTGAAATTTGTCTACCATAACTTTAGACAGCTACAGCTACAGCTAGTGCATTACTCAAAGTTACTGAGTTTAGTCCTCTTTTGTCAGTCAGATGAATTGTCCCCCTTGAAGGGACCTATTCACATGCATTGACTATAAAGCACAGAGATAAATTCTACCACTGCAGTCAGTGGTCAGTCCTAACCATGATCCATAGAAAGTATCCATGAACAAATATATTTTCTTTGTGGATATCTTCTGTCTGTGCATGTCACCGCAGCCCTTTATGTTGCATACAGAAAGAACAACAGTAATATCTTCAAAAATGAGATAAAGTTGACCTCTTTTGAGTAAGGACATTCAATTGCACATATAATTAGCCAATTAGAACACAAAGGATTTAATATTTTAATTTTGGGTTTACTGTTTTTTTCATCTGTACTTGGTCTTTTATTCACCTATTTTTCTACTCAGTAGTTGTAATTGTAGATAATTAAGATGTACTCTTGGAAGTTTTTTTAAGTCTATATTACTGTAATGTATTTTTTTAAAAAATCCAGTATTGAACTTTCTATTTGTATTTTTCCCTATTCAATCTGTTCTTAGAAAAAAAAATAAAAATTATAATAATTGTAAAAAGACAAAGTAGGAATATTTGTGATTTGCCTGTTTCTGCCAAAACCATGGTCATCATTTATCACTGACTGTCATTCACTGACCTGGTACAAATATGTTGAGAAAGCTCTGAAGGATAGACTTACACTGAAATGAAAGGAATCAGTTGTTATTTTCAAAAGTCCCAAACTATATTACTCTGTTGTGAGCACTGAATTTAACATTATCAAAAACTGTCTTTCTATTGTGCAGAATATTTAATACATATGTAAACAGTTTCAAATGTGGATCCTTAATGCATATGAAAGAAACAGTAGAAGGAAAAGAAAAAAACAAACCAAAAAAAAAAAAGCCAAACAAAACAACAGCAACAAAAAAACAAAACACAGAAGAAAACATCTGTCACTATTACTTTCAGCTAAAATAAATTAATACAAGACACACATGTAGTAAAAGAAAAGAAAAGCTCTATAAGAAAATGAGTAAATAAGAAAATTTTAAAGTGGTGTGGCAAATCACAGAATCACAGATTAGCTGAGGTTGGAAGGGACCTCTGGAGGTCATATGGTCCAACAACCATCCTTTGCTCAAGCACAACAGCCTTTAGTTGGTTACTCAGGTCTGCGTCCAGACTGCTTGGGAGTATCCTCAAGGATGCAGACTTCTCACCCCCCTCTGGGGATCCTCAGTCTCTCTCATGGTGACAGTAGGGTGCAAAGTGATGGAGACAGGTTCTTTGTTTTGTCCTGTTGTGTTGTCTCTCCAGTAGGTATCAGGGTGGTGGAAAGGATACCCACGAGGCTCAGGGCCTGTGAATGAGGCTGCTCCTATTTGTCCTAACCCACCTGCTCTTCCTAGTCTGTTGGCCTATAGCAGACATCCAGTATAATGCCACCTTTACTTGTCTGCTTTTCATTCCTAATGAATAAGATCTTGGCTTACAGGTAGAGGTCCACGCACTCTAGCTGTTCTCTCACACAAAGGACAACTCTGTTTCCTCATCTTCCCAGCCTGTGCTTCCTAAAGAGCCTTCATCCTTTGATTGCATCACTCCAATCATGCACTATGTCTCCATGATACCAACTAGATCACAGCCCTGCAACTACACACAGAGCTCTAACTCATGATGTTTATTTCCCACACTGTGTACAACACTGTGTACACATTGTTGTGATCTGACCTTCATTTGCAAGAGAGCAGCTAATTCAGTATATTATTAACATATTTAATAAGAATTGGTTGACACCAGGGCATACTTATGATATGCAAATATAAAGTTTATATTGCTTCTTAAGAAAACAAATATTCCCTCTCCAAATCTGCGTTGGGACATAACCAATTGATCCCTATGATTTAGTAATGATATCTATGGAAAATAGAAACACTGCACACTGAATTGAGCTGGCATGGATGAAATGCATTCAGGACTTTGAAGAAATTATGAATCATTTGAATTATATGCAAGAGTTTAATTGTCTCATGGACTACTGTGCAGGGATTTTTCAGATAGTGGCAAATTTTATTAAATATGTACACATATCTGGCAAACAAAAAAGCTAAAAATTTGACTTTTTTTTTAATATTTTTTAAAGACTGGCAGTGCAACTTAGCTTTGTTTCCTTCCTAATTAGTTAAGGAAATATTCAATTTAGCTTTTAAGAGGGCAGTGTAACCTTCCCAGAAGCAAATTCCAAATGAACGCATTTCTATATTCCCTGATATTCCTATTGGCCAATTTACTCCTAACAGTAATTTTTCATAACTGTGTTTCTGTCTCCTCTCATTCTAAACTAAATCGTATGACAGTGCAACATACATTGGACTGGAAATGAATTCTATTTTGCAGTCCTTCAGCAGAATGCACTTGCTTTTGCATATGTCTTTTCAATTATGTCAAGATAATAATTTTGCTAATTCTGGGGTTATTTAACAAGCATTCAAATATCTGACATTTCACAGTAACAGAATCAAGAATCAGACAAACAGTGACAAATCCCATAAACATTCTTTTTCTTTTTTTTATTTTGTGAGGGTTTTAAAGTTTCATTTACTATTAGAAATTCTAGAGTGCATTTATTAGAAATACAGAGTTCATATTAATAAGCATAGAATGTAATTTGCTCAAATTTCATAGTAATAAATGTATTTTCATCTTGTCATAAGTCAGCTTAGCTTTCAGATGGGTCATCACTGCATAAGAAGGTAGATTTAACTGTAACATCTGACTATGTAATTGACAAATTTTCCACCAAGATGATGCACTCAGGAAGTAATACAAGAAAAATTAAATTATTTGCAAATAAAAGATAAGGGTTTCAAGTGTAAAGGAGTATCTTCATTTAAATGAAAAGCTGTGATCCACTGTTTAACTTGCAAATGTTTACAAAAATTATACTGAAAATACAGAATTCTCAAACAGAAATTTGAATTTAGAGATACAGTTATCAGGAGGTAACCTCTCATTTATTTAGAAGTAGTGATTCAATCTCACTATTACATGAAAAGCACTCTAGAGCTTGAGAGTAGTCAGGGCTACCACAGCCATTACTAAGCAGGGTACAGTCTATGCAATCTGTCTAATTAAGGTGTTTAATTTACATCTAAATTTTAGGCACATAGTAATTCCTTCTGAAGTAAATGATTGCACAGTAAGTTGGGTGAGGCCTTGAAGCACTCTAGATGAAAATTTTTGTCTGTCTAAATTTACCTACATATTGATTGACACTAGTGAATATTGACAATTACAAAGCTGAGTTTTGGAAGGAAATTTAGTGTTAAGGGGTTGTCTTAGTTCAAAAGAGAACTAAGATATTATGCTAGCCAAGAAATAATCCCTCTCCCTTTANTTCTCCCACGTCTTTTCCTCATGGCAACCTTTGTAGTAGTTATGATCTCTCACGGATGAAAACAGTTGATGTTGGGGAAAGGAAAAAGGAAGACAAATCCAGTATCCAGTGATGCTGGGATCCCAGTGTCTGTGTTCTTGTCCTCCTCGCTCCGACGAGAGACTGAGCTCCCTGACCTGCACAGAAAACCAGAAACACCAACCCCTTCCCCCTCTCTCCCCTGCTGGGGGAAGATCCAAACAAAAGACCTGGCCACAGCCAGATAATATCAGCATATGCATGTCTTTTGTCTCCTTTGTTAAACATCTTTACTGACGCTGGGGCGTTGGCTCCAAGCTATTTGGAAGGAATTCCAGCTTGGGTTTGAAACCGTAACAGGGGTATATCTAAAACCAGTGCATATCGCCCGGGGATTGGAAAGAAACTTTAGTAACATGCACAATCAGAGAAGAAATTTTATAATAAGGCATAATTTTGTCTACTGTATTCTAAAATATCCAGCATTGATTCATTTCAGATTGTAGATTCTAGATTTTTTAGACCCATAGGCAAAATTTTATTCTTTGCTTTTTCATACAAAATAACAGCTTTCCTATTGTTAAGAGTAGATGTTTTCTAGTAGTTTTTTCCAAGCATTTAATTTATTCTGTCTCATTGAAAGACCACATGAATGTTTCAAAAGACTCTCATAATGTGATTTTTAAGGCGTAGTTGACTCCATATATATTTGCATCCAGGTTTTATTATATTAGGATTTTTAAAATATTATAATGATGAATAACTTGGTTGGTGGGGTTTGGTTTGAGTTTTGTTGGGTTTTTTATATCATCATTTTTCAACTTAGCAAAACTGAGTTACTTGATTCAAAAAGCTCCTGACAAGTCACAATTACCAAAAAAAAGCCCCTTCACAATAAACATCCATATTTCTCCTACAATGTTCCCCAATGAAAGTAAAAGGTCTTATCTCGCAGCGGAAGAGACAATAGGAAGAGGACACTATGATGAATAAATTATCTCACATGTACTGTGGGGTAAAAAAACAAATATATGCATTTGCTTTGGTTTCACTATTAAAGTATACATTAAAGACCTGATTTATGAAGTGGGGTGACATGCTGTTGGGGAAGGAGCCCAGGTATTAACAGATGGAGACTTGAAGAGATTGTCCAGCAAACCCTGGGCAACAGATACTGAGAGGTGTTCCTCCCTCTGATAAGACAGAAACCTGCCAGTAGAAGATACCTTGGGGATAAGGACTGTTTTCAGTTATCTATGTGTATTAGCCCTGTCTCCCCCTGCAAGATATGGAAGGACTTTACAAGATTGTGCTAGATATCCAGAAAGCCTTTGTACCACCCACCCCCACCCCAGTAGTCCTGAGGTGGAGGAATGCTTACCCTACTGCAAAATATGGTGACTGGATTTCCTAAGCCCTAGTTAACATAACTCTTCCCCCTTATTAACATGAACTACCTCCTCATTAACATACCCTTCTCCTGGGATCTATATATCGCAGTGTGAGTGTTCAATAAATGTTTAAGCTTTCTGCTCCCAATATTGGATTATTGACCTGTCAACAACATTCAGTTCTCAATCAGTGCCAAAATTAACTTAGCATTTCATTACAGTGAATTTTTAATTTTCATATAAATTTTGAGATAAAAATGACAGCTCAAATTCTATCCCTTATGTTTGGCCTAAGTAAAAAGGCAAATTAAAAATTAATATAAATATTGGTTTGTATATACCATGTTTCTTATGATGTTGCTTCTTTTAATATTTTCAGTAGCTTGTTGCATAAAAGATCTGTGCTGTTTTAACAAAAAGACTACTGGTTTGCTAAAATATTTCCTTGAAATAATAAACTACTGAAAAATGGATTAAAGTAACTGCAACTCTAGATGAAGGAATGTATTTTTTTTTTTAACTAGCAGGCATCTTTTCTCCATAACAAGAGTAAAATTGGTGCTAAAGGAAAAATAATTTCTTCTCTTTTTTCTGTTCATGATCAAAGGCTTTTTAATTTTCTTCTCATTGCTGCCATTATTAGTAATACTGAGAAATTTCGAAGATAGTTCATCTACTCTGTCCATATTAATGCTACCACAAATGAAACTATATTTGGAGATAACTCATAACTTCTATTTATATTAGCTAAACTGGTCAAAAGTAGTAGACAGTTCCAAACTCATTTCCAAGAATATTACAAAAAAATCACATATATAATTTGTAGCATATTTTGAATAATCTCTCAATTTAAATCCTAGAATTAAACTTTCTAGAATTTTTTTTTTGTATTTCTGACATTGACATGCAAACTACAAAGAATTTTAAACACCTGTTTTATAGCTATTTTGCATTTTGGTTTACAAATGAATTGGCAGCTTTTTACCTTACATTTTGTGCATTTGCTATACAATCTTTTTCACTAACACTTCCGTTAAATAAACACCATTTGATGAGTCAAAGGATGGGTTGTGAGGTGAAAACTTCTACAAGATCTCTCAGAATGAGCAGAAACTGACCTTTTTTAATTCATGTGTCATCATTTAACGTTATTATTTTACCATGTTTATGTACTTTGATGTCCCACATACAAATCTCAGATGAAGACTGTGTTTATGTTTCCTCAAATGTTCAATTCAAGAACAGAGGTAAGTCTGTCTTACTTAAAGTGGTACAAAAATTCTAGATCTTTAGCTTTGTATTAGTCAGAAAGTGAAACTTACTCTGCTTAAAAAAAATAGTTCCTGTGAGATTTTGTGTGGATTTTTTAAAATATAAGTAATACTTTTTAAAACCTACAGAATGAATACTATTGCATCTAAAATAGTCCCTTCTTCTGTTCATTGATTCTAAAAAAGCATTTAGTGGCTTCCAAAGAATTGATCCAGCCACTCAAGATTGTGCCTGCCTCTCTTTCTTTCTCTAAGATAATCACCAAAAAAGTGTAATGATGGGTAGAGTGTAGACCAATAGCATACAGGGCAAATTCATGCAGGAAATCAGGACTGCTATGAACATGTTAATAATATAATCACCTAGATTTGTCTACCTTCTTATTCTCCAAAATTCCCCCATATGAGTTATAATTCAGTTCAGAAAAAAATCTTTTTTTTTCCATTTAACTGTACTTATCAAAATAATTATTCTGAATGTATTTTAATAAACTGTTTAACATTGTATATTCTACAGGGTATATTTTTCAATTATCTACTTTAAATAGTTAAGATATACTTTTTGACTAAAAAATTATGATCTTTCTCATTAGTCATTATATTCATTTGAGCCTTGTTTTGATGATTTGTAATAGCTTTCTATTGTGTTAGATGTCCTGATACTGCCCCTTTCAATACCTAAGCTTTTTCACCAGAATTTTATGTATTTACTTTCCAGTCCAAAGAATCATTATATCCAACTATATACAATAACTTCTTTTTCCATTGTTACATTAAACTGAATAGTGAAAAAAAAAATATTATTCCAATTAGGTGAGATATACCTCCATATTTATTTTTTTCATTTCAGTCATAATCAATTAACATCACCTTCAGTTCTTCTTTCAGTATAATTCCTGGAAAAATAATTTGGAAATTTATTTATTATCTTCTCTCTTAAATTTTATATGAATCCTCCTGTACTCTATGATTTCAGGCAACTTCAGACATTGCTGTAGCTTATGCTTCTTGGAGGTTTTTAGTCAATTTTTTTTTTTTCCAAACATTCCAGTATTGTGAAATGAGATCTATTCTTGTTCATACTGTAAGAAAGACTAAGTGTTTCAGACTGAAGAAGTAAAAAAGGCTAATATTGCATGAGTCATGTGCATCTATTCTCTGGGAATAACCTTCAACTCGGTAGCATAAACACAGCTCAAGTTCCAGATTTGTTAATCTGTGATCCCAAAATTTTGTAGTAACTTTTGATTAATTCAAGATAATTTTGGGGGTGTCCCTCACATTAGTAGAATCCAAAAAAAAATCATTTTCAGTATTTCAGAATTTTTCTCATTTTTTTTTCACATTGTTTATGAAGTTTGCTGGAATTCAGGTCTGTTGCCTTAACATGGTTCACAGCAGAGTAGTTAGAGTGAAAAAAATTCTTTTTTCTGGAACAGGCTCTTAAAACTCCTGGGTACCTGAAAGTAAATACTGTGAGAAATCTGAGGCTAAGCCTGAACAGGGGAGTGAAGGCGAAAAGAAACTGCTTAATGAGCTTTGTGACTTTTGAGTGCACAAATCCTAACTTCCGCAGAACATAGACAGACTGATTACAGCTGCTAAATTATTAAGTTCCAGAGAATATTTTCAGCCACAGAAACTCATCTTTGCTTAATAGAAAATTGTTGGAATTATCCCTGCCATAACTTTGACTTGTGCCAACTATCAATGTTTTGGCTTGATTTGGAAATTGGCCAATTTATTGGGTCATGTAGACTTTGAAGGTAAAAGATTCTAACAGTATGAGAATGTTCTGTTCTATGTCAGCTGGCCTCCACACAGAGAATAGATCTTTGTGTATTTAGTTTGCTAAAGTCACATATTCACTGCATGAAATGTTTTCTTTTAAAATTTATTGAAGAGTGCTACATAGGTGTTGTTAACACCTGAAGAATTTTACACAGAAATTCAAAGTTGTTTGTGGTTTTTTATTAATAATAATAACCATTGATAACCATAATGATAACAATGAGTAACCATTGTTCTAGGTTTGTGTCTTTTTCCTTTAAAAGAGAGGGGTTGTGGCAGAAGAAAACATCTAGAGAAATTGCTTCTTCCTTGGTGAACAAATAGGTATGCCCCAGGAGAGATGCTCGAGAGCCTGGAGGGTGGCAACCACACAAATACAATGATAAGAGGTATGAAAAGAGCTCAGTAACACCAGGGAGTTGGAGTACCAGTAGATAACAAAGACTGAAAGAAAGTAACAGGGAAACGACAGTCCATAATCACGGGAATGGAAGAATAAGGTATTGAAGGACATGAGTTTTCCTTTGTCAGAGTTTTCTACAACCTAAAACCAGCAAAATATGCTGAAGCCTGAAAGTATGACCACCTTGCAAGAGTTTATGGCATAATGTTGAAGTAAAGTTTCCAATACCAAAATAAACAAGAAACACACTATTTTCTCAAACTAAAATTCTTCAATGGAATTTTAATTCCTCTAATCCTTTGCAATCCATTTATAGACCTAATAATGAAAGCTAAACTAATGAGTCATGGAGTGCAATACTAAACTCAATACTGTTTTATGTTGATCAATATTACAATTTATTTAATGCAATTCAACTTCTTTTGTGATTTGTGTCTACTGAACAATGTTCCTTTAAGTTGACTTGCTATTCATTTAATTATTGCAGGGAGATAGACATTCAAATTAAATCAAATCCAAATACTTTGACACATGGTAGGCATTCAGCAGCTGCTAATGTAAAACACTAAATTGAACTGAATCTAAACAAGAGTTTTAGAAACCCTCACTGAATGAAATTGTTTTCCTTAATGCTTCTGCTGTTATGTTTACTTTCCCTTCTCCAGAAGAATCTTTCAGGAAAAAAAAACAACTTTCAAAGTAGAAAATATTCACTTTTATTGGGCTTGTGACAGTGGGCACAGTCTTACTCATCAGCAGAATTTTCAAATATGGGGTTTTTTTATGCATCATTATTACCCATAATGCTATTCTTCTTTAGGATTTGTTTCCATAATTGAGCTAGTTGCATTTCAAAACAAATGCCATAATGCCAAAAAAAAAGTGTCATAATAATTAACTGTGGAAAACATAAAATAAATCTTAAATTTATATTTTAACAGTTCAGCACATTAATGTCCATTCATTAAGGAAAAGGATCAAACTAATCTGTTAATTCAGCAAGTTAATTGCATGCAGACCTGTTTTCTCACATTTTTTATTTATACTACTTGGTGTTTATAACATCTTTGTATCATGAGTAGTTTTTAATCTCTTAAGAATTCTCATCGCATTATTTTGAGACTAAAATATTGATGGTTTCCTTCTCTGAATCAGGGTTTAACAGCAAACATGACAGACTTGATTTTAACAAAAATATTTGGCTTGGCTATTGCAAAAACAGCAAGATATCATGACCTGGTTGAGTAATGATAACTCAGTAACTAAAAAATAATCAAAAAATTTAAATTATTTTAAGAAAATCTTTTCACTTTGAGGGGCAATACATTGATTTTGAATGCCTGGAATTTACTACTAAATATCTGTCTGGAAGATGAAATACATTTCTACTACAAACATTTTTGTGGGCATATAGATCCTTTCAATGACTGTGCTTCACTCAATGGGTGAAGAAGATTAAGAGGAAAGATACAGTTTATTTTATTTATTTTTAAGATAACACGCTATGAAATAATTAGAAGGTAAGAAGAGTAAATAAATAAAAGAGATAGTTGAGATCTAATGTCTTGGAACAGTTTCTAATTATTTAAAGTAAAAATATTAAACTGCAGACTATTTATGTGATAGCAGAAGCACCATATTACTTATTAATGGGACAATTGCTCCAAGTACTTAACTAGGTAACTAGACTAACTATTCATCAACTAGTTAACTGTTCCTAGTATCACCATTAAAGTGTGCCAATCTTTTCTGGCTTCCTGTATGATTTTCAATATTCATGGGAGTAGCATGATGTACACCTGATACTTCTTTTCATACATAGTGAAACTTTTTTCACTTATCCCTTTGATTTTCATGGAATGTAATACATTTAATAGGAAAAAAAATCACAAACTTACATGGTATATTTAGTATATATCACTTGACATATCACACAAATTACAGTTTTCTGCAAGAATAATGTTTTCTTTAAACACAGAAGATTTTTTCCCACACAAAGGAATTGCACAATCATCTATGGTTCCTGTATGCCTCGTCAATAGGGCTTTGACTGATGCAAACCCATAGGGACTTCAGAAAGTCTCAGAGCAACTTGTCAGCCAAAACTGGAGCACAATTCTGATATCCTCACTTCCCTATCTCTGGACCATAGTCTCAAAACTAGTTGAGCTGTATTCTAACTACCTATACATTTTACCTTGAATGTTAATTGTAAAAGTTTATCTTGAACACTCAAATGTCAAAGGTGTGCTAACTGAATTACTCTACCCCTTCAGAAAAACATTGAAAATGAAAAACTAAGCTATTTCATAACTCCTCAGCCATCAAGGCCATCTCTTAAATGACTGTTTGTAAGAAGTGTGTATTTCCATCAGTTGGCGATTTTATATCTCTGTGAGAGTACCTTTTTCCTTTTTTATTCTTTAATTTAAAGATAAGTTGCCAAAGGTCTGTCAAGACAAATATAAAGAGTACCCTGTAGTGCTTTCTAAAATTTTATTGCTGCAATTAAGAAGCCATAAAGCTTTCACAGGGTGTTGACTGTGTTCATGTGAAAGCGAGAAGGAAACAATTTCTACATTACCTTCAATGGCCAGACCAGCGTGAGAGATTTGACTATTCCTTTTGTCAACAATATTTTCATTAACAAAAACACATGAGACACAAAATTTATCTTCTCATTTTAAAAAGAAGTTTAAAAAACCCCCAAAACAAACAAAAAAACAAAAAACCTAGAACAACCTAAGCCAGGTTAAACTTGTGGTATATGAAAGCAAAGACTAAGCATAGAATATTTAATTCCAATATCTATATTCATTAATGTTTTGTGCAGCCTAACTTAAGGTTTATCATGGCAGACTATAAAATAATTCTCCAACTAGTTTTTCCTTGTCCTTTGTATAAGCATAATGGAAAATATTTTACCATTCTTTGAGTTAAGAAAATGTGAGTATCAGAATGAAAAGATACACAGCAAACACTGAAAGAACAATTAAATGTCCTAACCCAACAGGCAGTTAATGCAGAATACAAGAACCACCAGGATTGCTTGCCTCTCTTCACCTACCCTTTTTTGATTAAGGTGTCCTTGTCACAGAGGTCAGTTTAATTCTATCACATCCAAATACTCCAGGTACAGTATGTTGCACACGTGCAAACTGCAGGCTCATTTGTTACATTATTGTTTGCTGTCACTTTTGAAGGTAGGTGTCCGTTTGAAGAATGTGCGGTGGCTTGAGGGTCAAGGGATTTGCATAAAGCTTGGAAAGAACCTCTTCAGACACAAAGTGTGGGGTGCTGCTCCTGCCTGTCTGCTCAGAAAGCACACAGGATTCAGCTCATGGCAACTGATGTTGTGATGTCTACGCCTAACTCGCTTTTTTTGGTTGTTTTTCAAATAATAGCTTAGGAATACTTTCAATAAATTCAATATTAAACTTTGATTTACTATTCTGTTGCCTAATTTTACTTTCTCACTCGCATAAACATGATCTGCTGAATTGTACTATTTAATTTGCTGATCACAGATATATCTATTTTGAAGGTGTTCAGGTTTGTTTCTGTTAGCTCAGTAATCATAACCTTCAAGAATGTAAAAATTTGGTGCATAGTAAAACATACAAGTGTTAACATAATTATACCACAGAAACAAAAATGCATGCAGGAAGATGAGAGGGAGTGATTGCATATTGAAATAAAAATTAGTTTATTTTTGTAATTTGACCTGGAGAGATAAGTTTGCCTTTGGGGTTTGGTTGGGTTTTTGTCTATTTGTTTGTTTTCTTGCTTGCTTGATTTTTTAAATGGGGCAAAAGGCAATTATCCTACTATTGGAAAAATTTCTGTGAAACGAACATTCCTATATTTCAAAATTTTTACATCTTACTTGTTACTGAGCTTGTATGACTAAAACTTAATGATATTCCATGACTTACATGGTTTTGCTTTCTGTAGCTGAAGGGGACATAAACAAACATACACTCTGTATATATGTCCAAGTAAATATAATGCTAACTTCATGCTAACTTTTTCATTCATATCAGATGTGGGGAAAAAATGAGGAGAGATAAATACACACTTATAACTCAAACTCATCCAGAGCTGGATGCAATGCTTCAGGTCAGCTCTCATGATAGCGGAGTAGAGAGACAGAATCACCCGCCTCAACTTGCTGGCTCTGTTTTGTTTGGTGCAGCCCAGGATACAGTTGGCTTTCTGAGCTACAAGCACAAATTGCCAGTTCACATTCAATTTTTCACCTATCAGTATTCCCAAGTCTTGCTTTAAAAGACTGCTCTCAGTCTGTTCATGTCCCATCTATATTGATGGTGAGGATTGCCCTGACACAGGAATAGCACCTTATATGTAGTCTTGTTGAACTTTACAAGGTTTTCATGGGCCCCCTTTTCAAATGTATCCTGGTCCCTCTGGTTGGCATCCCTTCGTTCTAGCACATCAACTGCCCCGGTCAGCCTGGTGTCATCTGCAAACTTGCTGAGGGTGCACTTGATCTTGCTGTCTATGCCATTTATATTAAATTGTGTTGGTCTCAGGCTCTTTCAGGGACACAACACATTATTGGATTCATCTTGGACTTTGAGCCATTAACTGTAAGTCTTTGGACATGGTCATCTGTCCAATTCTTCATAAATCTAACACTACATCTATCAAACCCGTATATCTTCAATATAAAGGGAAGAATGTTGTGGGGCAGCACATCAGGGACCTTACAGAAGAATAGATTACAGTCATAGCTCTTCTCTTGTCCTCTGATGCAGTTGGTTCAGAATTCTTCCAGAATGATCTATTCCATGGTCGGTACCAGGAATGGAAGTGAGGCTGGCTCAAGGAAGTTCCCAGGGTCCGCCTATACACTCATTATCAAAATAGGTGTGATGCTTCTCTTTATGCAGTCAATGGGGTCTTTGTGTGATAGCCATGACTTTTGATGGAGAGTGTCTTGGCGATTACATCAGCCAAGGACACTAGGATACCTCTTCTTGGGTCACAAGGTCTTATGTGTATTCAGGTTCCTTACGATAGGAGGAATTTCATTTTCCCAGTCTCTGCCCTGAGGTTCAGGGCCTTGAGAGATGTGGGAAGAGAGATAATCATTGAAAAATGAGGAAAAAATTTGTTACGTACACTAGTTTTCTCTGTGTTGGTTCTGACTACTCCATCTTTCTTATTTATGAGAAGGGGAATATTTTAATATTCCTTTTCTGACAATATACATGTGGAAGACCTACTTACTCTAAGATGAATGTCTCTGTATCATTTTTAGTAGACAGAGGTAACAAAATCTTTTTAACTATCATTTTGTTGGCAGAATAAACCTTCAAAATGTAAAGGCTACCTCATTCTTATCAATAAATAACTATACAGAAAAACTAAGTAAACTGTTTAAAGGTCTTCTGAGGCTGGGGGGGAAAGGAAGTTTTATTTCTATTTTATCCCTTTTATAGATACTTAATTAGTGATTTGAAGATATTTAAATTACTGTGACAGATTTTAAACCAGAATTTTTGAGTTGCAGGATAATTCTTCAACTTTTTTTTCCATGCTAAAATAATTACAGCATAATAGTCTTAGACCATGGTGGCATTGTGGGCAAAGGTATTTAAACTCAGGAGATTTTACTTAATTGGATTTACTTCCAGGTACCAGCAAATTCTGAGGAAAGATTCAAGTATTAGGAGGAAAAAAAACCAACCAACCAACCAACCAACCAAACAAAAACCCACTATATTTTAAAAGAACCCAATCACTTACATAAATATATTTCCTTCTCCAGGTTCAACATGAGACCCCCACCTCTCTTCCTCCCTTCATAGCTTCACATTTCTTATTTTTGCTGCAGTTTGTCCCAATTCACCTATCTTTCTGCTTCCCCATGTCTGCCTCTCTTTCCTAAACACATGTGAGCTTGGATCTTAAGACGCCCCCTGCCTGGCTGAAGTATTGGGGATCAGTGAGGCATTCACAGTGGTTGTTGGAGTGACCCAGACTTGGCCATGACCAGTTCAAGGCAGCTCAGGGTCTCTGTAGCTCCCAGCAACCCAAAACAAGTACAGTACAAGTTATACCCTGCATAGGTGTATAGCAGCTACTGGAATTTTCTCACCTCATTAGACTTTTTCCTTGTAGATCTGATGTACTTGGGCATGTACGGTGTAGAAGAACACACCAGGTAAGTGTTGGCCTACACATGAATTACTTGTAATCTATAGACCAAATAAATTGTTGACCTCAGGAAAATATGTTAATGAAATTGTCCTAAACTATGTTTCTGAAAGAACGTGCATCAAGTTTGGGTTTTAAAAGCTCTAGTGTAGGAACAAAGGCTGTTGAATTATTTGTGTGTGTCTGTGTATGTGTTGTTTGGTGGTTTTTTGTTTGTTTGTTATTTGTTGGGGGGGGTTACAGTTGTTATTGGTTTGGGGTTTTGTTCTCTGTATTTGTTTCATTGTGTTGCTTAGAGTTTACTGCTATATTCTGTTCCTTCAAATTTTTTTGGCTTCTGAATGTCTATCAACATTCAAAATTTCAGGCAGATCAGAAACGGGCACTGCAGACATTACATACTCTGCATCTGGATAGAGTGATAAAGATGAATGTTTTGTAAACAACTTGAAAATTAATTCCTATGGTACTGCAGAGAGGAACGATGCCCAAATTACATTTTGCAATATTCTGTTCTCAGGTCTGTTCAGTAAAACCCTCAGCTCCCCTTGCTGCTCAAGGGTGTAGGAGCAGTCAATATACTTGTTACTTACATGAGTTATATAGTCATCTGAAATTTGAATATCTGAAAGATAGATGCTTAATACCCATGACTAATGTTGGCTACTTCCATCATAAAGGGAAGGACTCTGAGGTTGTTTATATGAAATAAGCCTATACATAAGGGTGTTTTCTCATTCTTCTCCTCAGCTTAAGTAGAGAGGGGTCACAACATGCAATCAATTTCTTCAGTTTGGTGAGGGCAGTCACTATTCACTCTTTCTGCCTCTCATTTTCTCATTCTAAATGATTAATATAACACATCGGCCTGACTTACAGTCTTCATAATTAAACTCCTCTTTTTGGATTTAGAACATGAATAGTTGGGTTTTGTTCAGGGAACTGAATAGTGGAGGGACTACTGTGGTGCACTTGAATGCTAGTAGAATCTCTACAGTCTTTCCTTTCCACCTAAAAATTAAAATACTGGACAGTCTACTGTGTCTGAGCTATTGGACCTGTTCAAGGACATATTTAGTTGCTGTTCCTCTTGGCATGTTTCACATATCAGGCTACTAAGTAGAATACCCTTCACAACACCATAAGTAAAGAATATATTTCATTCGTAGGAAAAGTCTGACACTGTATTCTGGTCAGTTCTGTTTCACTGCAGGTGCTCTGCAATCTTTTAAGCAAAGGTTTCAGAGAACTGCATACTACTTCTTTCCCTATTTCAATGGTCATATGCAGTATGTTAGAATAATTTTAACCAGTAAGAAAGCCAAATTCTGTATTGTGAGTTCTGCTTCAGTTTATGGCTGCTACTTTGAAAAGACTCTGAAAGTGTTTTAGATTAAAAATGGATTATTTTGATTCAAAGCATAAACTATTGAAAAGACATAAAATAAATATTTGTATTGCACAAACAGCAAGTGCACCAAAAAGAAGTTCTGCTGACCCAGTCTAGAATAATACTGAATATTAGTGAACTTAGTGACTTTCAAGTGAAGTATTAATAATACATCTTGTCAAATGTAGATATAAGGTTAAAATGTTCAAAGATTCATTTGTAATAGGGTATTCTAGACAGTATATGCAAAATATTGAATATAAGATTCTATACAGATAAAGGTAATTTAGATCATTGTCAGAAATTCAAGTATATTTTCATGTAGTGCAACTGGGACTGTCCAGAACAGAGGAAGAAGTCACTGACAGATGAATCCCTGGGAGCCACTTCTGGGAAAAAAATATTAAATATATATATCTATATATATATATCTCCAGTGTCAAGTTCTGAACAGTTCTAGTTTTGGGTTACTCCAGTGCAGTCATTTTGATGCAAAACATCACTGTAATTCCCCTATCCTATATGAGTTCAGAAATTTCCCTGTAAGGCACCATTTAGATAAACTATGTTGAGTTATAAAAAATGGCTTAGGTAGTTCTAAAATTGCTTGCCTGTTAAAACATTAGTCTAACTTTCAGTTTAAAATTTGGGGGCAAAATCTTTTCAGCAAAGAGTTTTTTATCAGCCTGAGAGGCCAGTCTGTGTGTACATTTTCCTATAGCCATATCGGTTGCCAGTCTAAAACTTTATTGATGCAATCTTTGCATTTATATCTTAGGAATTCTACCCAATACAGCAAATTTCTGTCACACTAAAATGATACATAATTTTCTACATAAAACCTCCCTGATTAAAAATTAAGTCCTTTTCAATTACAGCCATAGATTGTAGCAGTAAAATGTTACATGAAGGAAAATGCAATTAAAACTGTAGTGAACATTTATGTAAATCAAAAGTCAGTAGTGAAGCAAATATAATGAGCTAGTCAAACCGTGACTAAATCAGATTTGTTAAAGTTCTTGTAGACACATATTTTCACAGAAACCAAAAAAAGAAAGTTGTTTCATTTAGTTCCCCTTTATTGGACCAAATACTGGGATCACTTCTGAGTTATTGTGGTCAACCTGATTTACATGAACATATGTCTTATTTTTGACACTTCAGTCTCTGAGAATTGCAGTCTGATGGCTTTTATACCTGCATGACCTTAGGTAGTACAGTCACTCAACCATCAAATCAATTATCTGTAGCCTGAGACAAAGATCATCTATATCTAAAACCTAAGTAATTAACCACAAAACCACTCTTGAGATGTTAACACCTGTCTTAATTTGTACCTCTCACAAGTTGCATTGCATGAGAAAATGTCAGAGTTGTCACAGGAAACCTAGTCTTGTAAAAAATCCAAAAGTTTTTCAGCTTGAAACACTAAACATAATGATATCTCTACATGTGCATGTGGATCACATTTTCATACACAGCCACTGCCTTCACATGCAGTAAATTTTTGTCCTTTTCAGAAATTCTAAGTACCTAAAATTGCATCCAAAATAGACTTCTATTGTGGTACTACAGACTCAGTGCTACAAATGTTCCAAAGAAAAGAAAAATCAATGACAACAGAGCAGTACATGCTAAATCTGATGTTCATGATATAAGTGAATGTTGTAAAAGGAACATCTATCTTAGATGGTGGCAAAACCCAAAGATTTTGACAGGCTAAGTTCAATTCAACTAACAATCTCCATTCCAGACCAGATACCACAAGTACTGGCTCTGGTCTTTGTAGAGACTGTTACCAAATCTGAGGCACTAATTGAAAACCGTTGATCAATATTCAGTACACTACTTTGCAAATGTTGCTTCTCAGGAAAGAGAGAAGAAGGAAATACCTTGGTAGATATAGATCACTTGAAATAAGAAAGCTTTCAAATATGTACTGAAAGAAGAAGTAAAAACATGAGGAGAAAAGGGAGATAAATGTGCAGTTTCTTCCTTACTGTTAAAGCATTCTACACCAATGAGATGTGCTTCCTTGATAACTTTTATTATGTTTTTTTTATTATGTTTTGTCACTGTTCGTTTAGAGGAAAAAAATTTCAATAAGATCTTATTTGGTACCTGTAAACTATTTTTTTTTCTGTAACGCAATCTTAGATATATACGTATCTCTTTGATGTTATGCAATATAAAAATATAACTAAAAAAGTTCGGGGTTATCTAAAACACTGGAAATTGGAAGAAGGCTTCTAAGTACCAAAGTCTGGTTTCAGGAGAGAATTATTGCTGGATTTATGGACTAAATTAGTAATAATTTAAATATTAAATGATCATAAAAGAATTCGGTAATTCAAAAAATATGTGCTTATTCTATAATCATGTCTTTAATCTCTGTAATTTCTAAGATTCATAGAAGTTTTTCCAAAACAAATCCATGAAGAATGCAAGTTAATATATTTGCAAAGAAAATTAAGAAAGAAATACTAGTTTGCACTGTATTTCTTTCCTTAAATGTTGTGTACCGATGGAGAATGGCCATTCTTATGTCTGTTCTCACACTATGCATCTTCCTTTCTTAGTGGCAAACACTGATGATGGTATTCACTCAAAAATAGACACTGATGCTTAAGCTAGTCATCCTAAATTCCCTTTAGAGTGAATGGAAAAGACTAAGCACTTTCTAGAGAGTAATTTAGTTTATTCTAAAGTAGACATACAACAAGTAAGATTAATCACACTCAAAAAGTGCTTATTTCTCCACATTAGCTACCATATGAATGTAGGATGGCCAGTTCAGATGTAGATAATTACAGTATTGATGCTTGTATCTAGATGAGAGTAGTGACCAGACTGCTTACTTTTGATTCTAATTTTATCTATGTAGCAGGCTAAATGCTTAAGAGTTTCTACTACCACCAGAAATCACCATCATTCAAATTATTAAAGTTTTTAAAACACAAAATTATGCAAACTGAAGAAAGTTATTTGACTAGCAGCCCAGCCTTAAGCCATAATTCTGTGTTGAAACACTGACTGAAATATAAACTGTAATCATGATTTGTAGAAATACAGGAACCTGCTTTTTAGTAAACTTTCTTCTGAAGGTAAGGAGGAGAAATATTAGAATCAATATGTGTATTTTGATGAATAGAAATACCCAACAAAAGGTACTCTATAAAAACACAAATAATAATAATGATTTAAACACATAGAATTATTATAACTACAGTAGTTTTCAGTAAGTACTCAACCTTATATATCTGTGTCTGATGGAGGGGACTCAATAATTTTAGAAGGTACTGCAGATTTAACAATTACGTCAGTAAAGGAATTATTAGCAAGATACAAGATCCAGCAGGTTAAAGGCAAACAAACTCTCAGAGGACTAAATCACCATTTTTATTTTATCTTTTTTTCATTTTATTTATGGTTAAACATAGTGGTAGCAAGACAGATCTTTTTTCTTGATTGTTGAATACAATAGCTACAAATATTCAAGACGTATCCCTGAACCTATCCACTGTTTGCCAGTCACTCAGAGAAGTTAACAGACTGACTGAAGTGCAAAACACTCAGTATTCTTTAGACTTCATAACCAATACTGAGATCTTCACCACTCTGTTTCACCAGCATTCCAGAACATAATAATCAAATTATGCCATAATAATAACAGATAGCAAGGAAAAAAAAAATGTCTTTGTCCTGTGACTACATGATGTACATACTGGGGTACTCTGTTGCTGTATTTCCTGCAGTGATTATTTTTAATTTCTGCCTCCCACAAACTGGAATCAATTTAACTATTTGATGACATCTCAACTGTCAGTAGAGAGTAATTCACTAAAATAAATATTCTGGATCTACTTTTTCCTGAAGCAATTTCTTAGGATGAAAGGACTCTAGCTGGGCTTCCTTGACTGTATGTCTTCAGGGTGTTCATGTCAGTATCTTGTTACTACCTACAATCTTAAATCTTGTTCAGTTACCAGTCAGGATAGCCATTTACTTATCATTCAAACAAAGTTAAGGCTATGTTTAAAACAATAGCTTCCAGCTGTTTCCAGCTCCAATCATTAAAAAACACAGCATTCTGGTCAATTGAGAGAGTAGCTGCCACTTTTGTTCAAAAATATAATTTAGCAAGCATAGTAAATAAGAAACTAATCTGTAATGTAATAAAAGTCTTTTAGATTGACTTCCACAGTGCTGTTGCTTGGCTGCTGTATATAAATGATAAAAATAATGTATGTAAATTATATTAAGCTGAAATTAGAGATGTCTAGCAGAGAATGGCTAAAGAAGCTGATTTTTTTTGATTGTTTGTAAGTGGATAAAAATTTCCCCCTTACTCCTGAAACATCTGACTAAGTTCATTTGAGCTTTTCATTCACTTTTCATTCTCAGTCAGAAACTACCAGGGAAAGTTATTAAATCACAGAAATATGTCAAACTGCTGACATTTCAAGGTGAATTTTTAATATTTACCTAGAAAGTAACACTAAGAGCACAGTTCATGAATAGAAATATTTATTTTAATAGAATTTTGCCAGAAATAGCTATTTACAGCATTACCAAGCCTTGTTCTGCTCACATTTTCTACCTTTTCACTTACAGACATTATTAAGCTGTTGACAGTTGCTGATATTGCAGCAATTACATAGCTTTTACCTTTGTTTTCATGCCTTCACACTTTCCATGTCACTCCCTTACCTCCCTTTGAAAATGTACAAGGCTATTCCTTAACTTTCTTAATATGTTTCCTTAATACTAAGTGCAAGGTTGTTTAAAAAACTTGCATGTGTATTCACAGTTGCTCAGATCAATGGCTTTGCAGTGACAGTACAGTGTCCTCTGCTTATTAGACAATTTGTTACTTTTTCAGTAAGGTGTATGCATCAGTTATATCCACTTGTAACCTTTGTAAATTGTCAGATCGATGAGATACAGCCAATCTTTTTGTCAAAATAAGTGCAAAACTCTAAAAAAAAAAAAAAGCTTCCATCTTTGATGCAAATACAAATTTAAAATACTGTCTGAAAACTCCCAAATGTTCCTTTGGGGATTTTATCATCCACAGCATTATTACTTCTTTTGCTTCCATTTTTTGAAAGAAAGATGAGACTAAACAAGATAAACAAATACATCATGAATTACCAGGAGTAGCTACTTGCCTGAGAAGCATTATTAAGGCCCTCTAAGGAGCCATTTTTTATGTTCATCAGCAAGGACTATACAGTGTTAGCCTCTATGTGCTGCTCAGAGTTGTAAAGGAAAACCGAGACAGACTTGTGAAAGTACCTCTGAAGATCTTTTTCAGGTTGTTTTACTTTAAAGTAACTTCATTAAAGTCATTATAGTTTCCATAGTATTAAGTCAAAAACAGCACATGGAATTAATTATCATGTCATTAAGAGTTAATTTCTACATTAATCTCAAGTACGCATTATATATACATATATGTAATCTTCATAGATTTTGGTCTTATTAACTCTTGATTTTGTTTAGTTTTACTTCTCCATCATTATTGCAGGAGACAGTTTCTCTAGTACCTAAAAATTTTCATTGGGTTTCGTACAATATTGATACTGAATTTGCTCAGATGCAAACAATTCTGATTGCTGGCTATTATTATTATTGTTATCGTTGTTGTCGCTGCTGTTATTTACTTTTATGTAATTAGCTCAATAATTTGTAAGTAGATTAATGTGAAATTGTTATTTCACATTCTTTCTGGGTGCTGCTGGACAAGTTCTGGAAAACTCTAGGATGGGTGTGTTTACAGGACTTCCAGCATGACCTCATGGTCCAATGCCAAACACAGAGTCATCTCTGTTCCCTGCTGGTGACATACGACTGACTGTTATTATTTGGCTTTGCTTTCAGGAACTGATCCTCTCTAATCATAGAATCTTAGAATGGTTTGGGTTGGAAGGGACAGTTAAGATCACTTATTTCCAACCCACCTGCCATGGCAAAGACACTTTCTACAAGACCAGGTGACTCAAACCTGGCCTCGTACACTTCCAGGGATGGGATATGTATTACTTGGCAGATTCCCTGAAGAATAAAAATGTTTTACTTTCACTTTCACAGAACTGTATCTAGCACACTTTCATTCAAATCAAAACCTAACATCTGCCAGTGTAAACATCCAACAATGGCTATGTTTACACTGTCAAGTAGCATGTTTTTGTGTCACTAGCAGGTACATTTTTTGGTTGAATCCATTGCATGAATCGTTGTTCAATTTGAAGTTTTCTTTTGTTATACATCATCTCATTGACTTCAAAACAAAGTCTGGATTCTATTCAGGTGATAGTTTACTTCTAACAAGAAACTGTCTGAAGTTCCTTATGTTTTCCTATCCCACAGAAGTAACATATTCGCAGTTTCTTGTGATGATGATGCTGTGGGCTGCAGCACAGCCTTCGTATTATTTATAAAGCTGAATAATAAAACAAAAAACTGCAAAGATAATGGCAATTGCAAGTTACCAATAAAAAAGGCATGACACAAAGCCCAGAGGAGATTTAGATCAAGTACTGTGCAATAGGGACACAGAATAGTCTTTTCTGTTTGATTTTGAAAGCGTGAATTATTGTCTGGAGTTCATGTATTCAGCAGTATCAGTGTAACCAATACCTAGTGACTCATATTTGACTCAGTGAAATATGTTATGTGATGAGAAGACTAATTTCATCTTTTAAAATATTTTTTAATACATAAAGAGAAATTTACAGGGTTTGAAATCTACTGATATTCCTTAAGAACTGAATTTGGTGAAGTCTGGTAATTCATCTGAATCATGATTTGGGGCAAATATTTTTTATTTGTGATCCTTCTCAAGCAATAAGTATCAAATATTTTGTAACTAAAACTTGTAGAGGTGAGCCCACATTATTTCATTCATGTACTGTTGAAAAGCTAAGACTTTATCTGCAAATAAGTGCAAATAGGTAAGCAAAGGAAATGTTCCAATGTGAGAAATTAAGATAAAATAAGTCATCAATTACCTATGGCATTTGTTCAAGAATGCCAGTGGAATCAAAGAACAAATGAGCAGTGGAGGTAGGGAAACTATGCAATTAAAATTGTATTCTGCTCTCGCCAAATTTAATGAGTCTTCAACTAGTGACAAAGGAATCAGGATTAGACCTTTCATCATTAAATAGCTATTAAACCAGAGAGCAAGAGTGCTGACAACATTGTACTTCTTTTTAAAGAGGTGCTAAAGATGATGCAAGAAATTACTGCCTGACATGCTTTGTCCTGGTGTTAGGAAAAAATGTTCTCACAGAAAACAAAACAAAATATTCATTAATGGAGGAGTCATAAACCATGTAGACAAGCCTAATACATTAGGGAGAAACTAGTAATGATTTTTGAAAGGTGAATTACGCCTACCAGAATTCTTTAAGGACTCTTGCAAAATAGAGGGTAGAGAAACATATGTACTTAGTTTGAGTAGTTCTACCTAACAGAGCTTGATCCCCTGTAAAATGCAATTATGCTATTATAATTCTTGTCTATTGGAAAGGCCTTGGATGTGTAAACATTTGAGGCAAAATAAAGAATAGCCAGGATTAGAGCATTTTTCTATATAAACAGATTATATAAAGTCTTCCTGAGCACTGTTATGTAAGCCCTACTCTGGTGTTGGTCGGTCAGTAATCTAGATGTTCCCAGTTTGGGGGTAGAAACAGACATTTATTGATCACTTGCATTACGATATATAGAACTGAGGAATGGGGTATGTTAATGAGGAGGTAGGACATGTTAATGAGAGGGACGAGTTATGTTAACTAGGGCTTAGGAAATTCAGTCACGATATTTCATCATACAGTAAGCATTTCTCCATACCAGGACCACTTGGGGAGAACAAAGGGTTTCTGCATGTCTTGCAAAACCTCACAAGGTCCTTCCATATCTTGCAAGGGAAGACAGGGATAATATACATAGATAGCTGGAAACAGTCCTGGTCTTCAAAATAATCTCTCCTGGCAGGCTCATGTCTTATCAAAGGGAGGAACCCCTTTCAGTATCTGCTGCCCAGGGCTTGCTGGACAATCCCTTCAGGTCTCCTTCTGATAATATTTTTTTCTTCTTCCCCAACACTCTGGCATTTTTACACAAGGCTTGAAAATTAAGGGAAAAATTTTGATTAGGCATTTAACGTTGCATGATTGTGGTATTTTGTTACTTAAGTATGCTATTATTTATGATACATTAGCAGTGTAGATTGCCATGTAGATTTCATATTTAAGAATAGAAAATAGAAAATATAGACTACAAATGGTCAATTTCAAAGTAATTACAGTAATGCTCACAGTATATAAATTCTACCTGAGTGAATGATTTCTGATTTGTATGCATTCATGTGTTGTAGATACATTTAATAATTCTAGTGACTCACAAAATTGCTGGCATCATAAAATTTTTGGATTGCTAACCTCAAGAGATCATTCAGAAGCTATTCTAAATGTGTGATAATTTATAATTTAACTTTTTTTTCTTACCCTTCTGTTTGCTAAGGATTTTCCGTTATACTGTCCCATTCACTAGTGCATATACCTTCTTAGTCTAAGGCTGTGCTTAATTTAGGCAACTATCTAATACGGTTTGCAGGTGATACACTGAGAGAAACTCAGTGAATTTCTGTAAAACTAATTTATTACATTTATTCAGTTGTTTTTTTTCTCAGTCTATGTTTCAAAAATTTCCATTTCTTCTTCACCAAGCAACTAGGTACATTATGATTCACATTAACAGGGATGTAAGTCTTGAGAACAAAATAGAATGACTTTTGAAGACATTCTCAGATTAAAAGTACTAGCCACAGTACGTAATTCAAAGTATTCCAGAATTGCTGACTTTCAAAGCATACTGCATGAAGCACATTAAAAATTATTATGTCCTTCAAAAATCATCATACATATATATGCAAACATCTGCTGAATTTCGTTCATCTGCTAAATATATAATTCAGTAAGAAAAATAAACTGGACATTCTTGGCAAATACCTTGCTGAGCATTCTTACAGTTCTATTATCTACGAGCTGCTTTGAAATAAACAGTAAATAAGTTCTACAGAAAGAACTTGGAGAAATGGGGAAAGGGTACATCTTTGGTTAAGAAAGTAAGGAGTAAAACTCAATTTCCATCTCTAATCCCCTAAGTACATAGTGTATGTTTAGGACCTTAGTGTACAAAAAGACCAGATTTCCCTCACATAAAACCACTAAGTATTCAGTCCTCCTCTATGATGTTCCATTGCAGCTGGGGTCTTAACAGTGGTTTCTTTCTTTTTTTTCCCCTCAGTGAAATTATGGTAGAGATCGAAAAGTAGATCTCAATGGAGAGTATTTTGTCTCTATTCCGGTCTGCAGTAGCCCCATTTTGAAGACTGGTAACACACCAGCAATGTTTACTTTGCTCAAATTTCTCTACCACACAGAAAATTTGATACAGGAATCTTCATATGTGGTGTCTTTATTCAGTAAATAGATCCTTTGTAATATCCTGTCACTCTTTACCAACTACAGAACAAGACAAGGGTGACCATGCTGTTTTAGCTGACACTTTTTGGATATGTGAAGCAGAGAAGGATGATTTCTTTCTCCTGTTACCCATATTTTATCATTCCACTTCAGAAAAGTTCTATTAATCAAAACGTGTAGAGAACAATTGCTGTAATACTCACAGGATCTCAAAATTCACAAAACATTTAATCTGAAAGGGACCTCTGGATGTCATCTAATGCAACCTTTTGCCTAAAGTGTTACTATATTCACTATTAGGGCAAATTACCCTGGGCCTTCCAAACAGAAATGGCTTGGGTAGGGAATTAGGAGGCTTAGCAGTTTTAGTTGCTTCACTATGCAGCCAGCAATAGCAAGTTCTCAAGGATGGAGAGAAAGAGGTAAAAGGATCATAGTTGCAATTTGTGATGTGAACATCTGTTAAGGAAAAGTGCAGAACTGTTTTTCCTAAAGCTGTCTGGGAAACATGTTCAAACTTTCAGATATTGTACAAATGATCTACCTTTAGGGACTTTTTAGACACTTAAGAAATAGAGAGCCTGGATCCTGGTCCCCTCTATGAATTCGTATATTGCATCTAATACACTCTGTCACAATAGAGTGATTCATTAGGATTCAGCCATCTGAGTTAGAGTAGCTAATTACCTACAAGTAATCATCATGATAACTGAGCATGATTACATGATGCTGGTGACACATGTGTTTACCAGGCTGATAAGATGAGGAGGTGTTAGGTAACCAGGAAACGAGCCAAATGGAGCTAAATTTCTTCACTTAAAAGCCCCCCATCAATCTCATTTCTTGCAAAACACTGGTATAATTTCTTTAGTTTGTTTTGAAAACCTGCAATGTTGATTCTTTTTTTCCTTCAGAAAGACTAGATTCCTTTTCTTTTTTTTTTTTTTTGTTTCTTTAGAAACCTAGTTTCTATGCCTCAGGAAGGTTAAGTTTCTTAAGACAAGTTATACTATAATTAGAAGATATCATGTTGTAAATGAGGTACCACTTGTGGGATTTGAAAGCCTGTAGCTTTCAGGAAAAAAAACTCACCATGAAATATAATTATTCCAATTTCTTAGAACATCATGCTGAGTCAAGCTCAAGGGTTCATTTTGTAGCCAAATGGTAACATTTTTCTTATTAATGAGGAAAGCATTTTAACCTGTTGAAAAAGAGTATCTCTGGTAATCTCTAAACTTTTACTTGAAAGCACTAGGAAGACATCTCAGTCTGTGTAATTTCTCTTATGTTGCTGTATGCTTTTCTCTATTTTATTCTATTATGAAAAAGAAAACTTATCTCTGTAGATTTTTCTTCTAGAATCAGCAAAAGTAGACACAGATATAGCAGTAAGATATAAAAGCAGCAAATTAACAGGTAGAATCTCTCAATAAGTAAAAATCCTCTGGTTTGAGGGGGGAAAATCTGCCAGTGAAGATAAATAAGGAAAAAATAATTATATTTGTATTCAGAAATGACAGTGGTGATGATTTATTTAAAGCATAAAGATGTTTTGTAAATTTTCCTGATCTTTTTAATGTTTTAAAAGATGGGATTAAAATTTTATTTGCTTTATTCAACTTAATCTTAGACCCTCAATATTTAAAATTAGAAGACTGATGCTATAATTCTAGCCTCCTGTACAAAATACATTTTTCTGAAGAGTCAAAGAGGTTTATTTAATCTTCAGGTTATAGAAATTGCAAGTTTTCAGCTTTGAAAATTGTCATTTGCAGATGCAGAGATAAAGGGTAGAAATGGGTATGTTTTGAACATGTACAAACCAAAATGAAAGAAAAGTCGGCAAAGTGAAGTATTTTTAAAAAAACAGTTCTCTGTGCCATGAGGGGCCACTTTGATGAATCAGGTATATCTCTTTAGAAAGTAAGATATCAGACAAAATTAAGTTTCTAAGAGCTGCTTGAGAAATAGTTGATTATTAGCCATAGAGACTTGAAAGAAGGCATACAGGCATCATTAGAAACTTCACTTTGAAAAAGAAGGCCCCTTCTTTTTGAAAAGAAGGCTGGAAGACTGCTACTAGGTGTCCCCTGAGCCTTTTCTTCTCCAAGCTGAACAACCTCAGGTCTTTCAGCTTGTCTTTATAGGAGAGTTGCTCCAGCCCTCTGATTATCTTTGAGGCCCTCCTCTGGACTTGCTTCATTCTTCTCCAAGCTGAACAACCTCAGGTCTTTCAGCTTTTCTTTACAGGAGAGTTGCTCCAGCCCTCTGATTATCTTTGAGGCCCTCCTCTGGACTTGCTTCATCACGTCCACGTCTTTCTTGTGCTGAGGACTCCAGAGCTGGGCACAGCATTCCAGGTGGGGTGTCAAAGAGTGGAGTAGAGTGGGAGAATCACCTCCTTTTACCTTCACACTTCCTTGTGCAGGCCAGGATATGGATGGTTTTCTGGTCTGCAAATGCACATTGCTGGGTGATGTCAAGCTTCTTATCCACCAACATTCCCAAGTCCTTCTCTGCAGGGTTGCTCTCAATCCGTTCTCCACTGTATTTGTGCTTGAGATTGTCCTGCCCCCTGTGCAGGACCTTGTACTTGGCTTTGTTGAACTTCATGAGGTTCGCACAGGCCTACATCTCAAGGTTGTCAAGGTCCCTCTGAATAGCACCCTTTCCCTCCAGCACAATCAACTGCACCTCACAGCTTGGTGTTGTTATCAGCAAATTTGCTGAGTGTGCACTCAGTTGCCATGTTCACATCAGCAACAGCGATGTTAAACAGCTCAGGTCCTAATATCAACCCCCAAGGAATTACACTCATCATTGGACTCCTCTTGGATATCGAACCATTGATTGCAACTCTTTGAGTGTGACCATCCAACCAGTTCCTTATCTACTGAGTGTTATGTCTATCAAATCCATGACTCTCCAGTTTAGAGATAAGGATGTTATGAGGAACAGTGTCAAATGCTTTGCACATGTCAAGGCAGAAGGCATCCATTGATCTTCCCCTATCCACCACCCCATCACAGAAGGCCAACAAATTTCTTAGGCATTATTTGCACTTAATTAAGCCATGTTAGTTGTCACCAACCACCTCTTCATTTTCCATGTTCCTTAGCACAGTTTACAGGAGGCTTTGCTTCATGATCTTGCTGGGACAGAAATGAGACTGACTGGCCTGCAGACCTTCTTTTTATCAATTTTTAAAACTGCAGGTTGTTTCCTCTTTTTCATTCAGTGTCCTAAGTAGCCAAGTCTCCCATTTCTTTCTGTAGATGGCCTGCATTTTTCTGAGTCTTCCTTTTAACCCCATCAGACATACAGAAGCTGTTCTTGTGGCCCTTGATAACTCTGGCAAGATTTATTTCAATCAGGGCCTTGGCTTTCCTAACCTGACTCCTGAAATTTCTTTGTATTCCTCCCACATTAGCTGTCCTTTTTTTCATCCTGTCAGCTTCCTTTTTGTGTCCCGGGTATTGAGCCTGTTGTGCGTCCCCTTGCTGCCCTGAGGATCTTGAAGTTATGCATCTATAACCTGGACATTTACTGATTTTTTGGTCTTTCCATTATCATTAGTTTGTTAGTATTAAACATTTTTATTGTAGCATTTGTTTTTCTTAGTTGTATAGGACTGGAGGTTCTACAAGAAGACAAAAGAAGAATTTTGGATAAAACATCTAGAATTGCAAATATACTAAGCTGCATTCAAAAACACAAGTCATTCATTTAGTTGTTTCTAATCTAAGTACCAAAAAAACCAACAAAACGTTAAAAAGCAACATTTAATTTGATTCATTCTCATTGGATAAAGATTTTTGCCTTGTATTGCTAAAGCAGATATCTGTGTAAGTTTGGGAAGAAATTGAAGGCATGTACTGACAGTCTTACCACATTCAAGGAAAACTTGCAATTCCAAAAGTATTCTGCATAGTTTTTGTTTATATGAATCATAAAAAAGGAGAACTACACACTGGTAAATTGAAGGCCAGCAATTAGGTTGAAAGAAAACATGGATTTTATACGTGTAAGTCATAGTCAATAATCATATAATAAGATCAATCACACCATTTATATACATATCTCAAAGTTTTAAGCTGGGTGTTTTCAAAACAGCACTGATG
The DNA here is from genome assembly GCA_013396655.1 of Campylorhamphus procurvoides. Classification (NCBI taxonomy): domain Eukaryota; kingdom Metazoa; phylum Chordata; class Aves; order Passeriformes; family Dendrocolaptidae; genus Campylorhamphus; species Campylorhamphus procurvoides. The sequence continues at coordinate 2,008,625 of WBMV01000649.1, forward strand.
TTCCCCTTTACAAATGGAATTCAATATTCTCTCCTAGGCCTAGGTTGAGAATCGTAGCCTAGAGGCACAGATTTAAAGTTCTGTTTTTAACTTTAATTGTACCAAAGCAAGCTCTCTGGTGTCTTTCCAGGCTCTGTCTGGTTCTGTGACAGTCAGAGCCTGCACTAATCTTATTGTTAATGTCAAAGACCAAGCGTGACGGCAGCAGACAAGATAGGCTCTAGTGAATGACAGGGTAATCAGACTGGAGTAAAACTAGTTCATCCATAAAGGATTAGGCTGTGGGAAATCAGTATCAGCATGTCCACATGTTTACTTCTTTTTTCATTCTGATGACAGTTAGATTGTTTAACAGCATATTTCTTTGTTGAAGATTATTTGAAATTCATGTTATTCTAACACTGTAAACCTAAAGGGACACAAATCATTAAGTCTGCCTGTATTACCAGTACTGAACATTTTAAGATATAGTGAACATTCTTATGTGGAAATAATTCCAGATATAATTTAAAAATTGGTTATAATAAATGTCCCAGTCCTGCAAAATTCCTGTTCAGTCTTCGTTCCCTGTCATAATAGATCATCATACATCTTTAATAGTCAAATTCTTAAGGAAAAAAAAAGAATTTGAGAATAATTTCTAGAGCAGCAGAACTATGACATGCTTGCCAATTTGCAACCTTTCATAACTAAAATGGAGTAATAACAGATATGGGCCTGTAGCCCTTAACACAAGGGTAGTAGCAAGGGTTATTATTTAAAAGTTATCTTCTAACACTTTCTGTTGGATACACTTAAAATTTCTAGATTCTTTTCTTGACCTCTGTATTTATTCTCTTGGGCAGTCTGTTAAAGATTTTTAAATATAAATAATTTACAATTATTATTTACAAGATACCTCAAGCTTACAAGAAATCTTGATATTTAAGTTTTTGGAGGGAGAGGATGACACAAGGTTGTTTGCATATGACCTGATGCAGGAGTATGAATCAAGTGAGCTGGTGGTAATCAGAACAACAAAAAGGGATCTTAGTATTCTGTTTAATTCACATGTTCATATATAACCCTGTGGTGGTTGGTTTTCTCTTTTTTTTTTCAAATAAGAGATAACCTACTTTTCATAATATGTGACACTAATTACAGGAAAATAAACAAGGTAAATTAGAGCACATTCCCCTTTGGGAAAATGGAAAGACAAATGTTCTAATGAATGTCAAAATATTTAGTTTAACATACAACTAGTTAAAAACGTTAAACAGTTGGTTTTTTTGCTTTGTTTTGATTTTGTTTGTTTGGTTGTTTTTTGGGAGGTTTTGTTTTGTTTTGTTTTGTTTTTAAATAGGTTATGTTTTGTTTTGTTTTGTCTTTAAATAGAAGCACTGTATAATATGACTAAACATAGACACTATGCCAGGGAAGTTTATTAGCTGATTTTGTTTTGTTTTGTTTTGTTTTTAGTTAATGTAACTACCCTTGTTTCATTATAATCAAGCTTCGATCAAAAGAAAGGTATTATCAATGTTGTGTTTTCGGTGTGGCCTTCAGCAATATCCACAAACACCTTTTGGCAGATATCCTTCCTATATGAGCAAGCCTGTCTGACAATAGAAAAGAGTTGAAAGCAGACTTTTGGTCTCCAATCTCCGTCTCAACCCTATCTGTAATGGTGTCCCCATGACACTGCACCAAGTTCTGTGACAACCACATTAAAGTAATAGCACTGATATTTTTTAACTACAAAGATCTTGCAATGTTCCCTTTTTGATACACAAAGAGAGGATACTGTCTTCCCCTATCTATTCCTCATTCCTGGCAATGACTAATGTGATTCTAGCTCTAGGACATTTTACTCTAGGGTTTTACTTTAGATGAGAAAGACGGGGAGAATAAGGTCAGGGTAAGGTCATCAGAATTCTTGTTGATATACAAGTCTCCTTAAATAAGATTAAAGAATGCTTTTGAAGTACCACAGTATAATCTGTATTCTATTTTCAAACTGATCTCTCATACTGCCTTAGATGAACAGTGCCAATACTGATTTTCTGGCAAGATCTAGCTTCTCTTTCTTTCAACTACACATTACTACTCTCTTCCCACAAGACAGATTTTCAAGTCTTGGTGCAACAACAATAAAATTCAATAGTTGTGCATTTCTAAAATGCAATTTCAAAATTAAAATTTCAAATGAAACTAATTCTATATAAAATTTTGGCTCAAGAAGGTCAGATTTTAGATTTTGAGTACAACGTGAGTACAAAATTCTCTCTGTATAGAATACAGATCCAACACTTAACACCTCTCCTCAAATCTCATCTTCAGCAGCTATATTTTTGCCTTCACATTAGGCATTTCAGTAAACCAGATGTTTTCTCATGGGTAATTATCTCTACTACTCTTATTTTCACTTTTCAAAAAGCTTTGCTTAGATGCCAGCAGCCAACAATGAATATATTTCATAAAACTCAAACAAGTTGTTCAAGCCAATGAAATAATCTTCTACTAACTTTTGGAGGAATATGCTGATTAGTAATAATAGTTTTGAGATACCATAGTTGGACTTTGAGTGAGATAATTAATCAGCTGCTGGCAAAATAGTGGCTGATCCAATTCTAATCCAAACATATTTTAACACTGTAGTGGTTTTAGTTTACCTTCCTGGTAACTAAGGTCATTACTAAGGAAGTATTCCATCTCATTTCTTTATGTAAGCAAAGATATAAAGNTCACAAACACTAAGAGAAGAACAGGTGTTCATTTATAATAAATCAATTTTCTCAGTATTTCCAGGTGAATAAATACTAAATGCTTAAAAGCAGTATAGTAAAGGTTAGATCTCAAATGTAGGCAATCAGAAGAATATAATCTAAGCATAAGTAATAGCCAAAGCCTCAAGTGACTCATTACATGATTCACTCAAATGAACCTTTTCACCTAGAAAGGCTGGGCAAACTGCATGTTGCTGTAAGTTTAGTGTATGTAATTAACTGCCTATTAGTTTCAGGTGTTATTGCAAAGTCAGAATACATTTAACTCTCCAAAATGCTACAATTTCCCACTACAGCCCCACTAACATCCCACGCTCTTCAACGCTTATATTGAACACATAGAATTTTACTTTGGTTTTTTGCATTAACAAATAAAGCTTAATATGGAATAGGATTCTAGAAGAATTAGAGGGCAGAAGTATCTAGATTTTGCCTGCTTTCAGAAGACATCAAAAATTAGACTTTAAGTCACAAAAAGAAATACATACGGAGGGGAAAAATGAAAAAAAGAATCAGAATATAGAACAAAACACAAAACACTTCTGTTCTGTGATTAAATAAAACATTTCAGTTCTGTGAATAAATTTTGAGATATCAAGCTTTACATGGGGGATGAATGAAGGTTACATTTTACATAGGTTCAGTTTAGCATACTTGCTAAATGGTGCATTTTAAAAGTCAGAATACACCATCTATAAACTAATAAGGAATCTTGAATCTTTTGTTTGCTCAATATTTAATGAGTATCCCCTTTGTACAATTACAAGGTTACAATCAACAACTAAGGAATTAAAATATCAAATTCTTATTACTGGACAGAGATAATTCTGTCTGAGATGTATCCATCAATGCAGTGTAATTTATGAACAAATACATTTTAATTGGTAAGTTGATAATCAGTGTTAGTCTTTATGTGCATCTGGTTAGTTTTTCAAATACAATCATCCAACTACCTGGCTGTGTCAGGCTATTTGATTACTGTATTTAATTTCAGTATCAAATAGTCAATTTACAGAAGGGTTTCTCCATTTGAATTTGTTTGGGAGGGCTATTTCTCATTAATTGACTTCAACTGCATGTAATCAGCTTTGTTACAAAAAAGAAAAAAGGTAGTTCAAAAGAACAGATTTAACGATAAATATGCAAAATCTAAAATAAATGGCATCTGTGAAGCAGATTTAATTTCTGTACTTCAAAATGTGCCATATTGTAATTACAAAGATTTAGGTAAATTTAACTACTTTATGTAAACTCAATAAAGCAAATCCAATTGTGTTTCATTTATTTTAAGTTAATTATGCTATGTAATACATTTCTTTCAGTTTGCAGGCAGCACTGGCAGTGCCCAAGCTGTTTATGAAACTTCAAATTAAATTTTTGGATGTACTCAAGACACAAAGTAGAGAAAAAAATGTTGCTAACAAAAGAATTATTAAAATTAACTGAGCTTTATAATTCATTCTTTCTTTAAGGTGGATGCATGAAATGTATATATATATAATACATAGCTTTCTTGAAACTATAGTAACCTTCAAGCACACCATTTGTCAGTGTCCTGCTCAAGAAGGGGAAAGATGTATTTAGGTAACTAAAACATTCCAGGGACAATATTTATACCTGCCATATACATACATTAACTAATTTTCTGGAATAATTTTCTGTCTTCAATTCCATTTCATGTATTTCATGTCATTGTCACAAACAAGAAAAGAAACACTTCTCACTCTAACACTTTTTGGACCTACTGGATGACAAAATAAATGTTTAAATTTCTCTTTGGAGAAAAAGAAGGTCAGTTTCTGTATGTCCTAGTTAAGCAGGAGGGACCAGTTATCACAGTGTGGGGGTGATTAAAGCTATGTATTCTACACCCTCTATTCATTCCCCAAGAACAATGGACAATTTGCAGTAGTAGCTCAGGAAGTAGTTAGCACCTTCACACCCAGCCTGAGGGAGTGTGATTGCTAATGGGCCATCAACGGTTCAACCATACCCATGACTCATAGAGTTAATCACCCATTGTGTGAGTACCCGCCCTAGGGGAGGGACTGGGTGCTCCCTGAGGGTATATAAACGAGGTCCAGAAGACCTTAGGGAACTGGTTGGATCCAGAGGAGCAGCAGGACCTCGACAGGAGGAAGCCACTACTCTTGATCAGACTGCAATCATCACTCCTAACCAGACCACAGCTATCATCTGCACCAACAGGTCAGAGAGCCCAGCCGGGGGGGCGCGACAGCGCCACCTGCTGTCTGTGGATATAGTTGCATTTTCCCTTTTTGGGGAGTAGCCAAGAGGACCTTTTAGACTATTTTGCCTAGTTACTTGGGGGTGGAGGGGTTTGTTGCAGACTGTAGTTATATATATATATTTGTTGTGGTTAAGAACTCTTATCCTTTCCTTTGCATATATTGTTTCTAATTAAAGTTCTGTTCTCTAACTTAAAGAAGAGGGATTATTTATTGGCTAACATAGATATCTTAGTTCTCTTTTGAACAAAGACACTGTAATAAAAGTGTTCAACAATAAAAATTATAAATTTTGAAGTGCAGATATATACCTGTATAAAGCCTCAGATTTGCTCATTGAATTCTTTCAAATTTTATTTTCAAAGTTTTTTTATACCCTGAGGTAGCACAAGAGAAAAATGTAACATTTTCAGGAGGTCATACAACAAACTTTTACCAGCAAACTTTAGAAAATAAGGAAACTTGGCAAATTTTAAAGGCAACATTCAATCAAAGCATTTCACGAAGTATTGACTTAGCAAACTCTAATCCACCCAACTTCGTTACCCAGATTTCGAGAGGAAACTGGTAGAAGAGAGACACAAATCGAGACAGAGAGAGAATAAGAGACAGAGAGAGGAGAAATTAAAAAAAAAAAAGCTACCACGTTGGTTCCTGAGTGGTCTTGACTGCCATGGATCAAAACCAAAACCAAATCAAAACCCTAATACATGTGCGCCTCATGCAATGATTTTTATCTACTCTGGCCTCTTGTGGCCACCCTCCAACATGGTGTGCCACCCATTTGGGGCTGGGTTAGGGGCTCCTGTGGGTGTAGTGTGGGGCAGTGCCAGTAATGCCAGTGTGTGACAGCTGTACCAGTGGCTCTCAAGGAGGTAGGGTATAGGGCAGACAGAGCAGAGTCCCGCCTTGGCAGAACCCAATCTGACCCTTCCTGCACAAGCACCTTAGTTGTTTCAATCCAGCAATAATTTTTTCCAGTCTCTCACAACTGTCTCAGAAAAAAACCTTAATAATCCTCATGAAAACATGACATTTATTAATTTTTTGAATAAATTTATATCTTGATTTTAATATTATTCAAAATATTTCAACTCAGCTAGTCAATTGCAATTCACACAAAATGCCACATTCTCTACTAGATAACACTCTGTCAAACCAAGAATTACTTTATACATAATAAAATTGTGTATTCAAGATTTAGCTTTTTTTGTTATTTGTGTTCACAAATGCAAAAATTGCTTTAGAGTAAGACCTTGACTTGGACAGAAGTGTAGAAATGTAAAAAGTATTCCCCTTCAGTTTCTCTGAATTAATTTACAGAGTCTAACAGCCCTGAAGGAAAATGATTTTGTAAAAATGAAAGGTACACATCTCCAGGGTTTGAATTCAGTATGTACTCATTTGACTTCTACAAGTAAATGCCTCAAATTTGCAATGTGATGGAAAGGTGAGAAAAGGAAAGCTTTTAACTGAAGAGAGGCCTTATATGTCTGAAACATCTTATACAGGTGTGTGACAGGAGACTTAGGTGTGGGATTGTCATAAGAACTGAATCATGTCACTCAATGACATATAGTTTTTTTTTTTTTTTTACTCTGCAGATTTAGGCAGCAATTCCTGTTCTCATGTTTGTGTTCTGCAACATGCAAAAACATACCAACAGAAATCAAAGCCTCAGACCTTTAATTCCATTTTGCGTTGCAGTATCACTGATCTAAAAAACAGACTGGACAAGGTGACAGGTCATGGCTATCAACCTTGCTTAGGTGTGTAGCATCTCTACCTGCAGATCAGCCTTTTACATCTCTTTTGGTGTCTCTCCACAGTCCCCAAGGGCTATTGATTCAAATACCTTGCAGAAGTATACTGTCAATGACAGCTATGTAACAAAAAAACCCAACCAACCAAACAAAAAACAAACAAAAAATATTGCTTCTTTGTTTTTGAGCTTCTGTCACAGAAATCTAGTATATTATAGAAATAGGAAAGGACTCATTTCTCTGTACTTTTGAGTAGGCTTTTCATTCCTTTACACTGGACCCCAAAAGACTCAGGCCTTCTGTAACAGCACCTGAAGATTGCATAGGACATCACAGGACATCTCAGAGGACACTAGTCCATTACTCATGTACAGAATTAAGAAAGAGGATTCAGACTGAGATTCAAAAGCCCACACTCCAGTTATAAACATAAATTCTCATTTTAGACCCTTCTTGCTGTATGAAATTTTGCACATTGCTGGCAAGTTTTGACACAAGACTACAGACCATCATTTGGATCATTAGCGCTTTCTAGTGAGGTGAGATACTCCAGGACACCTGAAACCACAGTAAATGTCTAATGTTTAGGCAACTGAAGCCCACTCCTAGTTGATACATTCATTTTACAGAGCAATTAAGCTCATTAAACATCTTTTCTAGGATGGAATTAATATGTCCAAAATTCATTAACTGTACTGAATAGGCCTTTTATGACTAGGGTGAGTTTAGATACTTAGCTTTTATATATATCCTTATATAGGGGGATATACAAAATTACCTATCTGAACCTCTAAAATTCAGGGCTATCTTAAATATTTTTCTTTCGTTCTTAAAAATATGTGATCCTATCAGTGAATCCTATCTAATCAAATTCATGAAGTAATAAAGACTATAGATAAAAGACGGTATCAGAAGTATTTTACAGTACATATAGAAGCAGCTTGAGGAAAAAAGAAGCAAACAAACCTCTCAGTATATGGGTAGGAAAAAACCCAGTTACTTCCACAAGGTTTTGGCACTAAACCCTTATCTCCATCACTGATGAATCTTCATTTCCATTTCTAAGAGGAAAATCCATTTCTATCTTATGTCTTAGGTCTCTCTGAGACACTAAACCATTCTTTCAGTTTGATGCCAAGTAGCAGGATTTTCAGAGCTCAAATAGATCTCATATGTATCTATTGGTAGTCCTTGGGGAAATCCTTCTCAGTCCAGAGACTCAGCTGTCATAATGATGGTCGTATAAACTTTATTTTGTCTCTGAGTAGCGGTCATCTTTCCACAGTTCTTTCAGTGATCTGTCTTTTGCAAGTTTAAAATACAAAACTTTTCCCTCTGCCTGCCATTTACCGTACTTTGTCACCATCATCACTCTCTTCTTTCTCCCTGCAGAGAAGAATGGGACCTAGCAGACTGTCTCTGTAATCAGTAGGAGCAATTCAGAACAGAAATATGGAGTGTACTCCATCCTGACTCATGTGTGAGCAGGGGAGCCAGACACTTCTGTCCTTGTCCAGCAGGAACACTGGAAATATCATTTCTCCTTAGCTGACTGGGATTTTCATAGAAATTCTTCTCCTGATCTGGTCAGGGTAATCCACATATGGTTAAATTTGTTCATCTTCCATCTCTCAAGAAATAAAAAGAAAATGCTGAAGAATTTTACTCTGGGAGTTACAAATTTGAATACAGTGGAACAGACTGTATTAATTCCTCACTGATCTTACAAAAAAGATCAGGGCCCCAGCAATTAAAATTACTTGGAAACTTTCTTTATATTGATTTATTACTCCTTAGAAATCTGTCACCTTCAACACTGCAACAATGTGACTGTGCTATAAAAACCTCTTCAATTTGTTCTTGGGGTTTACAGAGATTTTTTAGTTTCTGAATTTCAGAGTACATCAAAATTTTTAACCATATTGCTCCATTAAAAATAATAAAAAAAAGGCAAAAATAAACTTCAGCTCATCAAGAAAATGATGAGCATTGGAAAATACAAGGAAAAAAAGCTTTAAAATTAAGAGCAAAACTGAAGTCAAAGAGTCTATGCTGAAAAGTCTGCTGAAAAGTCTTCTAGTATGTGTGGTGGTGGGAGGGATGGTGCATTTCTTTTCTTGTCTTTTTTATTTTTTTTTTGCCAAGTACATCACAGATCTTAATTTCATAATTTCTGCTCTGCTGGAGTTCTGCATGTTAAACACTCTAATTAAACTACAGTGGAAACAGATCACTTTCCCCTAACATACTGCTAGATGCTTCTGTATTTCCATTAAGTGCCTTAACCATAAGACTGTCTGCTCTAGAAATGCTTCCTTTTCATTATTGATCCCCTGAATGGCTTTCTTCTTCCATACTATATAAATATGTTTATCTTCTCTCATAAAATCTAACAGTGGTCTAGCATTTTTAGTGGCAGATAGGAGAAATTTTGTTTACATATAGGATTTAGTAGTCTTATGGTGTTTTAGCTTGAAAATCTTATAACCAGAAAAGAACATGGATTGCTTAAATACATTTTGTGTTAAATTGTGAAGTTTATGTGTAACATAAGTAAGTACACTTCAAAGAACCTCACTACAGTTGTCCTCGAAAAACTTAGGCCCTTGGCCATGAAGGAACAGAAAGGAACAAAGCTTTACAGTAAGGAGTCCCTGACATATTCTTCCCTTTCTCCAGTACTCACTGAAGTTATTCTTAAGCTACCTGTAATAGTGTTGGATAGATATTGTCATAAAACATGAAGAGACCCCCATGAGATCAGTCCTTACAATCAGTAAGAAATCAGTAGAAAAACTCATGATGTTAGAGATAAACACAAGCACAGATGCTCTCAGGGAATTAACATGATTCCCTATGCTATTCATACTCACTCTGTACTTTTATAAGTCCTTGAATACTGGGTATTAGATGGAGAGAAACAGAAAACATCATTGTGAGGAAAACATTTGAGATGGAAGTAGCTTGCCAAGCAAAGATATTTAAAAGTTCCACAGGTTTTCTCCAGCTCTCTCCTCAAGATACAATAAAAACATTCTAAAGATACAAAGATATTCAAAGCAGAAAAGATGAAACTGACTGGAGACATAAAGATCTTATAAATTGAATTATTATATTGAACACTGAAGGAACTATCATTATACCATTTTACATATTACTACTATGGCTATATATTAAATGATTTAGCATTTTTCATCTTCACATCTCAAGGAACATTTGGAAGGACTCTACAAGCTTCTTGGAAAAGTAACAAAATTGCCCAAGACTAAGGAAAAAAAAATATTGTATAAGGAGCAACTGACAGATGGGGACACTTAAATCTAGAAAATACAGATGGAAATGGTAAAGATTTATGAAAATAAATGAACTAGGAAATAATCACTTATTCTCAAAAATATGAGTACTATTTTTCATGAAGTGGAGGAAGATATAGTCTCTTCCAAAACAGGCTAAGAGTTTTTCCTTATGCTTTGTAAGACCTGTGAAGTGCATTGACATAGGAACTTCTGAAAACAGCTTACATGAATCATGATTGCTTCAGACTTACATGAGTCTGAAGCAATCAGACAAATTTGAAGACCAGGAATTGTTTAAAAAGGATCTGAGTTTCTGTCTGACTCTATTAAATAAAAATTCTACTCCTCTCCTCTCCTCTCCTCTCCACTCCTCTANATTTGAGTAGTTTGGTTTCTTTACTAAAACACACACCTTACAACATAAGCTTCTTTTTATCAGAAAATAAGTCTCCTCTCCTCTCCTCTCCTCTCCTCTCCTCTTCCCAAACCTTGCAAACCTTCCCTTCTCTTTTTTACACTTTATGTTTTTAAAAGAACTTAAGAAGAGACAGAAATATGAACACAGAATACCGACATTGTGCCTAAGTTTTCATATATGGTAATTGACTAATTTTTCACAGGCTCTTTACCTTACACAAATTAGAATTAATTCAAGGTTAAACATTTAAGGTCACTTTGTTTATATAGCACCTACATTGTTCTGAACTTGCATCAAGTAGATATGAATACAGTAAATCAGGCAGGAGACAGACAATGAAAGCTATCTTATTAAGGAATTTATATTTCAAGTTGGTCAAATTCTGTTCTTTCTTCTTCTACAGAGCTCTTGTTTGATACTGAGACATCATCATTACTTATGACGTGTTTTAAAAATGTTTGTTCATTTCATGGGTGTCAGCTGTGAGATCATCTTTTCTGAAGAGATGAAAACTATGTTTTATAATGAATATAATTTAAATTTTTCCACTATTTACTAATACAAAATGCTAAACATTCCCCAAAAATAGTGATATCTTAGACTGGGCACTCATAGTAAGTAGAAAAAAAATATATTACTCTCTCTGTAATTTAGTTCTTTGCTATAAAATTTGAACTTTCCAGAAGTACTGCATTTAGGAATTTATATTTATACCATGCCTTCTTTTCCCCTTACTTTTCATTTTATATTCAGAACTTGTTTCACAGTTTCTAATGATTAAAATTATTAGGTACATATAAGGCAGAGAAGAAAAGAGAGAATACAGTAAATATACTGAGCTGTTGTTCAGTAACTAAGCGTTGTCTACTTCTCTTCTGCTGACTGTGAATAAACGTAACAAGATAGATGACACAAATAAATACAAAATATAACATGTTTGCACAAGGAGATTAAAAGAAAACTACATAAGCAACTTCCATAAAGGTATTTTATAAATACCAGTGCTTAGGTTTGCAGTACTCTGTTCTATTAGCTACATTTTTTCCTCTGTTACAGTTTGTGCACTTGTGTCTGTGCATGTGCAAATAAAATATATATGATTCTATGAATACTTCTTAAAATTTGCCATTCTGACAGACGCATGAAAGGGCAAAACTTAAACCTTTTTTGCTCAGCATAGTGTCACAGATTTTGCCATGTGTAAAAAGCAATTTTTATTTTCCAAAACATCTGTTCACAAAGTGGAAATATATTGCAGATAACATACTGAGGAGAGCAAAGGCTAAAGGCATCAAACAGTAATTTTGATTTGGCTCTGTAACCACATGAAGATGATTCACACATTAAAGCTTAAGTTGGATAAGAAGTTAACCTGGGTCTCATAGAAGTAATCTGAAGAAAGGTTTCTAGTCTGCTGATTTTTCAACTGAAATATCCTTTAACTATATTCCCCAATTCTGTATAACATTTTATTTCAAATAGTTGTCTTTTCCTCTGGGTGATCAAAAAGGCTTAGAATCAAGTCTCTTTCATATTTTATCCCTTTGTTGTTTTGTTTGTCTACAACCTTTTAGACACACCATCAATTAAGGCAACAATCAACAATGTCATTATTCTCTTTCTGTATCTCTATAATAATTGGTATATCTGAATTGTGTCATAACATTGTTTTTTTAATGAAGTAAGAAACTGATATGTCTGCATTGTCTTGATTTTTCACCTTTGTTCAGATTACTCTAGGTGTGAAAATCCAAGCACTGTAAAGATCCTTAAAGAACGCCTTTTTTGACAGAAAACTATTAGTATTTGGATTTTAGAACATGTGTAAAATGTATTTTACACATACTTCACTTCTGAACTGCAACCGACCATCACATATTTTCCAAGAAGTCATTTGATGAATAAATCCTGAAAGCATTTTACAGTTCTTTGGCCTTAAAAATTATTTGATAGTAATGGGAAACAAATTGTTAGAAAGCTTTTCGATTTAATCCTTCTTCCTTCGTCAGGTTCACTTACAGTAATCTACAATGCTTTATTTGGTGGGACTTTAAAAGGGTTGGTTGCCTTTTCTGGTTACTTATATGTAAAACACATCTAAATTAACTGCACATTCAATGGCAGTTGTGGTTAGTCCTGTGCCTCGGCTATTTTAAGGTGATCAGTAAGGACAACAGTCCTATACAACTTGGTTGCTGCTTACAGGAAATGCAGATTCCCAGTTCAGACAGGAACCGAGTTGCAGAGTAGGAATAGGGGCAGGAACCAGGTCTCACCACACACGAGAAAAAGACCAAGCTAAATGTAATCAGAAAAAAGTCACAATCTCTGTTTAGTGGAAACTTTATATGTATGTTTGGCTTGAGTGCTTAAGAGATGTTCTGTATAGCATTTAACAACAACTGGTCTTATGCAAGGTGCATGGACTAAAAATTACATCATAGTGGGGTAGGCTTGCTGAACACATTGTATCCTTGCTTATGCCAGGGAAAAACACAGTGATTACCCTAAGATTTGCTGTTGGATACCCTTTTTGATATCAAGGACTCTTTAAAATACAATTGTCCGTTAAAAGTTGTAACATCTCTGTTTATGGTTTTCTCCATAGTTATTTTCCTGTGTGCACCCCTCAGGCTGATCCCCAACATGGCGGATCCCTTGTTGTTTTATCCCCGGTTCCCTCCATGTTGTCTCCTTCCCCCTCACAGTTTTCCCGCCTTTGCCCTGGACCTGCTTCCCTATTGGTCCATTTTCCCGCCTTTGGCAAGTTGCCAGTGATTGGCTGTTCCGTTGCCTGGTTACACACACCGCCCCCTGTTCCTGTCCAATCACGTCCCAGTTCCAGAACCTTCCCTGGGAGCCCTATAAAAGCCCAAGCCCAGGTGAATAAACACCTTTTGTGCCTTCACACCCAACCGGTGTGGTGTGGTGTGGTGTGGTGTGGTGTG